>JBANSL010000011.1:10473843-10887223 GCA_037127255.1 Persicaria tinctoria
TGCTTTGTGCTCACTGCGTGGCTGCGTTACCTGCTTCTTTCTCGATCAATCATAATTCACATACTTAGAAATATGAGTTGATTTCGATTAATATAGCACACCTTGTGATTTTGAATATTTTTTCTTCTTTTATTTCATAAATTAAAAATAAAAACATCCCCTAAACAAATCAAGATCCATCCCTAGTCTGCATGCATGGATTTAGCTCAAGGGTGACATTTAGATAAGACCAAAGATCGAGTCTCACCAATGATAGTTTGGAAGCAACTTCTCAAATGAGAAACTCTTTATACACAATGAGCATTGATTGATTTCGGCTTCTGTTGTCGAATGAGTTATTCTGATTTACCTTTTCTCATCATCCTAGTTGGGCGGAGGAAAAGATATCCGCCCCTATAAAATAACCTGTCCTGAACTTAAACCAATCCATATATATGTGTAGAAGAAATGAATGCGCGTTATGAAAACGAGATAAGGGGGGCCACGTCGACCCACCTTTGATTCTTACCGAAACCAATTAACTAGGCGCTGAAACCACACCCCTCCCTTCCTTTTTAGTACTAATCACCCTTTTAAGGCTTAATTGTCCTTTACATCAACAGCTGTTTCCCTCTCCCACACAACTTTGAACCTTCCCTCCTTTCTAGGGATGACAATTTCACCCGCACTCGACCCAAACTCGAATTACCCGATCCGAAAAAGTGGGTGAAAACCCGAAAAAAAGCGGGTGAAAAGTGGATGTGGGTGAAGTGGATATGGGTGGTGGGTCGAGTGGGGTGAAGTTTTTCTCCACCCGCACCCGATCCACCACCCGACCCATCACCCACCACCCGACCCGATTCATATAAAAAATATATATTATATATAATATATATATATTTTATATAAAAAAAAATACAAAATATATATATATATATATATATATATATATATATTGTGTATAAATATAATTATACACAATATTATATACTATACATATAAATACTATTACATATATAATATAGTGTGTGTACACCGACCAAAAAAAAAGAAAGTATATTGCACTGCATTAATATACAGTATGTATATATCTATACAAAGTATAATATATGTATAGATAAATATATAATACTTACAGAAAGTGTAAATTATATAATATAATATATTATATTATATGTATGCGGGACGAGACGAGATTTGTGGGATAAGAAATCTTCATCCCGCGTCCCATCCCGCATAATTTTTTCGTGACGGGACCGGGACGGGATTCATTTTTTTTTTTCAAATCCCACGGGGATCGGAACGGGACCGGGACCGGGACGGGCCCGGGATTTGCGGAATTTGTGCCCACCCCTAACCTTACCTATAGTGGTCTAGTGGTTGATGTTCATCCAAGGCGATTCGCATTCAATTCGGACTACTTATTTTCCTTTTGTTTTAAACTTATGATATGTGTTTAAGACTCGTGACATGTGTTGTTTAAGACTTATTGTATGTTTTTAAGACTTATTTAAGACTTAAATGTGTAAGATTATCATATTTTATACTCTGTTTTTTTGTACCAAATTGATTGGAATTCAATTACATGCATTTAGGGAAAATCACCCACATTTCACCCATTTCATCCGATCACCCAATGGATATGGGTGAAGTAGATATGGGTGGGGAAATGGGTCACCCATGGTGGGTCGGGTGAAATGAGGGTCCATCCACCCACCACCCGACCCATTGCCATCCCTACTCCTTTCTTCCTTCATCTGATCACCTACTCCCTCTAATCAATCAATCGAAACCCTCCTACTCCTATATATACTCCCACTCCATTAATTCACCCTTCACACCCTCCTTCAAAGTACTTGATGTATAACATACATACACATTTACATTGGTCCATCAATCTACCATTAATGGCTTCTTCTTTGTTTCTCGTCGCCGTCCGTCTACTTGTGGTGGTTGGTAGCCTGATGGCCGCCTACTCTGCCAACTTCTACCAAGACGTCGACGTTACCTGGGGCGATGGCCGTGGCTCCATTCTCAACGGCGGCCAGCTCCTCACCCTTTCTCTTGACAAGGGCTCCAGCTCCGGCTTCCAGTCCAAGAACAAGTTCCTCTTCGGTAAGGTCGAGTCCCAGATCAAGCTCGTCCCTGGCAACTCCGCTGGCACCGTCACTACCTTTTTCGTAAGCCTGTGTCTATCTATATATACTACCTGTGCAGACGAATCTTGGCCAAGCTTCTCCTCGACGTCGACTTGATGTTGCTCGACATCGACCAAATTCTGGTCGACATCGAGTTGTTTCTCAGCTTCTTCGTCCTACTGCTTTCCGACCTCTAGCTCGTGTAGTTGATGCCCGCTCCTGAGTTTCACGGCTGCAATGTGTCCGGTCTTTCCCTTGGGATTTGGTTCTGAAGATCCAGGGAGCGTACCTGACTGTCTGGGGACGCCCTGTATCCCCAAGCCTAGAGTTGACACCCTGTATCTGAGTGTAGACGGAGTTGAAGGACTGCTTGGTGTCTAAGTGGTTCCTCCGCATTTCCTCAAGGATGGTCTGTAGGTCATCCCTCTTCTGGTCCCTTTCCGGATGTCCTGGAGCTCTGTATGGCGGGGGGTTCCTAGGGGCACCTTGGTTCCATTGTGGTTGCTGAAACCTTTGGTCCCCCATATAGTGATTGGGACCCCCTGCGTAAGCTACCTCTTTGTGGTTTTCTGCCATCCTGACTTGCTCTGTGTGTGGGCACTCAGTAGTGGTGTGCCGTTGTGATCCGCATTCGATGCAGGGCTGGATGACAGAAAGATACTTGACTTGCTTGAGGAGCTTGCGATTCTGATCTTTGTAGTATTGCTCCTTGACATCTGGTTCAATCTCCTTAGAAGGCTCATAAAGGGGCATGGATGGGGATGGCCTGGCATAGACATTCTCATCATAGTTTATTGGAGTCACATACTTGTTGTCGTAGTTGGTCATCTTGTCGATTGTAGCCCATGCGCCAGCTGGCGACATTGTCAGATACTCATAATGAGTATACGTGTTGATCCTATCCTTAGTGGCCAGGTCAAGAGAATTGAAGAAGATCTCCTGAACGATGTAGGGTGGCTGTCCATGTATAGGGCAGGATCGCAGTAGATCCTTATATCGTTCCCATGCTTTTGCTAGCGGCTCCCCAGGCTTCTGTTTGAAAGCTGTAATCTTTTGGCGGAGGAGTGCTGTCTTGGCAGGAGAAAAGAATTTGTTGAGAAATTCCTGTCTCACTTTAGCTCATGTTGTGAGGGATCGTGGACGGAGACCTTCAAGCCACTTCAATGCTGGGCCGGCCAGAGACCAAAGGAAAGCCTTCATCATGACATATTCCAAAGTGGTACCTTCAGCAAGAGTACGACACATGTCAGAAAAGTTGGTAATATGTTGAAGAGGGCATTCATTAAATCTACCATAGAAAGCATTATTTTTAATCTCAATCAGGAAAGGAGTACGAATTTCAAAATTATTTTCAGAGATTAGAATGGCCGATTCAGGCACGGCGAGAGTCAGGTGCATGTAATCCTTTGCAGTGGTAGGGTATTGGGCAAGCTCAGCTTCCACCTACCTCCTTCGCTCCATTTCCTGCGCAGTGCGTGCTCTCTCAGCGGTGAGAGCAATATCCTTGGTGGCTAGTTCCCTCTGAAGCCTCTCAATCATCCCAGCTTATGTTTCGGCAGTCGCGATGATCCTTTTCAGTTTAGAATGGATGTGTATAAGGCGTTCCGGATCGTCTAAGGCGTCAAACTCAAGTGGTTGACCAGAACGGCGCATACACCTACAAAATCAAAACTTAAAGGAAAACGTGAGATCTAACTACCTAAGGCGCGAATGATTGCTTTCCCGGCAACGACGCCAATTTGTTGTATGTGGAAATCGAGACTTGCAATTCAAAATATAAATAAAGTAAAGCAAACCAGATTCCGTCCCTTACAAATGATAACAAGACCTCCTCCTGATGCAGCAGTGGGAAGTCAGGATCGATCCTCGAGGAAGCACGTCAGCGGATCTCAGGCAGCGGAAAGATCTCAGCGAAATCGACCAGAAGATTCCTCGATATCGAGTAAAGTACTTGAAATCGACTAACCTGTCAAGTAAAACAAAAAGCAAAAAAATAAAACAGAAAACGAAAACCAACATAAACAACTTGATTTCGACAAACTTTCCTCGATATCAACAAAATACCTCGATGTCGACTAAAACTCCCCGAGATCGAGTAAAACAGAAACAAAGTGCGAAGCTTTTCGTAACACAGAACACGAATTTCGACGAAATAAATCAATAAACTACAGACTTCCAAGATTAGGGTTTCAACACCACAACGATAACCATGCAAAATAACACATAAAGGCTTAAAAGATCATTCTTTTCATCAAATAACTTTCGTTATTAACAAATAGGAATATAGAGGCTTTCGCATAAACCCTAATTGTTACTAACCCTTTTCACATAATTAACCCAAGTTGTATTAAGATCACTTTCGCTTCAATAACACAAACAAGGATCACCTTCAACTTTCGCAAAAGAATCATGCTTATATGGATAGAAGACGAATTGCATAAAAAGATCAAACCTTTACCGCATCACCTCACATGGCTACCGCCGGGTTCACCCCGACCCTAGAAGTTGGTGGACTACTCGTTCTTCATCATGAATAAACTCATTAAAGATTTCAAGAAAATAAATTGCATTAACTAAACTAAATAAAACTTACAACTAACCAAAGCCAAAACCTTTCTCAACACCTTGCTCCTCTCTGCCTCTCTCTCTCCTAACTCGCTATCTCTCTCTATTGGCTCTTAGCTTGGATGATTGAATGTCTTAAAATCCAACCCCCTAATGCCTTATTTATAGTATTCATTCCCTCTCTAATTAGGAAAGAAAATTATATCTATATCTAATTCTATCTATCTTTTATCTAAATATTAAAACATGGAAATAAATAATTAAATCAACTAAGACTATATCTAATTTGTGGATAAATCCTCCATGGAGTTGATAGATCTTGATGGAACTTGATAGAATTTGATCTCAAAAATATCTCCATCGGCTTCGGGATATAACCTTAACAAGACCCGAATTACTCGACGTCGGCCACTGGGGATTTCCTCGATATCGAGTAATTTCCTCGACATCGAGCAAGGTTTCTTCGTCTTCAGTCTCCTTCGTCGATCTCGGCTCCAGAAAGTGAAAATCGACTTAAGTTTTCCTCGATATCGAGTAAATTTCCTCGACATCGACTAACATAAGCTCCAGCTTTACTCGTTGACTCCAGAGTCTTCAACTCGATTTGGGTAACTCGATATCGAGTAAAACAACTCGATATCGACTAAATTTCTCAGCTCTGCTCGATTCTTGGTTTTCTGAGTGGAAATCGACTTGACTGTACTCCATATCGACTAAGCTTGGTCGAAATCGACCAAATGTTGTCGAGTTGATTTTTCCTTCTTTCCAGCTTGATTTGTCCTGGTTCCGCTGCTCCTTGACCTCGGACTTCTGTAGTCGAGTTCGAGCTTTTTTTCCTTTCTCTGAATTGCATAAATTGCTTCGATTTCTGCGAAATTAAACAGAAACTGGTGTAGATTCCATAATTTGGCAAATAAGCATAAATTACATAGGTTCTGTACTATTCTAGCCCAAATGCATGAAATGCATGCAGAAATCGATATAAAAGTAACTATAAAACATGGCGAATTAAGCTCACATCACTAAGTAATGAATGTACTAGCACTAATCAAACATCTCATAAGGGTACATCAAACATACAATCCACCACTATAAACCAACATCCACAATATAAATATTCACTAACCATTCCTAATTCCCGGATGGGGTCAGGTTGTAATTGGCTATGGACAATCTTGTGGAGGTATAAAAAAATAGGTGATTAGGCTCACATTGGCTTAAAGCAGATGATCATATGTAAGGTGGAATAGAATCAAATATGGATAATAAAGGTGCCTCAATCATGTGAAATTCACCAATAACAAACATATAAGTACACCCTTGACATAGATAACAAAATCAATTCCAAGAGGTAGAAGCATTGGAGAGTATTCACACACATGAAACAAGAGCAAAATGACTCAATGAAGTGTAGTCCCAATAAGGCCAAAAATCAATCTCACAAGGTTAAATTTTTGTTGGGTTTCAGTCATGCTAGGAACTTAGATCATACAAGCTCAATTATGTTCACCTAGCTATGTTCCACATAAAAACTATAAGTGGGATAAGGCTAAAGCGATTCAAACATGTCATGAGACTTATATGATTATAATTTCAATAAAATTTTGAGGACTAACTTGGCTAGGTGGTTGTTTAGATAACGACATATTCTATGCAAATGCATGATTTTTTTTTCTTTTTCATTTTTTCCAATTTTTTTTCTTGTTTTTAAAAAAAATAAAACTAAGATGCAAAGCATTAAGATGCAACACATGAATATTATGCAGAATAATTTAAACATGCTCGATATGCAATGAAACCTACTATGTACACTAATCCTCTCCCCCACACTTGAAGCTTTCATTGTCTCAATGAAATCAACACAACAAAAATTAGAAATTACAAGGGAGGAGAAAAGTAAAACTCACAAGCTCATTGGTATGGCGGTGGTGGAGACTGGTACGAAAGGAAGAGCGTCGAAAAAAAACGAAGAGGAGGCTGCAGGCTGAGTCCGCGGGTGCTGCCTCCTTGGCCGCGGGTGCGGCTATTCCAAAACCATCCCCAATTTTTGGCCGCAGGTGCGGTTTCTGGGCTGCGGGTGCGATTTTTCTAGAACATCCTCCCTTAGTCTTTTCCTTTGTCCTTCTCCTGAAATGTTGTCCGATATACCAAAAAAAAAAACAACCTAACCTCTAAGAGAATCTTAACTATGCTGGAAAAAAAAAATTTAATGAACTAATAACGCAAAGAAATTTTAGCCTACTTACCTCAGGTTGCCTCCCAAGAAGCGCCTTTGTTTTATGTCGTTGGCTCGACTCATTTTGGTTTTCCGTTTAAGACTTAAGCAGACATTGTTAGCATCCTCAAAAGTAAATCAAACTCTCGTGCCCATCCAAGAGATGAATGGATACAAAATATGAAAAAGTCGATAGAAAATAGTATAGAGTTCAAGAATCTTACCAACTCATCATATTCTTGAGCCTGACTTTCGGTCGAGGGTATGTAAGTCCACCAACACAGTTCCGTTGGTGGTGCATTGAAGTATCACCACTACCTTCCCAATCGCAATAGTTGACCTTTATTACCTCTTGAGTCGCCTCAGCAGTTGGCTCTAGACTTGGTTCATCAACGGACGAGCTAGGGGTGATCTCGTCAAATGGAGTGTTGTCTTCCTCCATCTTCTCAGTATGATTCCCCACAATGACCTCAATAGGTGAAACAAAATTGTAGATGTATTAATCATTTAATTTTATTTCAATAGACTATAATAATTTTATATTTTACTTAAATTGACATTCACATATTGTAAATCATCTCGAGAGTTTCAAAACCATATTTTATATTACTTATTTTGATAATTTGGCAAGAAGTTATGCAAGTTTAAATTTTTTTATATCTAGTTATACACTATTACATGTTAAGAATACAACAAGGTAATTATTGGCTCAATGTTTATTCACTGGGTTTTATATCCTTATTTTGTTAGTTTTCTTTTCTTCGACTATTTAATTTATTTCTTTATATTTTTAATGGAGAAAAAAATAACGGAGTTTTTATCATAAATCGAAGTCATGTTTGACGCGATCATGAAATTTCACCTATACTTATTACCTCAAGATGACGACACATGACCCAATTTACATGCGAGCCCAATCAGAGTGGGTGGTGATCAATTTATATCCTTATTGGTCCAAGCAGCCTTGGTGATGCTTTTGACTCGCGAGGAGGCAGTTGTTGTTCAATTGTCTTCTTTAGAGGATGTAAGATGATGTTCTTATTCCAGATACGTTCTTATCCGATCAAAGACCTTGTGAACTCGACTCCGGGGGTTTTAAGTCAGGGAGGTATGCAGAGCTCTTCTTCTTCTCTCTTCAATTGGATCCTTGTTTGGAGGTTCGAGGGGGGGGGGGGGTATTTATAGGGGGCTAAGCGATTAGCTGGCTGGCGACCTCGTGGACTGACAAGAGACATGTGTAACGCATGCCCTCATGCCAGATGGTTGGGGTTTTACGCGTGGCTTCGTTAGTGGAGAGGTGCTAGGCTAGTGAGCTGCTTGTCTTTTCCCTAAGGAGCTACGAGGTTTTCGTGGATCCTGTTACAAGGTCTATGCTTATGAGCACTAGAATCCCGATTGCGGTGTTCGTAGACCGCTATACTCAAGACAAGTGCGATGACCGCGATGTACTTCAGAGCGCGTCAGATGTCTTGCGTTGGGTGTTTTACTTTTGACGTCATATCTTTGTTGATTAATAGGGCTATTTTCCGGGGCATCGTCAATGTTATCTTAAAATAACATCATTCAATTTATAATTACCATATTACAAAGAAATCGTTATGCTACTTTAATCTAAAACGACACCGTATATATATAATCGTGCCCCCCGTTAAAAAAATTCTGGTTCTGTCCCTGGTCGGGGGTAGTGCTCGATCTGGTCCGGTTTACCAAGGAGATAAGAGACCCTCGTTGTTATCTGCCAAGACTACGCATGAGCCTTTTCGCTGGCGGCCGAGGGTATGCAAGAGGCTCGTTGGTGGCTGCCGAGGTTCTGCACTCAAGCAAATTGACACCCATTTGGATGAATCGCCACCAAACTATACCAATGTGTCCCACTTCTTTCTGCAATTGGATCTTGCCGAGAAATCCCTCAAGTTTTACGGTTCAAATCTTCATCAAAAGAAATCAAGCAAAACACCAATTTTTTTTTTCCTATAATCGATCATAATGCGCCACACATTATAATGCACCACACATGATTTTTTTTCTCATAGAATTAACCACAACGCGGCGACGCACCACATAAAACGCTATGCATCGACTTTAGTATATGTATATATAAATTATTGAGGATGAGATCTGCCACTGTTAATTAACCCATCTTGAACCTAAACCAATCCACCCGATTACTAACTCCATACATGTGTAAAGAAATGAATGCGCGTTAGGAAAAAGAGATAAGCGGGCCACGACCCACCTTTGAATCTTACCAAAACCAATTAACTACACGCGCCGGGGGTTTGAACACACACCAGTCAGGCAGTCACCACCCCCCTCCCCTCCCTTTTTAGTACTATACTACTAATCACCCTTTAAAGGCTTAACCTCAACTTGAATTGTCCTTTACATTAACAGCTGTTTCCCTCTCCCACACACCTTTGAAGTTTGAACCTTCCCTCCTTTCTTCCTTCATCCGATCTGATCACCTACTCCCTCTAATCAACCAAGAAACCCTCCTATATATATATATACTCCCACTCTATTAATTCACCCTTCACACCCACCCTCAAACACTTGATTACATACATCTATACACACACTTACATTGGTCCATCAATCTAGAATTCATATGGCTTCTTCTTTGTTTCTCGCCGCCCGTCTACTTGTGGTGGTTGGTAGCCTGATGGCCGCCTGCTCTGCCAACTTCTACCAAGACGTCGACGTCACCTGGGGCGATGGCCGCGGTTCCATTCTCAACAACGGCCAACTCCTCACCCTTTCTCTTGACAAAGGCTCCGGCTCCGGCTTCCAGTCCAAGAATGAGTTCCTATTCGGTAAGGTCGAGTCCCAGATCAAGCTCGTCCCTGGCAACTCCGCTGGCACCGTCACTACCTTTTTCGTAAGTCTTTATCTATCTATACATACTACTTGTATGTGATCATATATATACACCTAATTAGCTAATATATTATTATTGGTTGTTCTATATATATGCAGATGTCATCACAAGGAGCTAATCACGACGAGATAGACTTCGAGTTCTTAGGAAACGAAACCGGCCAGCCCTACACGCTCCATACTAACGTGTTTGCTAACGGCCAGGGCAACCGCGAAATGCAATTCCGCCTTTGGTTCGATCCCACCGCTGACTTCCACACCTACTCCATCCTCTGGAACCCCCAGCGAATCATGTAACTGATCGATCAATTCATTCAGTCTCTATATAACACACTGCCAATTGGTTTTGAGATGAAACCTCATACTGGATATGTTTTGTTACAGATATATGGTGGACGGGACGCCAATAAGGGAGTTCAAGAACATGGAATCGATCGGAGTGTCGTTCCCCACCACTCAAGCGATGAGACTGTACGCGAGCCTGTGGGACGCCGAAGACTGGGCCACGCAAGGCGGGCGAGTTAAGACCGACTGGAGCAAAGCCCCATTTAAGGCTTCCTACAGGGACTTCAACGCCAGCGCCTGTGTGTGGTCTAGCGGCAAGTCTTCCTGTGGCTCGAGCTCCTCAGAATCATCGTCATCGTCGGTGTGGCTGACGCAGGAGCTCGACACGAGCGGGGAGGAGAAGATGAAGTGGGTGCAGGACAACTACATGATATACAACTACTGCGCTGATACGCAGAGGTTTCCGCAGGGACTTCCTAAGGAATGCACTGCCGCCAAATCTTAATTACGAACTACCTCAGTGTGTTGAATTTGGTTGTGGATTTCATTTTTTTTCTTCATGGATTGTAAAAAAATTGTTGGGTGTATACATAAATCATTGTTTTTATATAAATATATATGCAATTACTTATTTACTTACTTAAAAAAAGTTCATTCAAAGTGGACAATAGTGAAACCATCGCTTTTGATCGTCTAAAATTTTTAAAATCCATTTGAATATTTAATGGGTGATGATATTTTCACCGCCAATTTTTATAATTTTCACTGCTAATCATCGCATATGTTGACAGTGACTTTAATGACGGTCAACGAGGTCACCGCAATATGTAGCGGTGGGTCTCGTTGTCCACCGTCATACGCAGCGGTGGGATGATGTGTATACAGAACCCACCACTGTGCTAAACGATGGGCCACTCCGTCCCGTTTGAACCCCACCGCCAACATATGCGGTGGGACTTGGGTCACTCATAAGGTGGGTGGGGTTGTGGACCGGACCGGTGACATCACCCACCGCCAACATATGTAGTGAGTCGCGAAAAAATATGAAGTTTCGTTAATGAGGCGTGTGTGAAATCTGCTTCTCTTATTACAATTATACTGAAAATGTGACATTATCTGAGAATTGAAAGTGGGAGAAATTAAATAAAAAAAATTGAAACACAAATATTCGTTGAAAATGTTATTCGAAGTCAACATTGGAAGTTTCAACAAATTAATATGTCGGGGTTGTTGAGCCGGAAAGGATATCATGGTAGTACCCGATCGTTCCCGATTCAATTCCCGAATATGTCCGCTCTATATTTACCAAAATCAAAGAAGAGAAAACCATATATAGTACGAAAACAAACCTGAGTTTGGAAAATGTCAAGAATCGTACAAAACGTGGTTCGGAAAATGTCATACATCATTCATCACATGTATGGAAATGAAAACAACAACATATCTAGTAACCGAATAAGTCAAGACTGCAAATCCAGGAAAATGAAAAGTGCTAATAGCGTAGCGGACGGCCACTATCTTGACGGCGGTAGGCTCTGTAACGTGCAATCCTCGCCGCAAATTGGTCGTCCCACCCGTTGACTGTGGGATCATGATGCTGGGTCCAGGTAGTGTATACCGACGGCAGAGGCGATCCAGGAAACAACCAAATCTGCGGATAACATGTGAATATATATTGACATTAGAAGTAAACAACGAAACTTTAAGAAACTCGTGACTATGAAATGCGAAACGTACCGGTACAAAGTGGTTGTTGTTGTCGACTAAAGCTATCCCATCTAACTCTTCGAATGATGGTACTGACGGACCCCAGTGGCGTACAGAGGCAAGCGCAACATAGGCATCATTTGCGACAATATCACCAAAGGACGCTGGTGCAGCGTGGCAAACACCTCGCCCATGATCGGAATCTCCATCCAGTAAGTAGCATCATGACACGTGCCGAAGTAATTGACCCTCATGATGAGCTCATTTAAGGCATGATGGTAATGGTATACCGATCTGCATACAACTGTAACTCAACGGCCGACTCCCGTCGAACTTGCGGCCATGCGTCTTGCCTCGTGTTCAGAAGACAAGCAAAAGATCTATATCCACAATGACCACCCACCACATCGGGATCATACGGCAGGTTCTGAAGCATCATTACAATGTTCAAAAGCCACCGCATGTGTAGTTGGTGGCCTTTTAAAATTTTAAAAAACCTACTGCATGTGTATGCGGTGGGTTTCGGATAATTTCAAAGAATAATTCAAAATCCACTGCATGTTTAAGTGGTGGGTATCAACATAGCCACATGTGGTGGGTTTGAACATTATGGACCCCGTTATCCCAAAACTCACCATTGTATGCAACTGTGGGCTCGTATACGGTCAACGACCCACCGTCGTATAATGCGGTGGCTCTAGAAAAAGGTGATTAAGGCCACCGCTAACATATGCGGTGATTAGCGGTGGAAATAGTAAAAATTAGCGGTGAAGATATTCACGTCGATATTTAATATAAACATTTTAATCTTGAGCATCATGATTTCTACGCTTCCTCTAAATAATTATCGATCTGATCTCCTCATATAGAGCTAGTCCAAGGCCTCGTTTGGTTGAACATGGGAAGTGCAATTCCCAGAAATTTAATTCACATGAATTAAATTTTCGTCAATTGTACTTTCGGTTAATGGAAAAAAGATGTTTGACTAGTTTTTAAATGATAGGAATTTCAAATGGTGGAAGTGGTAATTTTGTACACAAAATGGTGGAAGTTTAACTTACCTAGTCCTCCCTAAGTAAGTTAAATTTCCCCATTTCATAGGAATTGGAATTCCAGGGAATTCAAATTCCTGAGATTTTGAAAGAAAAAAATTGCAACCAAACAGATGTATTTATCCTATTTCCTAGGTTTTTTCACTTCCTGAGCTTTACAATTGTTAACCAAACGAACTCCAAAACTGTTCTTATCAAGTTTGGGTTACTTAATTTCTGATTTTTTTTTCAAATTGGCAAAAAAGAAGAAGAAGAGATTAGTCAATATCTAAAAGTATTTTTCGATTTAGCTAAAATGGGATTACTTAGTTTTTAAAAAAATAATATAATATATAAGTGTTTCAAATAGTGACTTACTATTTTTTTTTAAATGTCATTTTAAATTGGAAACATAGAAAAATAAAAAAAATATATGGGAGAGTCGATGCTTGAAATATCGACTCTCCTACTTAATTTTTTTGTTTGTTTGAAAGTCAAGCTGCTTAACATAGAAAGAGGAAACAGGGAGAAGGAGAGAACACATACGGAAAATTACTCGTAAAAAAAGCTGAAAGGAGCACATAGGGAAATTTTCCTAGTGAAGAATGTGTTGGGCAGATGCGCCGACGCACCCCCAAATATGCATTCCAGATCCCCCATCTTCACTATTGGCTACACCATCGCCATTTCAGTTTGGAAGGCCCCGTTTGGCTACACCATCACCTTTTCCAACTCCACAGTGATCTTGATGTAGGATTCAGCTAAAACTTTTATTGTAAAGACTATGTCTCTTTGTGTATAATCCTTAAGTTTCTAATTTGTTTTAATGTTTTGGTTGGGAGCTTTTGGGCCTGTTGTGTTGCAACCAGACTTTGGGCTCTACGAGCCCAAATCTGAGAAAGCAACGTCTGGTCCATTCCCTTTGCCTTATATGTGTTGCATTGTTGCTGAAGGTAGGGTTACGACTCTCTCTCCTCTAATTGATTCTAGGGTTCTTGCTCTCCCTCTTGCTCTGTCTCCTTGGCGACCATTTGTGATTTTCTTGCCTCCGGGTGAGATGTCTTGACAAAGATTCTCGATAGAGCTCCCGATCAATCCAAAGAGCCTGATGCACTGATATTTCAAGATAGTTTCATTGGAAATCGTTGGTATGCTTATGCCCTTGTTGAATCTTTTCTGGTTGTCTCTTTCAAACACATAGACACATAGTTTCTCTTTGCCTTTCTCGTTCTTACCTTGCGTTTCTTGAGCGTTCTAGATGAGGCCTAAAGTTTTTGTATTCATTCTCGTATATATTGATAGACATTGTTGATTCTGTCATCTATTGTTGATTTGTTTGAGTTTTTCAAACTGGTATCAGAGCTTTGTTGAGTTTTTCAAACTACGATTTGAGTTTCCGACAACTTTCTGTGTTGAAAAACTCAGATCTAAAGTTTTGACGAGTTGCTTTCTTTAGATCTGGGATAATCTATCCTAGATCCAAAGGATAAGGACCTTTGAGCTACGATCTGTCTCAGATCTAAAGTCTTAAAGCCCGTCACTTCGGTTTCTGGGAAACCTACATTGAAAACGCCTAACTTCTTTGGATCTCAAACTCTTTAATTAGGTCTTAGATCTAGAGGATTATGGCTCCTAAAGTTGGATCTAGAACAAGATCTGAAGTCTAGAGTTTTGGGTGACTTGGGGTTCTCTTATCTAAAGAAAACCCTAAGTCATTTTGTTGTTTTTTGTTCATGCATTACTAACTTAAGTTGTTTTGTTTTTGCAGGTACAAAAAAAAAATTGTGTTGTTGTTGTTTCAGATCTGTGAAATCTTAGGCATTCACTAGATCCTGCTGCATATCCTTTATCAATATTAGTTGTTACCTTTCCTCATTTACTGTTTTTGTGTTGATTTGTCGGGTGATTCTGTCTGATGTGATCTGCTGTGATGTCTGAATCCTCTGTTAGAATTAAGCCCTTTGATGGGACCTCTGATTTTGCTATGCGGCAATTGAAAATGAAGGTTGTTCTTATTATAGAAAAATGTTGGTCTGCTGTTGATGAATCTTATCCTGCTACTCTTGATGCTCTTGCTAAAACCTCCCTGTACCTCGCCATAATTTCAATTTCATAATAGTAAAACGCAATTACTCCCTCCGTCACACAATAGTTGTCTTTGGACTATTCATGCACGTTTTTTAATGAGTTAAAAACTATATAAAATATCCATTTTTCAATTAATTTTTAAAATAATTCTATACTTATTAGTAATATGTATGATACTTATTAGCTTCTTAAGAAAACGTTCATGAATAATAAAAGACATCTATTGCGGAATGGAGGGAGTACTATTGTACTCTCTCCGTCTCAAAATTTAAGTCATTTTAGCCTTGTGTACAAGTTTTAATAAAAACACTCATCCATCAATCAACATCATCATTCTACTAACTTTTTCATTAATTTTATTGTTTTTAAATATTCACTACATTTTTAACCAATCAAAATCTTTTATAAAGTCAACAACACAAAAATTAATACTCCCTCCGTCCCAAATTAATTGTCTTCTACTATTCATTCACGCTTTCTTAAGAAGCTAAAAACTATATAAAATATCAATATTTTATTAAATATTTTTAAATAATATCATACATATTACTAAGTATAGAATTATTTTAAAAAATTAATTAAAAAATGGATTTTTTTATATAGTTTTTAGCTTCTTAAAAAAAGTGCATGAATAGTAAAAGACAATTAATTTGGGACGGAGGGAGTACAAATCATTACTCTTCCTTCCCTAGAAAATCTAAAATGACATCTATTTTGATACAATTAGACTAGTCTAAAATGACTTAAGGGCCTATTTGGTATCGATTCCCGGGAATCAAAAATTGGGAATCGGAATCAGTGATTACGGGTTTTGGTGTTTGGTACGACAAAATCCGGAATGAAATTGATTACCCGGAATCCCCTCATCCCCAATTTTGAGTCCTTTTCATCCCCACAAAATAGGTGGGGGATGAGCCATTACCGATTTCACAATCACCCTCCAGCACTCAACTCTCATCTTCATCCCACGTCTTCACCAGCCCCCATTCGAAGTTGCCACCAGTCCACCACCATTGTTCGTCGCCGCCGCCGTATCTGCCACTGGTCGATGTCGTCGTCACCCATCGTCCAGATCTACCATCGCCGCCGCTGCTCCTCCACCAGTCGAGAGCTAGGAAGAAGGTTCCTCTCTCTCTCAGCTTCTCCACCGGTCGACGGCCGTCGCTACTTCTCCACTGGTCAAGAGCTCCAATGAAGGCTCGTCTCTCTCGATTTGCTTCCCCCGCTGCTGTCGGCCTCTCCAAATCTCCTTCCCTTGTCGTTGTCGTCCTCTCCCCCGACACTAGGCTCTCCAGATCTGCCGCCGTCCTCCCCCCTGCATCAGGATCTTCATATTCGCTTTCCCCGTCGTCGCCCTCCTCCCCCCACTGGGCTCTTCAAATATATGCTTCTTCGTTCTTCCCCTTACGAGGGTTCTAGATCTTCAAATTTGTTTTCAGATTTGATGAATTTTTTAATTGAATTGTTGAATTTGTGTGATTTTATGCTAATTTTGAGTTAATTTCAGAAATAGAATTTGTGTTTTTTTTTTATATATTTTTGGTAGGTTAATTTTGTATATTTTTAAGTTAAATTGTAAATTTTCCATTCCGACATTATACCAAACAACATCCTTGAGTAATGACTTATTCCCAATTTTGATTCCGATTCACATTCCGATTACTATATTCGTACCAAACGGGACCTAAATTTAGAGACGGAAGGAGTATCAATTTAATTTAATTTACCCTAAAATTAATACAGTAATCCGGATAATCTTTATGGATAAGAAGCAAGATTAGGGGACCTCAAAATTCCACCGTGTAAGATTTCTACCTCCTAGTCAGGGGCCCACATGGTACTTTGTCAGCACATCCAATCACCACGCCACCTGTCATCTTCCCGGCTCTTCTATAGACTTCCGGAATCCGCACCTTCCAAATTCACACTACAAATACTCGAAAACTTTCCGTTTGGCTCCCCAAATTCAAATAAATCAGTTTTGGGTTCATTGTCAATGGCGTCAACTAGCACCACCGCCACTGCTCTCTCCATCACCTGCTCTCACTCCTCGAATCCCCTCCCCAAACATCGCCGTCTCTCATTTTCCCTCCCGCTCCCCTCTTCGAGACGCAGGCTGATCGCGAAGCCGCTCAGATTCTCTGTCCAAGACCAGAGGGAGAGAGTCGATGAGGAATCTGCCTCCTCCGCTGAGCATCAAATGGATGGAGAAGGAGACGGAATCGGCAATGTGGAGGAGAAAGAGAAGCAGCAGGAGATGGACTGGAAGACCGATGAGGAGTTCAAGAAGTTCATGGGGAACCCCTCAATTGAGGCCGCCATTAAATTGGAGAAGCAAAGGACCGATCGGAAGCTCAAGGAGCTCGACGCCGAGAGCAAAAGTGGAAACCCGGTTGCGAGGCTGTTCAGCGGCCTGGTTCGCGATAATCTCCTTAAGGAGAAAAGCTTGTTGGACGAGGCTGAGCAAACCTTCAAGGCTCTTGATCTTAACAAGGTTTTTCTCCTCTCCTCTCCTCTCTTCTTCTTCTTCATTGCTTTCAATTTTTGGCTTCTGTGTTGCGTTTTTAGGGTTTCAGTTGCGCTGATTCCTTTTACTTGGATTACTTTTCTGTTTCCATACCTACTGAAAATGAAAACCAGAGAGAAAAGAAAATCAATTCATACTCCCAGGTTTAACCATTGTTCTGATTAAAATCAAGAGGAAGTTTTCATTGATTGTGTGCTAATGTATCCAATTATAGCTGTTTCCCGCCTAATTATCTCGCTGAATGCATCTGTCTGAAGTCTGAACAAAATGTCGCCATGAATGAAGAAGATTCTGGATGACTGATGAGTTAAGCAGCCATCCTTTCTTTTGAATGATTTACAACAATGACTGCTTTTGCTTGTTGATTTAATAAGCTCAATTACCACAATCATCACTAGTTATTGCTATAAGTCCTTCCATCTTTGTTCAAGAAGTAGAATGTTGAGGAGCTCAATTCAGCATTTTTAGATTCAAGAAATCTGCACATGTCCATCATTTGCTTGATCTTAAAAAATATGGCACTTTCTTGGCTTTTTTTTTCCTGTTACTTAGATTCATGCTGATCAAAGTGCTCGAGATTCTCATAGGATTTGAACATTTGAGCTTAAGAACAGCTGATAGACAATATTCACATAATCAACAAACTCTGGCCTCATGTCCCTGTTTGAATTATAAACTAATCAATAGTGTTCTTTTAAACCTGGACTAATTATTCACTTATATTAGCAGAAAAGAGATTATAAAAAAGTTTAGATTAGCTGACTTCTAACTGCTTTTGTGTTTGGTTGAAAATTATACTGATGCTAGTTGAAGTTAGCATCCTTTTTATTGGAAGCCAAAGATCTTGTTTTAGGAGAAAACAAAATTTATTTGCCAAAATCTTATTTTACCAAATTGACAAGGTGCAATTACTGAGCTTTGGAGACTCAACATAAACAGGGGACTCTATTATTTGATCGTTCGTTTAATATTTGTTCCTTTAGAAATTTGTCTATGGTAGTTGAAGTGTTCATCAGTGGCTGAGTCCTGATGGACATATGCCACAAAAATATGTTGTCATTTGAACTGTCATTTAAATTTGTATATTTTTAAAAATGTTGTACAGTTGAAGAGTTGTTTCGGTTTTGATACTTTCTTCACGACTGATGTGCGGAGATTCGGTGATGGGGGGATATTTATTGGGAATTTGAGGAGGCCCATTGAGGAAGTGACGCCCAAGTTGGAGAAGAAGCTGTCTGAAGCAGCTGGGAGGGATGTCATCTTGTGGTTCATGGAAGAGAAGAAAGATGATATTACGAAGCAGGTATTCAACCCTTTCTCAGGCTTCTCAGCTACAGAATTTGTAGCCATATTGTGCCTAAGCAAACCAGGCTGGTTTTTCTGTCTGCTTACTGCTTATTGAATTGAATACAGTAATCCTTGTGTTTCTTTCTTTCTTGACACAATTATTTAAAAACTTTGGTTTGAATCAAGTGACACTTTTGATTAATGCATTGCTCATTGAGTTGTTTGTTTGGCCAGTTGAACTCATATGGCATGATATCCTAAATGCCTGCAATTGTTTTTTAGATTGATCTGTTACAGTTTTTACACAAACTAATTCAAATGTTTTTGTTTTCAAGGTTTGCCTCGTTCAACCCAAGGCGGAAATTGATCTTCAATTTGAGTATACCAAGCTTAGCACTCCTTGGGGATATATCAGTGCCATTGCCTTGGGTGTTACAACTTTTGGGACGATAGCTATAACAAGTGGCTTCTTTGTTAAGCCTGGTGCTACATGGGATGACTATCTAGCAGATGTTGTGCCTCTTTTTGGTGGTTTCCTCTTCATTTTAGGTGTTTCTGAGGTATGCAATCTTGTAACTGCCTGCAATACGTCAAATCAACCTGTAACTATTTTTCTCTTGCTTTTACAAGTTCATCCATCGACACAACAGTTCAGAATGAATCATCAACATGACATTTGAAACATTTCTTTAAATTTGTTATAAATTGAGGTAAGATTGTTTTAATGCTGAAACTGAAAGTTGAAGCAACTAAAAATATACTTGAAATGTCTTGTCTGTGGCTCCAGACTAATAATATTGCTAAAAGATCCTTATCTGTGATTACTTGCAGATTGCAACGAGGATTGTGGCAAACCGGTATGGGGTTAAACTCAGCCCGTCATTTCTTGTCCCATCCAACTGGACAGGATGTTTGGGTGTGATGAATAACTATGAGTCGCTGCTACCTAATAAGAAGGCCCTTTTTGATATTCCAGTTGCCCGAACAGCCAGTGCATATTTGACATCACTGGTGCTTGCGGTTTCTGCCTTTGTAGCTGATGGCAGCTTCAATGGGGGTGATAATGAATTGTAAGATTCCTCAATCATCACTCACACTCAGGCTCATACTATTTTGTTATAGATGTCTAGGATAGTTGATCGCAAGCTCTCTCGCCCATTTTCATGATACGATAACTACAATAGTAGAGGATAATGCATCTTTATACAGAAGGAAAGGAGAAAAAAAGGAATCCAAGTGAAACCTCGTTATAAGCCTTGACAATTAGAATTTAAAGAGGTTCTGAAGGATCATATGCCATTCTTTTTCTATGTTCAGGTTTATTAGGCCTCAGTTCTTCTACAACAACCCGTTGCTTTCGTTCATTCAGTTTGTGGTCGGTCCCTATACAGATGACCTTGGGAACGTATTGCCTTATGCTGTGGAAGGAGTGGGTGTACCAGTTGATCCTCTAGCATTTGCTGGACTACTAGGTTAATTTGTTAACATTTGTTCATGTCATAACCCATCAATTACAGCTGATACATATTAGATCACTAAAATGTTGTCATCTCCTTCAGGAATGGTAGTGACTTCCTTGAATCTCTTGCCATGTGGAAGGCTTGAAGGCGGGCGGATTGCACAAGCAATGTTCGGTAGAAGCACAGCCACTATACTTTCCTTCGGCACATCCCTTCTCCTCGGGATAGGTGGGCTAAGCGGGAGTGTCCTCTGCTTGGCTTGGGGATTGTTTGCAACCTTCTTCCGAGGAGGAGAAGAAATACCAGCAAAGGACGAGATAACGCCATTGGGAGACGATAGGTACGCGTGGGGTGTCGTTCTCTTCCTCATATGTTTCCTCACCCTCTTCCCCAACGGCGGGGGCACATTCTCCACCCCCTTCTTCAGCTCACCTTTCTTCAGAGGAGACTTGTAAACAGGTAGATCCGAAGATAGAAATATATATATATATATATATGTGTGTGTGTGCGCGCGCGCGCATATTTTTGTAGCTGCTTTGAAGCTGTGTATGTGCTTCTTGCATTGTGAATATGCACACATATATTTCTATCTTCGGATCTACCTGTTTACAATTTCTTGGAAGGAAGCAATCTAAGCTGCTTGTGAATATTTTATGCTTTCACATAATTAGGATCTGGTTGTATGTAGTATAATGTATTATCATCAAGGGTTAATTAAGTGTAACGTGGATGCATTTCATCACACTTTTGGGTTCAACGCCACACCACCTTGATTTTGGTAAATAGTGAGCGGCCACATTGTTGAGAATGAAAGGAATGTGAAGAGTTCCACATTGATTATATGAACAAAAAAAGCCTTAGTATATAAGCTAGTGAACTACCCCACCTAAGCCAATTTGTTTTAGGATGGAAATCCGCTCGATTTATGTACTATAAGGGAATTGAATTAGGGAGCTTTGGGTACTACCTGACCTCCTTTCCAACCCAACCACTATGGTTTCAACACCACACCACCATAAGCTAGTATGAAAACATAAGTAGCAATTTAATAGAGACCATTAAAGCACATGTAGCAAGGAACAAGTAATCATGCATATTCTGATATTCATATTGCTTAAAATATGAACTTTTTTGCTTAATGACTGATTAGTTATATAAAAAAAAATGTCATCAATTCAATAGAATCCATGGCATTTAAAAACGCCATGAATTCTATGTTTTTTATGCATTATACAAACACTGTAGCGTTTGTACTAGTTGGGATTTTATCTTCAAAAGATACCAGAGCCAACATTTTTTTATTTTTTTATGCAGTTTGAAAGTTTATTGATTTCTTCAAAAAGAGTAAAACTTACCTGTGAGAAATTTCATTATTTATGTAGTAATTTATAATTGAATTTGATAAATGTGAATTTATGCAATCACTTTTTTACTCCGTACAATATTTTTTTAAAAAAAAAATGTTTATTCTTTTACATGTAAAAATCTAATATACTCCCTCCGTTCCAAAATACATGGGTTTTTAGTTTTCGGCACGCTTTTTAAGGAGTGAAAAACTATATGAAATATTATTTTTTTAATTAAATTTTTTATATAATTTGATACTTATTAGTAATAAGTATCAAATGATATAAAAAATTTGATTAAAAAAATAATATTTCATAGAGTTTTTCGCTCCTAAAAAAACGTGTCAAAAAGGAAAAGCCCATGTATTATGGAACGGAGGTAGTATTGTCAAAGCTTCCATCTAAAAAAAATTAGAATTAACAGATAGATCGGAGCAAACAACAAACAAATCCCTTCCACACATATTAAAACAAAAACGCCGGCGCCCCCTTTGAATCGGCCATTTTCTGTTACACAATTGCAAACTCAATCAATCGATCGAACACATTTCCCTTACCCAAATTCCATATTCCGAATTCCAAATTCATTCATTGAATTCCCACCTTCATCATGCCATGTTGATGTCGATCTGGATGCCGATGTTGTTGCATTGATCGATCCGTCCTCTCCGATTAACATGATCACGACCATTGATTAGATCGATGAAGCACCGACGAGTGCCCTTCGAGCGGCCATGGATTGCAGCCTTCTTCCTCGCCCTAACCATAGCCCTAGCGGTCTTCCTCATCAACCTAAGCGCCACCTCCCAGATCTCCTTCTTCTGCACCGGAGGGCCCCGCCCCTCCTCCACCGGGGGCGGCGTGGGCGGCGGAGGGGTCACCCCCGTGCAGCTCCAGGCGGTTCTCCACTACGCCACCACCCAGGACATGCCCCAGCAGTCTCGGGCGGAGATCCAGGTGACCTTCGACGTCCTCCGGTCCCTCTCCCACGCCTGCAACTTCCTCGTCTTCGGCCTCGGCCACGACTCCCTCATGTGGTCGTCTTTCAACCCCAATGGCCTCACCTTCTTCCTCGAGGAGGACCCCGATTGGGTCCAGACTGTCCTCACCAAGGCCCCCAGCATTAGGGTTCACTCCGTCAATTACCACACCAAGCTCTATGACGCCAAGAATTTGCTCGATCGCTATCGCTTCGAGCCTTCTTGCTTGCCTCCTAAGCTCCATTTGCGCGGGAATTCACAATGCAGGTATGATTCCATCATCATCAATCTCTCTCGCCTCCTTCTATTATTGGATTTAACCAATCTTTTTAGTTCGTGAGTCATAACGGTGTGATTAAGTGGAGTTGTGGGAAAACTAGAGTTAATTTTCCCCTCATAAAAAAATAATTGAAAATTTTTTTTTAGGTTGATGGGCCCTTGGTGGGGTTGCGTAAAGGAGAGTCCGTTAATTTTTATTTTAACGGTCAAGATCTTGTAAAATCTACTCATAACAATATCTTATTATACCCTCCTTAAGGCATAGTTTCAGGGAAATGGATGAATGCAAGTTCAGGTACGGATCGAGGGGTCGACTGAGGTCCGCTTCAGTTCGCCCCATTTTTACAAAAGTAAAATAATAGGTAAAAAATTAAGAAAAATTATTTATTTATTAAATTAAGGGTTTTGTTAATAAAATTAGGTGGATGGGATAATTTTAGCCTATCTGGCCTACCCGAATTTTGAGTTATGGTTCCGTGCCTGTGCAGGTTGGTGCTAGGAGACTTGCCAGACGAGGTATATAGCAAGACATGGGACGTGATAATGGTGGACGGGCCAAAGGGGTACTTTGCGGAGGCGCCAGGGAGGATGGCCGCCATCTTCACAGCGGCAGTGATGGCCAAGTCTCGGACGAAACCAGGGATGACGCACGTCGTCTTACATGATGTGAATAGAAGGGTTGAGAGAGTGTATGCAGAGAGGTTTCTTTGTAGAAAGTACTTGGTTAAGGCCGTCGATAGGCTTTGGCATTTTGTTATACCCCCTGCTACCAAAGAGCAGAGGGAAAACGGTAGAAACTTTTTCTGTTGATCCATCCATCCATCCATCCCTCCGAAAACGTACAACAATTCCATTCCGATCCATCTTGTAGCTACCTAGCTAGCTAGCTAGCGTCTTCTTCAATTCGAACCTTGTTCAATTCATTGGTTGATATATGCATGTATACATACAAATTGGAGAAAACCAGTTGCTTATTTGTGCTTTCCTAGCTAGACAATCTTGGTGGTTGATCGAATCAAATTTATATATATGGCAAAGATTCATCTCGATCAACAAGCTCGTTTTTCGTGACTATATATGTAGTACGTTTAAAGGTTATTTTTCGTGACACTATTACTAATCCTATCGGGGCCAACCGACTTTAATTAGAACGACGTACCCTTTGATGTTTGTTTCATTTGGTAGACGTACAATAATAATAGAGATAATATGCATAATGGTATAATTTCATTTTAATATTTGCTTAGTTATTATGCAGGTTGATTTTGGATAACATCGATAATAGTGTAGGCTAAGTTGGTTCCAATAACTTAATAGTCTCATCTCGGGGATTTGCTTGCTTATCTTTTACTTTCAGCTTGGTTCGAGTTAGGCTTATATGGTTATTGATATGACTTTTGGTGAAATTTAATGTCAAGCAAGCAAGTGTATAAAATTAGTCAAATCAACTAATTCTATTTCTGAAATATTCAATCACGTACGTTCTACTGATCTAGTGAAAACTAGAGGTTGAGATTATTTGATTATATACATTAATTGTAACACAATCCCACACTGTAGAAGTGTAAAGGCTCGGATTTTCAAATTCTAATTTTTCGGAAAAAGACGATTAAAAAGAAATTATGTCGAATTTAAAACTCATTTAACGGATTCTGATCGAAATATAAAAATTTGGACGAATAATTTCCGTCGTCTTACCTCGAAAATTCAAAATAATTATTGAATGGCGATATCCTCTTCTATTTTATAAATCTAATTGATCGAGAAAGCGAGAGCCGGAGAAACTAACATTCGGAAACTAATTTCGGAGTTTGAAATTTGCGTATTCATGATTTATTTTCGGGTATTGATTTTAACCATTCCCACACTCTATCCTTACCAACTCCCTCACCTCCCCATACCTCCTTCAAATCACCATCATCCCCATCAGTTTCATTCAACATCACATTCATCACCGTCACTCACCATCACTCATCGTCACCATAACCATCGCCCCATCATCGTTGCCACACCTTCAACTACCACACACACCACCGTCTCCCCTTCCTTCTTCCCTCCTTCCACCTCGAGCTGCCAGCGGAAGGTCCCACGCACCCCTCAGAGCAACCACCAGCAGCCGAAGCAGTCTAGAAGCTCCCCAGCGCCGCCGAAGGCCACCGGAACCCCGTCGCCCCGTTCGAGCGCGAACAGCCTTCCAGTAAGCCGTTCTCCTTCGTTTCCGATCCAAATCACCCCTGAGCTCCTCCATCACACTCACCCATGTCCGGCGCAGGTCCGACGAGCCATCGCGAGCCACCGACGAAGTCCAGAACTCCGATCGAGAGCTCCGAAGTCGCGAACATCCTCGGTGAGCGTTCGAAACTCATTCCTTTCCCTTGGTTCGTTTCTATTCTTTTCTTGTCCTCGGGTGGTCGAAGAGTGCGTGAGGGCTTAGTGTGGAGAGGGTGGGCGAGATCGAGAGCTCCTGCGAGTATCGAGGGCGGCGAGGTGAGCTCGTGAGAGTCGTGAGGGAGCCGGGTCGCGGAGCGAGAGAGCAAGGCGAGAGCGCGGGAGCAGCGGGCACATGAGAGCGGGAGCGAGCGAGCTGGGTGGGACCATGGAGCCGGAGTCGGTGAGCCACGACGTCGCCGGCGGGGTCGAGCTCCAATGGCGCAGCGGAAGCGCTTTCGAAACGAAGGAGGAAGAAGAAGCCGTTTGGCATGTGGGCCCCCCTTTCCTAATTTTATATTATTTATTAACTTTGAATTGGTTTGGGTTAAAAATTAGCGGGTTCGGTTCGGTTGGATTTAAATGGGTTTGGTTCGGTTCGGTTCGGGTTATCCCCTCATTTAATTATTTAATGGTAACTAAATAAAATATAATATTATTCGGGGTTTAAAATATATTATTTTGGACTTATAGATTTTAAAAGTAATTTGAAAAAGAATTTCAAAGATCGGATAGTAATTTAATAAATACGTAGTAATTGAAAAAGGAATTCTGCAAGTAATTTCAAGGGTCGGAATACTTAACTATTTAACTAGATTTTGAAACCGTTTTGGAACTAACTTGGGAATAAGACTTATTCGATGACTAACTAGCATGATAATATGAGCGTTTGACTAACAACATGATATGTGTGACTAATAGCATGACTTGCGATGATTTACTATAAGAGATTAAATGTTAGATATTCTGATGTTAATGATATATATCCGTATGCCAAGTGCGAGTATGAAACGGTAATATGTGAAATCGGCTAAGTATGGTATGGAGGTTGTCATTAGATGATGAAGATGTTGTTATGATCGAAATGAGACAAGACGAGAATTGAAGATGAGATGAAAATGTTAATAATGACAAGATGGTTGAGCTATAATATGTGTTTGGATCTTATATGTTTCATATGTGACTTGTGTGCTTTGTGTGAATTAGACTTAGACTTATTACGTTATTTTTGGGTTTTCTAGGTGATCTTTGATATGTTGGATTGCTTGCAATTGCTGATTATTGTTTGGATTCTGCGCTTCTCCAGGTAAGTACCTCCGGGGCTTACTCAGTAACCAGTACCTCCTGCCTGATGTGTCATATAGTATGTAGGTGTTGCATATGCATAAGAGCATGTCATGTAGTATCATGCTTAGGAATTGCATTTACGAATGAGCATCCTTATTCTGTATGCGTTTGAATACAGAACGGCCGTTATCTGTGAGTCCTAGAGTCCTTGCTAGGGTCATAGGGCAGCCCAGCTTCATCGGGTGTTGTTCTCCTCGAGTCATTTATATATATCACGAGATACGAGATGGGCATGAGATATGATATGATGATGAGATATGATATGATGATGAGATTTGGTATGATTATAGCATCGAACTGGCCAGTCTCCACCTTGTCTGGAAGAGGGGTGGTGGTAAAAGAGGGATATACCGCTTGGTATTCTTTGTTAAGGCCTTCCTCAATATTATGCACATATGAATTAGGAGCATGATAGTGTGGTTAATATTCCAGTACCGCATGAAGGCATCCTTTATTCTAGGTATAGGCGTATTATATGTCCTCAGCGCGGTCAGAGGACCCGCGGGCGGACTCTTGGCCTGACTTGGTGGTATAGTTTCAGGTACCCCATACACTGCTTGATTTTGTGCTATTATGACGGGGTCTATTCATATGGCGGAGAGTGAGTGTTTGAAACCCGACTTCACCAGATTCATGCTTTTGAGATTTCTCCCTACCTATACTCCGTTTTGACCCGGCTCTGCCGTGGCACTGGTTGTATCATTTTCTAAACTCATGCATTTTCATGATGAATGATTTTCCGCGTTGTAGACTTAGGACAGGTATAGGGGTTTACCCCGGGGTCTCCAATGGACCTTCCGGATTTGGGTGCGAAATCCTACTTTAAACTACAACCCTTCAGTTTCAAACCTTCAACCTGTACTCGGGGCGCAAGATCCCAACGAGGGGTTTCATCCCTCGAAACGTAACTCGGGAATCATAATCCCGGGCCGTTACAAAGGTGGTATCAGAGCGAGGTTTTGCAATCCGAGTACCTAAGGTTGAAGATGGTTTTGAAAATCGCCCAATGTTTTCAAATGGTTTTGAAAAATGTTTTCAAAAGGGCAAAATGAATTTAATTGGACTTAAACCTAAAATGAATAAAGAGGAAACAATCTCGTGGGTAGAGACTAGAGCGATAGACATCTCTTATGGATGTAGAACTCGGGAAACGGTAGGCAAAATAATAGCTTTTATTTACAGATGGGCCTAGAAGACTCCAAGGAACACCACGGAGGTTAGAGTGTTGAGTAGGAGGCCGGTAGGTTTTGCCCCTCCGGTCAGCCGTCCCTCGAAGGACGACATAGATCGTCTCTATGCTTATGTTTATATATATACCTATATACAATTGGGCCCGAGGGCGTTCCTCCTCGAAGAGGATTATATTAATATTGTTGATTGCTTCCTTGATGAGTGCTCTATTGTGCTTAGGATAACGAACTAATCAGTATGCCTTGACATGAATCATGTGTTGAATAACTGTGCAAACGGGATAGTGGGAGAAAACCTTGTTCTTATGTAATCGGAATTCCTGTTTTGTCGAAATAGCCCTTTCATAATTCAAACCCCCTGATGGTTCTGACTCTGTCATCCGCCCCACCAAAACGTCTAGGCATGTTAGCAAGGGTCGAGAAGCATCCTCTCCCCCTGTTTAGAGTCTTGTTTCGTATCCCACAATCGATGCTTCTATCGAGTCTCATACTTGTGATTGGGGTCTTTCACGGGAAATTTGGGTCGGTCAACTAAATACCTTCGGACATCGTGTCAGATGTGAGGGTTACCTGAGTATGTTAGTGGGAGTGAGGATTTTAAATCGTTTCGAGATAGAAGTTAGTTGTCTTATGGAGTCATCCCTTTCGATCCTCGTAATGGCCAACCATGTCTTCTTGCAACAAGAGTCTAAACACGAGTTTTACCCTCACCTCTCGGAAACGGCGTGAATGTCTTTGTGTCAAGCGAGTCATACTAGCGTCCCACGGGAAAACGGGGTGGTGAGTCGGTGATTGTCCTTAGAGAATTCTATCAAGTTATAATGATGGCCTCCTTGTGATTTCATGAAATTGTATATTGGTATAATTCAGCATGACTTGCCTGGTACCTTGCATGGTTGCACTTATGAGTAGATGTATGTGTCGTATGTATTGAATCCCCATGATTACCGTCTCCCTATGAACTAGGTCCATGATAGTGTGCTCAACTCTCATTGTATGTTAAAACGTGAATTGGATTACTTAGCATGCCAGATTAACCTAATTGGACCTCATTTGTTGTGTACATGTTTAATGAGTATTTCTAGTATCATGTAAGACATATACCTCCCCGTTATAGGCCCTCGTATGATTGTGTGACGTCCTAGTCTTACTATGCGAATATAGATGTATGTGATGACATAGTTGCTATACCAACCCTGCATGAACTGACCATACCCTTAGCATGATTTTTAGGGTACATCTCAGCATGCTTTCCGTAATATTATGACTTGCTTAATTGTGTATCTAAATGAGTGATAAGTCGTGCATATGATATCCTGTGATGTTTGCTAGATCTTGCATAACTTGGGTAATATGTGTCCCATGTCAGTCTGTGCATACATGTTCTTAGTCTGTCAAGCATGATTGATGAATGAAATGATAAGTTGCTAGCTTGTTCTGCGCACATATAAAGATGATTATATGAACATGTTATGAATGCGTAATTCGATATTCCTTGAGATAGGTGCATACTAGTGTGAAATAATGTGATAATATCTCTTGATTTTTATGTGTTTGCGTGCCATAATTATAAGAGTATCGTTGTAACTCTCGGGTTGGGATCTTATCCTTGGTCTCGTCGTCCCTAGTCCTTGTCCACGTCTGAACTCTTAAGGAATTGTGTTGTCCGCCCTTGTCTCTCCCCTATCTCCGTAACTTCTAACCCTTGCGATCCTTCGATGAGCGTCGATATGCAAGAAAGGACTGACGACCAAGTGGCACCGGAGCGGCGCAACGGAAGTGTGATGGGTCCATGACCCCTTAGGCCCCAGGAATAACGTCACCGATGGCAAAAAGGACGAATATGCTTCAAAGATGACAATCGTTAACAGATTCATTCCAGCAGACACGAGGAAGAGCATTCTTAATTCAAATTGTGGATTCTTCTATACTAATCGGAATCGATGTTTTGTGATAGGCCTAGAACTGACATAATTGAATGTGTGATGACGGATGTGCTGAATTGGTAGCAATGATTGCGTGACTAACTTGTTTCGATGACGATGTGCCTTGGTGCTTGGTATACTGACTTGCGGGTGAGTAGGTTATGGGTTATATGTATGGGGGTGCTTTCTTCTTGAGCTTGAGTCATGAGATTCTTCAGTGAAACGGGTTGGAAAATGGCAGGTGGATAAAGGTATTCGGATTGGGTCTTTGGTCGTGTGAGTTGGGGTGTAGAAAGGATGCGTTAGCTTGGGTAGAGCTGAGTGAGTTGGGATGTGTGAAAGATAGCAGTCTGTGAGTATAGATGAGCTTTCAGGTAGGTCTTAGGTGAGCAGGGAGGCTAGTATGGGGAGATTTTGAGGGAGATGTCCAAGTGAAAAGTGGTAGTCTAAGAAGGTAGTGTGTGCGGGTAGTATAAGAGAGTGGTTGACTGAGATCTGGACTAGTTTCATTAGGGTGATCTTGAGATTGGGTGTGGCTAGAGGTAGTTAGGATAGTTCTAGAGGTGGATGGGCAAGCTAGGAGTTGATCGGGGGATTCTTGAGGGGAGGTGTTGTGAGACGGATTGGTGTGCTAAGGAAGGTGTCTAGATAGTCTATGAGCGGAACGTGGGTGGTGTCAAGGATGATCGATTAAGGAATGTATGAGGAATCGTAGAATTTGGGACTAGGTGGTGTGTGCTGTGAGTGGGAGCGTTTTCGGTAAGGGATGAGGTTGAGGAGTTGTTAAGGAAGAGTAGTATGAGGTTGCTAGAGAAATTATCGATCGGGGATGTTAGGTTGTTCATACCAGGGTTGTTCGTGTAATGAGTATTTGTGGGTTGTTTAGATAGGATTGGTAATGCTTGGGGAATTTATGAGTGAAGGATCTCTAGATGCGTTGTTAGAGGATTTTGGCATAGGGAATTAATCGGGATTTATGAGTGGATGTCATTGTGGCCATTGAGGTAATTGAGGATGTGAGATGAATCTTCGAGGAAAGACTGGTAGCTAGGCAAGGATGTAGTTTAGATTCCTAGTAAGACTATGGGCTTAAGGTTGAGATAGAGAGATTATGCGCATGGATTTAGGGACTAGGCAAAGCAGAAGGTATTGAGGACGCTAGAGAGATTTTTGAAGGTTGGTGATGTTGCGGTGCTTAAGAAATTCGGACAAGGATGTCATAGGAATTCGGTGAAAATGATGATCGGTACATAAGGGTTTAAGTGGTAGAGGTTTCGAATTTTAAGGAAGCGCGATCTGAGGCAATTTGGGGAAACATGCGGAGTTGAGGGAACTAGTCTAGCTAGGTACAGTATGCCGGGAAGAGGATCTAGAGTGGGTCGGCTTGATGGTCATGGTGATTCGTGGTTGGGAGTACCACTAGTTGAGTTCTACATTGGAATTGGTCGGGAGTGTCAGGTGTGAGATGGTCAGCGTGAGTTGGGTCCTTAGAGGTGGATGATTCGTGAGGGTGTGCTTGATAGGGAGTCTTGGTAGATGGACGAGGTGGTGAACTTGACAGAATAGGGAATTGGGAAATTGTGAGCTCCGGGATGTGGATTTTAGATGGTTGAGTGAAAGGTCAGGACTTGGGCTTTGGATATTGAAGTGGATTGATCTCTAGATGGATTGATGGCATAAGAGTTGGGGTACCTAGTAATTGGTTGTGATGTAAGCCTTGAATTGCGGATAGTTATAAAGGTAGAGAGTTGTAAGCTAAGCGGAATGCAATGGTATTTAGAATTAGTATCGGATTTGAGTTGGTAGACCTCAGTGAAGTTGATCTTAATGCAAGAGCTGATGGGTAGTGGTCGTGTCTTGTCATGATTGGTAGTTATAGACAGGTTCTCTTGAGGATGTGATATAGCGTATGCTTTACTTGGAGCTGAATGTGGGGCGACTTCTATGCTATAGTCGATGTTGATTCTCTGATGTGTTGTCGTTGACAATAGGGAACTGTAGTACTAATATAGCTATCCCTAAACTCGATGGAATGCTACTGTACGGAAGCAGTTGTTTACCTCTAATGCGATGACGCTTGGTAGTTAGAATGAGTATGATGTACTTATCTGATTGATATGGCGTGCTTATATGATTGATATGGTGTGTAACTTCCGTGAGATGATGTGATAAATTATACCATATATGATACGATCCTAGATATGCTATGTGGCTATTCTTGAGGTGATTATGTTATGCTATTAGACATGAGATGCTATTGTTATTCGATGTATATACATGATGCTTGATGATGGAAATGATAGAAACTGAAATGTTGAACTTTGATTCTGACTTGGAACCTAGGAAGGGAATATGGGATTAGCCTTTAAAGGTGGATGGTAGGATGAATGGAGGGGTTAGAAATGCTTTTGACTAATGCCGAACTTGAAGTTTTGAACGGTGTTTTAAAGAGAACGTTGTGAAGTTTTGAGTTATGATATGACCGAAGGGTCGGAGTAAGGATGTGATAGGGGCCCATATTACATTCTTGCTACGGTCTGTTGGGGATATTATGATCACGGCAACGGTACTGTGAGTATCTCATAGGGGCACTTATGAGATGCTTACGGGATCAACGACATGATCCTTGGACTCACCAATTTCAAACTCCATCCCCTATTTTAAGATGATTTTAGTCTCGAGGACGAGACTTGTTTTTAGAGGTGGATGATGTAAAGGCTCGGATTTTCAAATCCTAATTTTTCGGAAAAAGACGATTAAAAAGAAATTATGTCGAATTTAAAACTCATTTAACGGATTCTGATCGAAATATAAAAATTTGGACGAATAATTTCCGTCGTATTACCTCGAAAATTCAAAATAATTATTGGATGGCGATATCCTCTTCTATTTTATAAATCTAATTGATCGAGAAAGCGAGAGCCGGAGAAACTAACATTCGGAAACTAATTTCGGGGTTCAAAATTTGCGTATTCATGATTTATTTCCGGGTATTGATTTTAACCATTCCCACACTCTATCCTTACCAACTCCCTCACCTCCCCATACCTCCTTCAAATCACCATCATCCCCATCAGTTTCATTCAACATCACATTCATCACCGTCACTCACCATCACTCATCGTCACCATAACCATCGCCCCATCATCATTGCCGCACCTTCAACTACCACACACACCACCGTCTCCCCTTCCTTCTTCCCTCCTTCCACCTCGAGCTGCCAGCGGAAGGTCCCACTACCCCTCGGAGCAACCACCAGCAGCCGAAGCAGTCTAGAAGCTCCCCAGCGCCGCCGAAGGCCACCGGAACCCCGTCGCCCCGTTCGAGCGCGAACAGTCTTCCGGTAAGCCGTTCTCCTTCGTTTCCGATCCAAATCACCCCTGAGCTCCTCCATCACACTTACCCATGTCCGGCGCAGGTCCGACGAGCCATCGCGAGCCATCGACGAAGTCCAGAACTCCGATCGAGAGCTCCGAAGTCGCGAACATCCTCGGTGAGCGTTCGAAACTCATTCCTTTCCCTTGGTTCGTTTCTATTCTTTTCTTGTCCTCGGGTGGTCGAAGAGTGCGTGAGGGCTTAGCGTGGAGAGGGTGGGCGAGATCGAGAGCTCCGGCGAGTATCGAGGGCGGCGAGGTGAGCTCGTGAGAGTCGTGAGGGAGCCGGGTCGCGGAGCGAGAGAGCAAGGCGAGAGCGCGGGAGCAGCGGGCACATGAGAGCGGGAGCGAGCGAGCTGGGCGGGACCATGGAGTCGGAGCCGGTGAGCCACGACGTCGCCGGCGGGGTCGAGCTCCAATGGCGCAGCGGAAGCGCTTTCGAAACGAAGGAGGAAGAAGAAGCCGTTTGGCATGTGGGCCCCCCTTTCCTAATTTTATATTATTTATTAACTTTGAATCGGTTTGGGTTAAAAATTAGCGGGTTCGGTTCGGTTGGATTTAAATAGGTTTGGTTCGGTTCGGTTCGGGTTATCCCCTCATTTAATTATTTAATGGTAACTAAATAAAATATAATATTATTCGGGGTTTAAAATATATTATTTTGGACTTATAGATTTTAAAAGTAATTTGAAAAAGAATTTCAAAGATCGGATAGTAATTTAATAAATACGTAGTAATTGAAAAAGGAATTCTGCAAGTAATTTCAAGGGTCGGAATACTTAACTATTTAACTAGATTTTGAAACCGTTTTGGAACTAACTTGGGAATAAGACTTATTCGATGACTAACTAGCATGATAATATGAGCGTTTGACTAACAACATGATATGTGTGACTAATAGCATGACTTGCGATGATTTACTATAAGAGATTAAATGTTAGATATTCTGATGTTGATGATATATATCCGTATGCCAAGTGCGAGTATGAAACGGTAATATGTGAAATCGGCTAAGTATGGTATGGAGGTTGTCATTAGCTGATGAGGATGTTGTTATGATCGAAATGAGACAAGACGAGAATTGAAGATGAGATGAAAATGTTAATAATGACAAGATGGTTGAGCTATAATATGTGTTTGGATCTTATATGTTTCATATGTGACTTGTGTGCTTTGTGTGAATTAGACTTAGACTTATTACGTTATTTTTGGGTTTTCTAGGTGATCTTTGATATGTTGGATTGCTTGCAATTGCTGATTATTGTTTGGATTCTGCGCTTCTCCAGGTAAGTACCTTCGGGGCTTACTCAGTAACCAGTACCTCCTGCCTGATGTGTCATATAGTATGTAGGTGTTGCATATGCATAAGAGCATGTCATGTAGTATCATGCTTAGGAATTGCATTTACGAATGAGCATCCTTATTCTGTATGCGTTTGAATACAGAACGGCCGTTATCTGTGAGTCCTAGAGTCCTTGCTAGGGTCATAGGGTAGCCCAGCTTCATCGGGTGTTGTCCTCCTCGAGTCATTTATATATATCACGAGATACGAGATGGGCATGAGATATGATATGATGATGAGATTTGGTATGATTATAGCATCGAACTGGCCAGTCTCCACCTTGTCTGGAAGAGGGGTGGTGGTAAAAGAGAGATATACCGCTTGGTATTCTTTGTTAAGGCATTCCTCAATATTATGCACATATGAATTAGGAGCATGATAGTGTGGTTAATATTCCAGTACCGCATTAAGGCATCCTTTATTCTAGGTATAGGCGTATTATATGTCCTCAGCGCGGTCAGAGGACCCGCGGGCGGACTCTTGGCCTGACTTGGTGGTATAGTTTCAGGTACCCCATACACTGCTTGATTTTGTGCTATTATGACGAGGTCTATTCATATGGCGGAGAGTGAGTGTTTGAAACCCGACTTCACCAGATTCATGCTTTTGAGATTTCTCCCTACCTATACTCCGTTTTAACCCGGCTCTGCCGTGGCACTGGTTGTATCATTTTCTGAACTCATGCATTTTCATGATGAATGATTTTCCGCGTTGTAGACTTAGGACAGGTATAGGGGTTTACCCCGGGGTCTCCAATGGACCTTCCGGATTTGGGTGCGAAATCCTACTTTAAACTACAACCCTTCAGTTTTAAACCTTCAACCTGTACTCGGGGCGCAAGATCCCAACGAGGGGTTTCATCCCTCGAAACGTAACTCGGGAATCATAATCTCGGGTCGTTACAAGAAGCACGTGTAACTCCAACCCTACCCCACACATTCCACATTGCCGCCATAGAGGAGAGAGAAAGAAAAGATACACCGATCGAACAAAGGGTGATAGCGTAAGAAAGAGGGCGGGTTCGGTGGTGGATGATGTCCGGTGGCAACAATGATTCTTAGTAAATGATAGTTTACCCTGCATCTTTTGATTCGAATGCCAACTTTATGTAAACTATGAAGTTGATGATCTATGGAATCAACTTCTCAACGCATTTTGAATTAAACACAATCAATTTATATAGAATGATGATTTTTTTTACTAAGCACCAACTTTTCAACTTAATGATTCACTTGGACACGTGAAAAACTTTTAATGGACTGAGCACTTTATCCTCGTTAATTAACTTTGGTTTAAGTCATGCATGGTATGATTTGGCCAACAATTGCTACTCCGGGAAAATGAGTCATGCTTGGAAAGATAATCTGGATTGCCTCGTTGATCTACTCACTAGTCCATTTACTGGTTTGCAAACGCACAATTTTATTACTTTGCATTTATAGACCAGAAAATAGGCAATTGAGTGGATTAAAGTCTCAACCATTTGAGAGCTTAGATGTTTATTTCATGGTAAGTTGACAAATTTTGTTCCAAGGAAAAAAAATTAATTTAAATAAATGACTTACGTCCCAGTAAGGATAGATTGTAACATCAAATTCGGGTAACTATTGATAAAAAAGTAGCAAGAAATGATAGATATTTAGGTTTCAATAATCTGAAATCTGTGTACAAAGAGTTCCAAACCACAAAATCAGTTCATACTTGATACCAGCCAATATCATTTTTCACCCTCCATCAACGTTATAACAAAAACCCAATGCCAATAATTTGAGTTGTAGTTTCTTCTGCTATGAAGCATTTAGCCAAGAACATTTTTAGCACCAAATTTGCTCATTCGCATTTGAAACACATAGCGACTTTGGCAACTTAGTTCTTACCTTATAACAAAAGAATGAGAAAAGAAAGAATATAAAAGAGGTTGTTGTAATATGTAAACCTCCAAATCAGTTGCAGATGAAAGCCTCAACAAGAGACACACAACGTGTCGCGGAGCTTTTCTCTAGGACTGAGACACATTCTGATGACTTTATACCAAGCTGAAAAATCTCAGATAGCCAAGAAAAGTCATCGTACATTGGTGAATAAGGACATTGATTCAATGATGATCATGATGGACCTAAATCGTTACGTAGTTGGAGAAGTGATGCAGCAACCGCTCCAAAGTCTCCGGATAGAATTTTCTAGCAAATAAGAAACATGGTCGTCTCTGTCCATTCCATAGGCAAGGGACCGACAAGAATCTCTACATTGGACAAGACATATCATTCAAGTAAACTTTGATAAGTCTTAATATGTTCAAAAAGAAGTTGTATGGTACCTTTTCATCGCTAGTTACATGCAAGTTCATATCAGTTGACTGCAAGACATGGAATAATGTTAGATTAAGCAAGAGAGATGTACTAAAAATTGCAAAGTGCAAGAAAAATACCGCAAGATTCTTCATAAACTCAAAAGTGATATCTTGGGCCGTGAAAGACTTTGGATGCCATTTTCGCTCAGACCAATCAACATATGTTACTGACCAATTTGAAATCCCACCGGGATCAATCATCTGAAATTACACTAAGTAGTTAGTAGAAAAGGACAAAATGATGCCTAAGATGAAGTTTTCATACAAGAATGATCATATATAACTAACATGGAAAAAGGTTGGGAAATAGTGTTCATCTGCATAACAATTCTTCCCATGTTCCATTCCTGGCTGAAAAAAAAGATAAATGAAACCGAAAAACCGCAAGGGGACATGAAGTGTCAATCAACAAACAAAGTTAGAACCTCCTCATGTAGACTTAGCAATAATCTCAAAGCTAGATAGAAAGAAACATATACTAGTATGAAGGTGCAGCTTACCCTACAAAATAGCTTGAATTTTGTGTAGTAGAGGTTGTCTGCCATGACGATTATGGCATGTTGTCGCTTCATGGTAAACCACTAAAACACATCATAAATTAACATGACTTCTTAGTTTCATACTTGAGATAAGCAAATAGATAGAAAACCGAGATTGATGGCATCATAAAGTTTAAACTATCAGTTGCTTTTAATTTTTGTTTATATATTCAATGAATCTTACTATTATGTTAATAGATATTCTTATAATCTCATCTTTCTATTTCTCTTTGCTGCTTTTTCTTCTAACTCGAATATGCAATTGAGTAAGACCTCTAAGAACATGTCCTATATGATATCATAAAAAACTTCAAAAGTGATTGCTTTAATCTCATAATTCATAAAAGACCAAAATAAGGATACTATGGAAAATAGTCTGAGCTTTCAAATTAAGTTGTGGCAATTAGACAAGTACAACTATGAGGTGCATTGTGAAAAGTAGTCTAATCTTTGTTCATGGAAAGATGTTCACTTATTTACATTGATACAACATTTTTATTGATAATCATATGGGCTGAACGTAGGAAGTATAACTTTGAAAGTTCACTATTTCTGTAACTTCCCACAAAGTTGGGGGTATTTTCCGCAATTCGCCCCCAAAATAATAACAACCGCACTTTTCCAAAAATATAGCTTTTAAGGTCAAATAGAGTATGTGACATTGTAGAAAGAATAAACAAATAGGGGAAACATTGAAGAAAGGAAAAGCATAGGGGTATTAGTATATATGAATGATTAAACTTCAAACCACCTTTACAATTTGATCTACATCATGTAAATGAATGAGCCGATTTTTATTGGTCTAATTAATCTTTATGTCTTAGGTCATGTGCTTGTGAATATACCTGTGATCCCTTTCGAAAGTCGATTTCTTCAACTTCAGGTAGCATATTGTCTATATATCTACCATTTCCATGGGGGCCAGGATCCACAAAGCTAAAAAGATTTAAACATGAATTGGCTAACGATTAGATATGCAGCACTGAAGCAACCAAATAAAAATCAGTTTTAGAATAAGTTTCATATAAAACAAAATATAGTTAATACAGAAGCGATACAACAAACCAATAAAAGAGGATGCATATATCCAATAGAAAAGCTTAATTAGATTAAGGGAATATAATGTTAGGAATAACTATGTTTCCTATTATTTAGGCTATCTTTTAATTATTATTATTTTATATTTAGGAATTAGTCAAAGGTAGTTAGAGAAAATCTCTCTCCACCTCTCCATCTTAATCTCCATCATCAGATGTACGCTCTATATATTTCCTTCTATGAATCAATAGAAAGTGTGTTCTTCTACACCAATTCTCACCAATTCTCTCGCCGTCCGTCTTGCGGAGCAGTTCCTTCTGTCCTCCTCCCACAAAAAAAAAAAAAATTCCCCAATTCTCATTCTCTCTCCTCCTCAATCCCTCCATAGCCGTCGTTTGGTCCTCTTTCGACGGATCTATCCACTTCATTTGTTACTCCTTCAAAAATCTCAAAAAATTTGTGCAAAATCCCTAGTTTTACTATCTCCGTTCTTCGTCTATCTAGGGTTAGGGTTTTAGTCTGCGGCGTTCTTTTGCTGTTTGAGGGTATCGATTTGTCTCTCTAGGGTTTCAGATCAGTTTTGGCAGTAATCAAAGAGGAGAGGGAATCAAAAACAGAAAAAACAATTCAATCTATTCTTTACCAAAAGCTCGAAAAAAAAGGGTTTGAAATGGCTCAGGTTCAAGTTCAGCCACAGGCCCCGACGTCCGGCCCCAACGCTGCTGCTGCGGCGGCGAATGCTGTGGGTTCTAGCCCCTATATGACGACATCGCTTTACGTTGGAGACTTGGACTTCAGCGTGAATGATTCGCAACTGTTCGATCTGTTTAGCCAGATTGGACAGGTCGTCTCTGTTAGGGTTTGCAGGGACTTGTCCACTCGCCGATCTCTCGGCTATGGCTATGTCAACTACAGTAATCCTCAGGATGCTGCAAGGGCAATAGAAGTTTTGAACTTCACACCACTTAACCGAAAGTCCATTAGGATAATGTACTCACAGAGGGACCCTAGTGTACGCAAAAGTGGGTCCGGAAATATATTTATCAAGAATTTGGACAAGTCTCTTGACCACAAGGCTCTGCATGATACATTCTCTTCATTCGGTAGTATTCTGTCATGCAAGATAGCTACTGATGGTAGTGGCCAGTCCAAGGGATATGGATTTGTCCAGTTTGATACTGAAGATGCTGCACAGACTGCTATTGATAAGCTAAATGGTATGCTGATTAATGACAAACAAGTGTTTGTTGGACATTTCCTTCGTAAGCAAGAGAGAGATACTGCAACAAGTAAGACAAAGTTCAACAATGTGTATGTCAAGAATCTTTCTGATTCTACAACAGAAGAGGACTTGAAGAAACTTTTTGGGGAATTTGGAAGCATTACTAGTGTTGTGGTGATGAGAGGTGGAGAGAGATTTTCTCTAACTACCTTTGACTAATTCCTAAATATAAAATAATAATAATTAAAAGATAGCCTAAATAATAGGAAACATAGTTATTCCTAACATATAATGTATCTATAATGGGCACGATGTGTTGATTCCTCAAAAAGAGCTGATTATTTGTGTCATTAAGGTAATGATAAGGAGCTTACAATGTAAAATGTAAGAACACCGTTGCTAAAGAATTACAAAAGGACAAATTTTACCAAAATACTTCATTGCAAGGTTACTCACACCCATTTCTAGCATATACAGACAAGCTTCATTCTAAAAATATTAGACATTCAAATGCTAATCGGGTGCAATATTGACGAATGATAATCCTTATAATAAAGAAGTATAGAATAAGTTGTTGTTATAATAATGATAGAAAAAAAATTGAATTATGGTCTAAGTTACTTGTGAATCTATATGGCCCAAGCAATTGATTCACCAGCTCAAGATTGATTAGGTGATTAAAAGTGCATGCCAAACCATGAAAAGAGGAAAAATAACCTATGGAGTTGAATCTTTAAACAAAAAGCAAGACACTTAGAGGAATTATACCAACACAACGTTGGAAACGACTATCAAATGATCGTTCTCAACCACCACAAGCATTAAGCCAAAAAATTAAAAGGGATAAAGAACGGTATTCAACAATGCCCATTCATTGTTTTCAAGAAATTGTAATTAGAAGCATATATTCTACACATGAGAAAACAAAAATGAACAAGTTTGTGTACCTTTCAATAAAGCTGACATTTGTAAACATTAGATAGTTGTAAATGTAGTCAAAACTTTGAATGGGTATGCAACTACAAAAGACCAAAATAACGTACTATGAGGAAGATACATCTTGATATAAAAAATATTCATCCAAATATAACTCAGTTTAATAATTATATGGGAAAGATTGTTAGACTGAGTTACCTATCTGAAAGCAAAACAAAATGTTGGTTATTAGGGTCTTTGAGTCCAAAAGCGATGAGTCTTCTTTCTGCATCAACCATTGAAATTCTTCCCCATGCCACCTAAGAAGTTTGATCAAGAGGCGAATTCTTTATCATTAAGTCTAAATCTCAACTCGGGTTTTCTTAAGAACCTTGAGAATGGACCAACAATACAGACCACGCTAACGAGAATGTCTCAGAGCATTTTCAACATTACTAAACTTTGAGACAGAATCATTTCCAATTAGGAAATGTCATTCACCATCAATAGAGAATTATCATACTCATTGCTAAAACACCTTGATGAAATCTTGTACTAAATGGATGAATATTCTGGTACAACGCACGAATGACCAATAGAAAAAATGATAGATCAAAAGAATCTTTGCCAATATTTCTACATAGTATTGAGGTTTTGAAGTAGATGAAACAAAATCTTGTCATGAAATACTCCTGGAAGTGCACTTCAAACATAGCACTAATTCTTACTTGTTGATAAATCATTGAGTAGAAAAAAGTCTAGTCACATTATCTGATTTCTGGTCGTTCCATATGCACGTAATGATGCAAAAGTCCTGGAATTGCACTTCAAACAAAGCACTAATTCTTACTTGTTGATAAATCATTGAGTAGAAAAAAGTCTAGTCGCACTATCTGATTTCTGGTCGTTCCATATGCACGTAATGATGCAAAAGTCCACATAAAACCTACAACAAGTTGATCATATTCTACAATATGTATTAACTAAGATGGATATACCTTGTCGCTACGAATGTCGCGTCCAACAAAAAATCGACTTGTATGCATTGGTTTCTCCCTAGATGCATGTACATAGACAGAGAATCTACCTTCATGACCCTGATTCAAACAAACAAAAAATTAGATCACTTACCACTGTCATCTAAATAAAAATGATAGAACACCAACATCCCAATCTATCCTGCAATGAAGTAGCTTTAGAAAGCCGGAATGTATGCAACCTTTCTCCTAACTAGTAAAGACAGTGTTTGAGAGGCCCAAAGTCAATAGACACAAGGAAAGGTAGGGATATATGGTGAGTATAAAGAAAAATCATAACAATTGTATGTACCTGAAAGAATTTATCCCAAAGGAGCTCAAAGGGGAGGGTACCGGGAGTAAGGAACATGAAGGCAACTTTAGGGTTTTTGCTCAGCACCGGCGGCGTCTTGAGGATCTCCCTCACAACCACCTTGCTGTATGTCTCATCATCGGTGAGCTCCCTTGACGGAGGCTCCTCCAGCTGGCCCAACACCGAGTCCTCTTCCCCAGCAGCGCCCCCTGCGTTGGTGCCTGTGTTGGTAGAGGAGGTGCATGCGCTGGTGGAGAGAAGGGTGCAGGCGGCGAGGGCGCGGGCAGAGGAGCCGAGTGGGTTAAGGAGGGCGTAGCCGACTAGGAGGAAGCAGAAGCAGCAGACCATGGAAAGGAGAACTATTATCCACACTGCCGGCTTCTTCATCGTTGCTGTCATCGTCGCTGACCGTTGTCTCGAGCCTGTTCCACCTGCTGTCATCGGGGAGAACGGCCATGCACGGGGCGTCGACTTCATCAGCTGGTTCCTAAGCTCCACTTCATTTCGTCGTCTTTGTTGCTCGTGATCGATCTCTTCGTGTTTTGATGCTTGCTAGCTTTTCGGTTTTGTTTGTTGATTTCTTGAATTGGAGACTCTACTTGGAGATATATAACTGACTTTATATTTTGATCAAGATGCAGTACTACTTAATCACTGGCTTTTTGAGTTATCTTGTTTGATCAGTGCAGTTTTGAATTCTCTGTAATTCAACAAGATGAAGAACCATTAAAGATGATATATTGAGTTAACTCTGAACTTCAAACATCCGAAACTGGAAATAATTTACTCATATTGAAATAAGATAAATCTTCAATGAATCTACATATAAAGCAAATTTATGTCATATATATAGGATAGATAATACTCCCTCCGTCCAAAAATACATGGACTTTTGCTATTCATGCACGCTTTTTTAGGAGTTAAAAACTATATAAAATATTAAATTTTTTATTAATTTTTTTTAATAATTACAAACTTATTATCAATAAGTTTGTAATTATTAAAAAAAATTATTAAAAAAATTAATATTTTATATATTTTTTACCTTCTTAAAAAAGCGTGCGTGAATAGTAAAGGCAATGTATTTTTGGACAGAGGTAGTATGTACTCAGCCCTTAACGTGTATCACGTGAACAAGTAATTCTAAACTTCCTTCCTATAACTGGAGCTGTTTTTTATAGGAAGCTGTTTTTACACTATACCATCATGTGAAGATTAATTTATAAGCCAAATCTTAGTGAAATTTTAAATAAAATATGCATTATTTGAGCTACTTATAATAGAGAGAAGTGTTCTATATGTGTGTGTGTTTTTCTTTTATAAATCATATTATAATATGGGTAAGAACTCACAATTATGTTAATATAAAATATCAGCATAGCCATTTAGTGACAAGTTTTAGGTTTGCAAAAGTGCATAACAAAAAAAATGATATAAGTTTCTTAATCAACTTGCTTGCATTTCTTTATAACTAAAAAGGGATGCAAGTCCTTAAAACCCAAATTTACCAACTAAAATTACCCATAATTATATTGTTCGTCTCAATAAATAAATAAATAAATAAATAAGCAACAAAAAGCACATGACAAATTAATACATAATTCATCCATTCCAACACAAGCGAAATTAAACACAAATTCTAATTAAAAAAAATTGTTTTTACAATTATATGGTTCAAGAAATGATTATGATACCCAAAATAATCTAGGAACAAATTAAATCCTCTAACAATTTTTTTTTCTTCCGAAAAGCAATCTAAAATTGCAGAAACGAACACATTCAAGCTTACCTATATACACCATAAATCAGAATGGAAGAGGGAACAAACTATACCAAATCTCACAAAAGTAGAAATCAAACACCCATAATTAACCCTAATTTGATTGAGGATTCAGAAAAGGGAAAGGGAAAAAAAAAAGAATAAAAGAAAAAGAAAAAAGAATTGTTTACAAAATTGAGAGTACGTACCGTGATGGAAATTTTGGGAGGTGGAGAATGAATTAAAGAGATCGCGACAAAGCTGAGAGGTAGAAGACACACAGAAAATGAGACAGAAAGAGTGGCGATCGATCGATGGAGATCTCTGAATTTGTGTTTGTGTTTGTTAATAATAGAAACAAAATTGTAAGTGTTTATTTTCTTTCTATATATATACACTTGGATTTTCCCTTAATATATTTGATGCCATGTTTAATGAGATTAATTGTTGTTGTGTGCGTTTTAGTGTCTAATTTATTTGCTGATGTATGAATTAATTAAATAGCAGGTTGAGTTTGAGCCTTGAGGTGTTGTAAATTTTTATTTTATTTTATTTGTACACTGTTTTATTTACTGTGCTCATGTGATGAAGACACTTAATAAGATGAATTTTATGTTGATGTAATTGTGTTGTTGTGGTTTATTTATGATATTGATGACACGTTTTTTTAGTCAATAAATGATGATACATTATAAAGGGTTATTTCTAGTCAATTATGAAAAAGTGACATCAATAAAGTATTATTAATGTTTAGAGAAAAGTGTCATGAGTTATATAAAAGCATCATCAATAAATTAGGCACAAATTTTCGCTCTAATTTGAGGAGTGTCCTAATTTTTGAAAAATTTGCTAGAGTGTCCATCATCCTAAATTAAAATTAAAATATGAAATAAAAATAAAAAATAAAATTGAACCCAATCCCTAATGTGAATCTGATCCTTCTCGTTTCATCCTCTTCCTCCTCGCACCTCCATCAGATCTCTTTCCGTTGCTTCATATCTCTCTGCACTCCATCGATTCGATCTCCGGCGTTCCCAACATCAAGAGGCTCACCGACGCCGCCTTGTTCATGGACAAGACCGTCAAGCAGAGCTATCGCAAGCCCGACAAGCCTCGATCCTCCAGCGACGATGACTCCGTTTAGCTATCACCAGAAGCCGGTCGTCGCGATCTCCACCTTCTCCGGCGTCTTCCACCTCCTCTGCCCCAACCATTCTGGCGAGCTTGGAGTCGGCTCTGCCGAGTTCCTCTTGTTGACGTCCTAATTCTCGGTCAGATCTGCATAGCAGGGGGACGCCATCTTCTGTCGTCAATTCTTCATTCATCTTCTTCTGTTGTGATTGAATCTAGATGGGGGATTCTCAGTCTGAACTGTTTTGGCCGCCTCTCGCAACCCTGTTTTGAGATCTAGCCTCCAATCAGCACTATCAGGGTATTTCTTTTAATTAATTGAATTGCTACGGAAGTTCGACAATGTAAAACAAAGTAATATAGAAATACTCTAGAAGGGGGGTTGAATAGAGTATGTCGGTTTTTCGCAGATAGTCTCAAGACTTTTGAAGCTCGTGCAAAATCCTTTGAGATTAGACTTAGTCTTTTCTCTGAAAACTTGAATCACAAAGTTAAACAATCGAACCAAGTGCGGAAATAAGGTAAAGCGATAAATAAAGGACTCGATGAGTTGTTTACGAGGTTTGGCACGAACTTGGCCTACGTCCCCGCCTAGGGTTCTTCCACAACCCTAGGATTCAACCGACTTTTATTGATTCACAAGACTTAGGATCCTAGTAGCTCCCCGAGAAGCTTCTCTCCTATACAATTGCAATCTAGTCAACTCACGTTCCCTTGGAGTCCTAGACCAATCTAGAAGAGCCCCACCTCTCTATGCTATCTAGTACAATCCTCTTACACTTAGTGAATCAATCGCCTAGTGTTCACTTCCCGAGTTACAAACTCTCGAGTATAACACTATAACTGAATATATCATATAAGCTCACTGTGTAACTCTCAAATGTTTTGAAATGAAATAACAGACTCTTAGGAAAAGTAGAGAGCACACGAAGACAGATTTCTCTTAAATGCTTGGAGTGTATGAAAAGCTCGTGTTCAATGTATGCGTCATCTGTCTTCATCTTCCTTTTCTTTATATAGAGACAAATCGGTGCCTAAGGATCTTCACCAACGGCTAGTCTAGATTATGGCTTGAGCTGGATCTTTTATCTTTGGAAACTTCGAAGGTCACAATCTTTCCGATTTGAATCTTCTCAAATTGCATCATAAGGAAGGAAAGAATGTTCGAAAATATTTCCTGAAAGGTTAGTTATATATGATAATATAATGGAAGCATATAATACTATAAAATAATATTTCGAACATGAAAAGCATGAAAAGCCATCCAATTTATAAAATCGGACTAAGTACCTACATGGGTTAGACAAATGTTGGATCAAATTTATAAAGCATGAAAAGCCATCCAACCGAAAACCAAAAATCAAAAACCAAGGTCTTCCAAGACCTTCACAGCAAAAAGTTTTCAAGTCTAAACCACAGATCATCTCCCCCTTTTTGTCTTTCAACAAAGGGAGGGGGTAAAATAGTCACCAAAAGTTTTGAAATAGTTTCCAAAAACCAGCAATGTATCAAGTTTGAGATTGGGATGGGGTAGGATAGGGTTAAGCTTCGTCGTCCGGAGCATCATCAGTGAGCCTCGTCCACAGACCTTGCTGCAACTTGGTTACCCCGCTCATCTCCGTCATGAACTCCTTGTGTAGCTCCTTAATATCCAAGCGAACTTCCTCCAAGCCCAACTTCAGGTTGTCCATGCGTTCATCAACAGTTGAGGCAGTGGGAAGAGCTTTTGAAGGAGAGGCAAGACTCAAAGTCCCTTGGGGAGACCGAGTGATGCCTATCTTTTCAAGGCTGTTGGAGTCGAACTTACCCATATGACTCTGTTGTTCTTCATTTTTGAAATCAATTCCAGAAGCTTTGAAGATTTGGGTCAAAAGGGTAGCAAAGGGGAGGGGAGTTCCTTTCCTGGCTTTTCTTGCGTGATCCATGGATCCTAAGATGGTGTTGGCCAGATCAAGATCAAGGCCATTGAGGATTCGGTAAAGGAGGACCATGGCATTGTCAGTAAGGAGCGAGCCAGAGTTAAGACAGGGTAAGAGGCATCGAACAATGATGTTGAATATAATTTTTTCCTCTAGGGTAAGGGATGAGTGGGTGAGCTGCTTTGAGGTGCTGTTAGATGCTTCGGGTAGGAGGTATTTGGATCGGGCAAGTATAATACCATTTTCTTTAGAGGGGTGTACTTCAGAGGGTGGACAGGGGCTAGTTAGGCCAAGGAGATCCACAAAGTCAGTGGAGTTGAAAGAGATTCTAACTCCCTTGACAACAGATTCCAAAGACCAACCATTGACATCGTGTTTGGCTTTTAGGTTTATGTAGAACAGGCGGGTTAGCTGGGGATAGTAGACGGTTTCAAGATTGAGAAGGGTCAAGGCTGGGGATTTTTTTAGAAGTGCAATGCAGGGTAACTTCAAAGCCTCAAAGAACTCGATATCCAAAAAATCAGAACAACATATCCTACGAGTTTGAAACTCATCTACCCACTTTCCAGCCGTCTCAGAATTTTCAAACCATGAAGAGGGTAAGGATTGGTTTACCTGGATGTAGGCGGGTGGATCAACATTCTTCCTTCGAGCCTGTGTTGGAGCAGTTCTCTTGATAGGCGCCTCAAAACCTCTGAGGGTGCCCTTCCTGGTACGCTTGGGATATGGAGGCTTGACAACAGTTGGGGCTTTCCGCTTCTTTGGAGAAGGAGAGGCAACGGGTTCTGGATCCTCTTCCTCCTCATCCTTAGACCCCGAGTCCTCACCAGACCCTGCGTCATCTCCATCAGCTTCCTCGTCCTCTCCAGATCCGTCTTGCTCCTTGTCCTCTTCCTCAGGCTCCTCTTCAGATGGAACCTCCTCGGCCTAGACTTCCTTACGAATCCTCTCAGCTTCCTCCTCGACAAGTTTCCTTGCAAGCTCGGCCTCCTCCTCGACCTTCTTCTTCTTTAAAGCTTCCTCTTCGGCTTCCTTGGCTGCATCTCTTTCCAGAATGGCGTCGAGATCATCTTCCTCCTCTTCCTCGTCCACCCCCTCAGCGATGACTTTCTTTTTCTCTTTCTGCTTCGCACTGAGAGGCTTCTTAGCAGAGCGTTTTTTAGAGCCCTTGGTAACAATAGTCGTGCTCTCAGCGATGGTACTCTGGACAACAGTAGGGACAATGGCTTGAGGAGTGGGTTCAGGTGTAGGGGAGGTGACAGTGGCCTGGCGTCCCTTGGGGGTGGCGCCAAGTCTTTTGGATGTGGAAGCTTTCTTTGATTTGGGAGCCATGGAGGAAATCGGCTAGGGTTTTTAGAACAGTTTGAGAGGTTGAAGAAGGAGAAGTTGGAAGGGTTTGGATAAGTCTGAGTTTGTGAGGGAATCGGGTACAGAATTGGGGCTTAAGTAGAGAGAGATGGTGGAGTTGATGGGACGGGTTTAGAGTTCCAATGATAGTAATCATAACATTGCTATTTTGAAAATTTCCAATTCAAAATTCAAATCCTTTTCTTAACAAAAAATAAGAGGGAAAAAAAATATCCGATATTATTTTGTTCCAAAAATATCTCAACGGGTAAAAACATAACATAAATAAAAGATTTTGAAATCCAATAAAAATATACTTGATTAAATATCTAAAAAGATATTAACCAATTATATGTGATCCGATATATGTAATCTACCATTTAGTTCGCAAACCTTGACATAATTCTCAAAGGTCTTAACACTAAGTAGAGTTTATCTTTCGTAAAGGGAAAGCTCCCCCTACGAAAGTGCATCCTTGTTAAGCATCTCAATCTCTCGTCTAATGAAGGTAAACCTGTCCTCTGCCAAAGGCTTAGTAAAAATGTCAGCCCATTGATAATCAGTTGAAATAAACGAAATGGACACATCACCTTTTTCAACATGGTCTCTAATGAAATGATGTCTTACATCAATATGTTTGGTCATTGAATGTTGAACATGATTCTTTGTAATGGAGATGGCACTTGTATTGTCACATTTAATGGGAATGCCTTTGAGATTGATGCCAAGATCTCGCATTTGTTGAGCTATCCAAAGGATTTGGGAGCAACAGGCTCCAACGGCTATGTATTCGGCTTCTGGAGTGGATAGAGCAACTGAGTTTTGTTTCTTTGAGTGTCAACTGATCAAAGATGCTCCTAGGAATTGGCAACATCCTGATGTGCTCTTCCTATCCACCTTATAGCCTGCAAAATCTGCATCAGAATACCCAATTAATGTGAAATCCTTTTGCTTTGGGTACCATAGTCCAAGCTCCTTAGTGTCATTGAGATATCGAAAGATCCTCTTCACAGCCACGAGGTGAGATTCTTTAGAATCAGCTTGAAACCTAGCACACATGCAAACACTAAACATGATGTCAAGTCTACTAGCTGTGAGATATAGTAACGATCCAATCATTCCTCGATACTCCTTTTGATTGACACTTTTCCCAGTCTTGTCTTGATCTAGAGATAATGTTGAGCTCATGGGAGTCTTGGCTGCTTTAGATTGATCCATCTTGAATTTCTTCAAGAGATGCTTAGTGTACTTTCTTTGGTTGACAAAGATCCCTCTCTTGGATTGATGAACTTGTAATCCCAAAAAGAAGTTGAGTTCACCCATCAAGCTCATCTCAAATTCACTGCACATGATGTCAGAAAATTCCTTGCACAAAGATGTATTAGTAGCACCAAATAATATATCATCAACATAAATTTGAATAACCAAAATGTCCTTTCCTTTGGTCTTGATAAAAAGAGTCTTGTCGATCAACCCCCTTTTAAAATCATTTTCTAAAAGATATTTTGACAAGCGCTCATACCAAGCTCTTGGGGCTTGTTTCAAACCATAAAGTGCTTTGTCAAGTTTATAAACATGATTAGGAAATTTCAAACTTTCAAAACCTAGGGGTTGAGCCACATATACTTCTTCTTCTAAGAAACCATTAAGAAAAGCACACTTGACATCCATTTGATATAACTTTATGCTCATAAAAGATGCAAATGCTAATAAAATGCGAATGGCTTCAAGCCTGGCTACGGGAGCAAAGGTCTCCTCGTAGTCAATACCTTCCTCTTGATTGTAGCCTTGAGCAACAAGCCTTGCCTTGTTCCTCACGATCTTACCGTTCTCATCTAGCTTGTTTCGAAATACCCATCGTTTGCCAATGACTGATTGATGCTTTGGCCTAGGCTTCAAGGTCCAGACTTTGTTCCTTTCAAATTCGTTAAGCTCACTTTGCATAGCAATGATTCAGTCTGGCTCTTGAAGGGCCTCATCTACCTTCTTTGGTTCAATAAGAGAAACAAACGCGTGAAAAGCACAAAGATCTTTAAGTTTAGAACGAGTTTGAACACTAGAAGTAGAGTCAGAAATGATATCCTTTAATGAGTGTGATGAGGAGTATTTGAATTTTCTTTTGCTAGTCTCAGCTCCTTGATTCGTCACACCAGCAGGATTGATTTGAGGTACATCTGACTCCACAGTCCTGTTAGATTCAATTACAGCAGTTTCTGACGTTTCAACAATGTTGGATTGGAAACCAAGGGCTTTGGACGAATCTTCAACACCTTGGGCCAATTCTTCAGTGTTGAGAATCTGTTCCTGCATGTTCCTCTTCTCTGTGTTCTTGGTAGTAGCATCATCACCTTCCTCGTTCTCTGCATGGGTGTTAAGATCTATATTTGCAACACTTTCACTCAAAGAGCCGTCATTGCATTCATCAAATATAACATGTATACTTTCTTCAACTAGCTGGGTCCTTTTATTGAAGATTCTATAAGCTTTGCTACTTGAGGAGTAGCCAAGAAATATACCTTCATCACTACGCGCATCAAATTTCCCAAGGTTATCTTTTCCATTGTTATGAACAAAACAAGTACAGCCAAAGGGTTTAAAATAAGATATAAGTGGTTTGCGGCCTTTGAAAAGTTCATAAGGAGTTTTCTTTAAGATAGAACGAATAAGACAATGATTCAAAATATAGTTAGCTGTGTTAAAAGCTTCAGCCCAATAGGTTTTAGGTAATGCATTTTCTAAAAGTATAGTCCTGACCATATCCTCTAAGGTGCAGTTCTTTCGTTCTACAACCCCATTTTGTTGAGGTGTCCTAGGAGCAGAAAAGTTATGGGAGATGCCATATTTAGCACAAAATAAATCAAACTGAAGTTGATCAAACTCCCTACCATGATCACTCCGAATAGACACTATGGGCTCGTTTCTTAAAGTTTGCAACTCCTTACAAAGTTTTGAAAACTCAAATAAGGCCTCTGATTTTTCTTTTAAAAAAGCAACCCAAGTATATCTAGAAAAATCATCAACAACGACTAGCATGTACTTTTTACCATTGGGAGATTTGACTCGCATAGGACCACATAAATCCATATGGAAAAGTTCAAGGGGTCTAGAAGAACTTACAACCTTTTTGGGTTTGAAAGAGCTACGTGTTTGTTTACCTCGTGTGCATACCTTGCACATATCAATACCTTTGAAGTCCATCTCAGGTAGCCCTCTTACAAGCCCTTTGGACACAAGCTTCTGTAGTGTATGTGGACTCACATGACTGAGTCTCCTGTTCCAGAGCTTTGGATCGTCTGTCAAAGCCTTTAGACAGGTTAAGCTTCCTTGTGCCACTTGATCAACAGTTACAGCGTATATATTGTTGTAACGATATGTAGTTAATATAACTTCACCTGTATCTTCTCTGCACACTAGACATCTTTTCTTGTTAAATCTGACATTGTTGCCACTATCACATAATTGAGAAACACTAAGCAGATTATACTTTAAACCATTAACAAGATAGACATTTTTAATACTATGGTTGGAATCACTTCCAACGCTACCAATACCAACGATGTCACATTTTCCTTTGTCACCAAGAGTGATGGTTCCCGTGGATTGCTCCTTTAGATCATGAAAGAGAGAACTCTTTCCACTCATATGCCTCGAGCATCCACTATCAATAATCCATTTGTGCTCTTTCACCTTGGTGATCTCCTGCAAGACAAACATCAACCTTTGTGGCTAGACCAATAAGAAAATTTGGATCCATTGTTGGGGTAAACCATATTTGGTAAAATAGTGTCTTTTGGAACCCAAACTTGTGTTATCCGTTCTTTTCTCAAATGAACAGGAAATGTATTGCGAATGATATAAGGATCCTTTCTTCTATAGGGGCAGGTCTCTTTTACATGTCCCTTTCTAGCACAGTGGTGACATATAGGAGAGGTTCTGCTTCCTTTTGCCTTTACAAAGGTGGTAATGTGATGCTTCTTTAAAAAACCTTGGATTGTAACCAATACCACTTTTGTTTAGAGAACTTTGTTGCTCACCCAACATCCTATCAAGAGTGCCTTTAGATTTGGTAAAACTTATGAGGGCTATCTGTTGGTCTTGAATCTTATTATTCAGGGAGATCTTCTCGCTCTCTAAGTTATGATGCTCATTTCTTAGAGAGGAGAGATCTTGCTTGAGTTCAGATTTCTCTGAGTCAAGTGTCATGACTTTAATGTCATGACTCGAATAAGAAGCTTCAAGACTTTTGACCCTCATAGAAAGATCCTCAATAGTTCTTTCCTGGTCCATAGTTCTCTTGATAAGAATGTTAGTCTGGGCAATAAGTTTCTCTTCATTGGCAATCATAAAGGAATTCCGATAATACCTCCTTTGGACTTTTCATTAGTTCTCTTACAGTTGCTTCAAGCTTCTCATCGTGGGATTCATTTTCTGAGGCCATAAGACAGATATTGGCCTTCTCATCATCGGAGTCAGAGTCAGAATCGCTCCAAGTTACCACCATGGCTTTCTTTTTCCATTTCTCACCCTTCTTGGACTGGCTCTTTGTCTTTTGAGGGCAATCCTTCACAAGATGATCTGTTTCACCACATTCAAAACAAGACAAAGGTTTAGTCTTCTTATCATACTTGTTGTATTGAGACTTACCTCGAAATTTAGAAGACTCTGGTCCGTCCTTGTTGTTGAATTGTTTCTTCATTTTGAGGATTCGAGCAAGGCCTCCTGTGATAAGAGAAAAAGGATCATCCTCATCGTCGTCCTCATCTTCGGAATCAGATCCATCTTTGGGCTCATCCTTCTTAGAGTTGAGTGCCAAATTCTTAGTGCTTGCTGGAAGTTCTCCACCGTCTTCATTAAGGATCATCTCATGCGTGATCAGTTTCCCATGCAGGTCATCAAGGGGTAGAGTAGTGAGGTCTTGGGCTTCCTCTATAGCTGTTACTTTAGGGCCCCACTTTTCTTTTGGGAGACACCTCAGTATCTAGGGGTGTGCGTTACCGGGTATCCGACACAGAACCGTTAACCGTGTCGGATACCCGGAACCGTTTAAGAGCAATATGCCGAACCGTACACGAACCGCTAAGAACCGGGTATCTGACACGGTTAGGTATACGGTTCCGTGTCGGATACCCGTGTTATCCGATCCGACACGGTTAAGACTTTTTCCTTTTTTTTTTCTGGCTTGAGAGACATGTACTGTATCCCTGTACAGTGTACTGTTGCCTGTTGGTACTTTGTGTAAATTGTAAGTTTGAGAACCTACTGTAAATGTAATTGTGTATGTAATGTAGTGGGTGTGTGTTGTGTTTGTGTAATTGTGTGCATACAATACAATAAAATAACATAAATACAATTACATAAAGTTCATACCATACATAAAATAAATCCATACATTGATCCATACATAAATCCATGCATAAGATCCAAAGTCTAAACGAAGTAGGAATGTTCGTAGCACAACCGAAAAGTCCCAAAAGGCAAAAACATTAGCAGCCCAGCCTCCTTAAAATGCAGCACTACAAACAACAACATATTACACAACATACCTACATGAGTACAAATTCCATCTCTAAACGCGGGAGCAAAATTTCATACATAAGTTGAAAATTGGAAGTTAAAAAGAGATAATATGTAGGATGAAGATGAACAATAATGTTAGTAAGTAGAAAAAATCAAATTACCTTTTTTTAGAATTCCACACATCAAACGCTATAGTCATAATCTTCCTCGATAATGAATTGAGGTTGCTCAATACTTAACTCCTTCATTCCTATAAGTTTTAAATTTAAAACATATGTGAGAATTTCCTCAACATTAAAGTAATAAAGTGAAGTTCATATAGTCAAGTATAAGAAAGGGATACCTTCTTCTAGTTCCTCCAATGCTAACAAGTTTTCTTCAATCACTACCGAAGAGTTAGTGCCACGTTGCCAATCTTGGGTGCAAATAAGAGCTTCCACCATTTTTGAGGTTAACGAAGTACGAAAAGAATCAAGAATGCGTCCCCCGGTACTAAAAGCCCACTCAGAAGAAACAGTGGTCACCGGTATAGCAAGCACATCACGAGCAATCTTCGAAAGAATAGGATATCGTCTTTGATTGTCCCTCCACCAATGTAAAACATTGAAATTGTTGGACATCCCCTCATGTGCCTCTTCTAAATACTTCTCCATCTCATTCTTCAAACCGGAATCAACATGTCCCATTTCACTTTGGAAGGTTGAAGCAAACAACTCCGTAAAATCCATGAGTTTCCCTTTTCGGCTTTCATCAAAACTAGTGGTTGTATTGCTAGGAGCGGAAGAAGATGAAGACTTTGATTTCTTCTTTACTTGAGGCATTGAAGACTTATACACCTTAAACAAATCATCAACAAGCAATTTGACATAGCCTCCCAATATTTTGGCTTTCGTCTCATCATAACACTTCGTAATAAGCCAATCAACTACTTGCATCTTGTTTCTAGGATCAAGAAGTACGGAGATGAATAATAGGTGATTAATGTTGCTAACATCACCCCAATACTTATCATACTTCATCTTCATTTGTTTCGCCATTAGACTAATGCCTTCATCTTCATCATTGCATAAAGTGGTAATTGAAAATCCAATAGCAAACATATGTTGCACACACAAATTGCAAGTTACATACCGAGAGCCAGACAAAGTGATTGTTCCATCATAAAACACCTTCAAAATAGGCAAGAAAGTAGACACTCTCTTCCAATCTTCATCATTAGCAACTCCAACACCACCCTTCTTCGTCATCTCTTTATAGCAAGCATGGTCTTTCATTAGCAAGCTAGCAAAGGCCTTCTTAAACTTCACCGCAGACTCTAGCATCAAATAAGTGGAATTCCATCTTGTCTCAACATCCAAACAAACTAGACTTTTACTTTCTATTTTCTCCTCTTTTACACAAGTCTTAAACCTTTCTAACCGCGCGGGAGAAGATCTCACATACCTCACAAGAGCACGAATCTTTGCAATTGAAGGGTCCAAGTCCTTCAAACCATCTCTTACAACCAAATTTAGAATGTGAGCAACGCATCTCATGTGCACATATTTTCCTTCTAAAAGACTAGATTCCCAATGAACAAATCTCCTCTTCAAATAATCAATAGCCAAATCATTAGAACTAGCATTATCCACAGTCACAGTCATAACATTCTTAATATTCCAATCAATCAAACATATCTCAACAGCCCTACCAATCTGGTGACCAGAATGACCCGCTAGAGAACAAAAGTTCAAAATCCTCTTATGCAAAACCCAATCATCATCAATAAAATGCACAGTCAAACACATATAGCTCAAGTTTTGACCCGAAGTCCAAGCATCGGTCGTAAGACTCACTCGAGAAGATAACTTGCTCAACATGACTTTCAACATCTTTTTCTCCTCAATATAGATAGAATAACAATCTCTAGTTATAGTAGTACGTGAAGGCACAGAAAATGCAGGATTCAGTTTCTTGCAAAACCTACGAAAGCCCTCTTTCTCAACAAATGCAAAAGGCAACTCATCGACAATGATCATTCTAGCTAGCTCCTTTCTACAATCAGCTTGGTCAAATCGCCACAAAGATGGAACACAAGTGGAAGACACCGCACCATCAGAACCGACTATAGTTTGAGCAGCAAGTTGTAATTTTTTTTGGTTTAAATCAACATTTTCTGGAGCCTTTTTGCATCTCTTGTAGTGATTATTTAGAGCACCAGTTCCTTTACTAGGAGCACAACCAATATTAGCACCACAATAATTGCAACTAGCACGCTCTGTATCCGGGATTATAGTAAAATGCAACCAACATTTCGATGTTTTCTTTCTCTTACTAGCACCAGAAGAAGATTTCTCAATTTTAGGCTTCTTACCTTTGGGCTTAGTCGATTTGGCAGTCGATTGCTCTATAGCTTCAGATTCATCCATCTCAGGTTCGGTCATGTTGTCACCACTTAGAGACTCATCATCACTCAAGATTTCCTCAACATTTTTCATATTAGAATCCTACAAAATAAATAAAGTGAAGGTTGTAATAAGTTTAAGTAATAAACATAACAGTATAACAACAAATATAAAACGCAGCCACTGTAGAGAGTAAATGGAGTTGTCGATTCACAATTTCACATCCCAACTTAGCAATGAGCATCGAAATTTTGAAGACTCAACTGAGCAATCAGTATAAAATCAAAACAAACCAAGTTCGCAACTGAGCACATACTCATGAAATTGAAAGATTTTAAACAGCCTTAACTAACTCTCTCAAATCACACACAGATTCACATTTCGCAACCCAAATATCATAAAATCGCCATGAAATGCTTAAGAAAGAGCAAAACAAACCAATTCGATTCGAATATCTTACCATGGTTTTGGTGAGAGATGTCTATTTTTCATATCTGTTGAGCGCCTGAGACTGAGAGCCGACACTAGACGGAGAGAGGAAGGGAGAAAACGAACAGAAATTTGAGAGCTTGTGAGAACTGAGAGCCTGTGAGAAGTGAGAACTGAGAATGCCGACGTGGGTGTGAGATTGAGTTAGGGTTAGGGCCAGATTTGAGAGGGTCGAGTTCAGCAGATTCTCAATCTGTCGCCTGTGAGATTTGAGAGCCTGTGCGATGGCGAACTGAGAATGCCGATGTGGGTGTCTACTCCGAGAATGCCGATGTGGGTGTGAGATTGTGTTAGGGTTAGGGTCGGATTTGAGAGGTTCGAGTTCAGCAGATTATTGTGTCTTTGTGGAGAGCGCCGCAGCGCAAGGATAAAAAAAAAATTAAGAGAGAATTATTGTAGCTGTCACAGGAAAATGGGAATAAAAAATATGCAGCTGCAAGGTTCGAACTCGGGTCTGATGGTTAGCACCCAGGTTTCCCGCATCCCATGTACCAACTGTGCTAGCAGAGAATTCTATTACATAGAGGATACTTTTTATACAAGTATTATACCAGCAGATCTAAAAATTAAAAAAAAAAAAAAATTTAAACGGTTCGTGTCGGGTATCCGACAATGTGATATTGCCGAACCGTACACGAACCATTAACAGCCGTGTTTTTTCGGATCGTGTCATTATCGTGTCGTGTCTTTTCGGTTTCGTGTTTTTTCGTGTCGTGGTTTCGTGTCGTGTTTTCGATTTCGGGTTTTTCTGCACACCCCTATCAGTATCTTCCTTACTTTCTCAACGTTTGTAAAGCTCTTGCCGAGAGAGTCAAGGTTGTTGGTGATTTCTGTGAATCGTGTGAACATGGCCTTGATTGACTCATCAGACTTCATTTTGAAGAGCTCGTACTTTCTAAGGAAGATGCTGATCTTGGTGTCTTTCACTTGGCTAGTTCTCTCATAGTTGATGACCAGCTTGTCCCAAATCTCTTTAGTTGACCCACAAGAAGAAATATGGTTAAACTCATCAGTGCTAAGACCACAATAAAGCAAGTTAATAGCCCTGTAGTTTTTGGAGACGAGTTCAAGATCCGCTTGGATATATTCAGACTCCTTCTTTGCGACTTTGGTTCCATTAGGTCCGTCTTTCTCTGGAATCTTCGGACCATTCTCTATAATGTTCCAAAGTTCCAGATCTTGATCTATAATGAACATCTTCATCAAAGATCTCCAGTGGACAAAGTTGTTTCCTACAAAGAGTGGTGGTCTGCTTGTGGACCTTCCCTGTGAAAATCCTCCGCTTGCTTCACCAGACATGATCGAAAACTCACAAGATTGTTAGATCAAAAGCAGTGAGTAAAGCTCTGATACCAATTGAAGGTTCGACAATGTAAAACAAAGTAATATAAAAATACTCTAGAAGGGGGGTTGAATAGAGTATGCCGATTTTTCGCAGATAGTCTCAAGACTTTTGAAGCTCGTGCAAAATCCTTTGTGATTAGACTTAGTCTTTTCTCTGAAAACCTGAATCACAAAGTTAAACAATCGAATCAAGTGCGGAAATAAGGTAAAGTGGTAAATAAAGGACTCAATGAGTTGTTTACGAGGTTCGGCACGAACTTGGCCTACGTCCCCGCCTAGGGTTCTTCCATAACCCTAGGATTCAACCGACTTTTATTGATTCACAAGACTTAGGATCCTAGTAGCTCCCCGAGAAGCCTCTCTCCTATACAATTGCAATCTAGTCAACTCACGTTCCCTTGGAGTCCTAAACCAATCTAGAAGAGCCCCACCTCTCTATGCTATCTAGTACAATCCTTTTACACTTAGTGAATCAATCGCCTAGTGTTCACTTCCCGAGTTACAAACTCTCGAGTATAACAATATAACTGAATATATCCTATAAGCTCACTGTGTAACTCTCAAATGTTTTGAAATGAAATAACAGACTCTTAGGACAAGCAGAGAGCACACGAAGACAGATTTCTCTTAAAGGCTTGGAGTGTATGAAAAGCTCGTGTTCAATGTATGCGTCCTCTGTCTTCATCTTCCTTTTCTTTATATAGAGACAAATCGGCGCCTAAGGATCTTCACCAACGGCTAGTCTAGATTATGGCTTTAGTTGGATCTTCTATCTTTGGAAACTTCGAAGGCCACAATCTTTCCAATTTGAATCTTCTCAAATTGCATCATAAGGAAGGAAAAAATGTTCGAAAATATTTCCTGAAAGGTTAGTTATATATAATAATATAATGGAAGCATATAATACTATAAAATAATATTTCGAACATAATATCATATAGAACAGGTTTTGTATTTCATCAACACTGTTAAAGCTCCAAGACCTTTGACACAAACAGACTATCAAGGCCTTTGAAACTTATTCCGATTTTCATCAAGGGAGGGAGTTATCAGCTACTACTATGATTTGAATATGAGGAATTGCTCCTACCTATAATTGAATTGAATTCGGTCAAAATACTACAGTAGTAATTCAACTAATTGAATTGAATTGTTGCTACTATGATTTATGCTTCACTGCATTCGAATTGAAAATGGATAAATTCACATTCGCCTCTGCGTTTCTATGATTGCTTGTTGATTGTGGTTCAATTCAATTCAGGTCTATGGAATTGGGAACAAACTGATCAAAAAATCTATCTCAATTTCCAGTGATTTTAATGCACTCATGAATAGATTTTGACATATCAAACTGATGAAAAAATATGCATGTCTCAATCTGTTTTGTGCTTACTGATGCTTTCACCAGTCCAATATTGGTTACTGTTTTTATTTTTTTTATTTTTTTTGGAGTGAGTATTTCTTTGAAATTGGTGTTTGGGTATGTTTGAATGCTGACATCTTCTGGCTCTTGTAGTTGTGAAGCTTAATCTCTCTTTCTGATGCTTAATCTTTTTTTTTTTTTCTGATTTTACTGGTGTTGCAAACATCTAGCTGTTGTTGCAAATATCTAGCTGACATCTTCTGGAAATGTTGACATCTTCCTGAAATGTTGACATCTTCTGAAATGCTGACATCTCCAATATAAGATTATTTTTGTGTAATTAAGTAGACCATTTCCAATATAAGATTATCAACTACATATATATAAGATTCAGAAATATATGTGCTGAAACAGAGTGAATATGTGCTGACATGTGCTATTTTTGTTCAATTCAAGTAGATGTATAAATTATTTTTTATTTCTAATTGTGTGACATGATCTCTTGTGCAAATATAACATGTTGATATGGGTTTTGTACACTAGATGAATGAGTTTTTAAAGTATTAAAAATCATGTCAGCAAGCTTAATTCGAAACTAGAGATGCTTGCCTAGTATGCGGTCTCGGTAGAAGTGATATCAAGCATCCGGTGTCAGATTCTCTATTATGTCAGATTCTCCATATGTGCATAATGAATTAATGTTGCAACTTGATTCTAGATTCTTAGATGCAACTTGTTCTTCTAAATTAAAATATAGAAGAACTTGTGCTTCTGAAATGCTGACATCTTCTTGCTTTGCTCGATTTTTGTTTCTTGTTGTCGAGTGATGTTTCAGTGGTTGTCATTGCTTTTGAATTTCTGATTTTGTTGCTTTCGAATTTTGATTGTTGTCATTGCTTTCGAATTTCTGATTTCATTGCTTTCGAGTTGCTTTTGAATTTTGATTGTTGTCATTGCTTGAAGTTGCATCATGCCATCATTTCTCTTTAGTAATCAATATCAATGTTGACATCTATGAAATCAATATCAATGTTGACATCTGTGAAATCAATATCAATGTTGACATATGTGAAATCAATATCAATGCGGTCTCGGTAGAAGTGATATCAAGCATCCGGTGTCGGATTCTCTATTATGATACCTTTCCGGATAAGGAATCGCATCACGGTTCAAACACACCGTTGTGCGGTGACCTATGGTCTTTTTCGGCCATCGGAGACCATTTCAGGGTTTAAAATTGAGTTTTTATGTTTTTTTTTTCGACAATATCAACAATTTTGTTATTTTATTTTTATCGCTTAACAACTAGGGTTTGGTTCCACTTTTTCTATTTAATAACGTGTTTGTATATTTACATTGAAGTGCCTTGTGATTTCTGACTTATCTAGAGATATTAGCTAGTAGCTTTACAAAGTTTAATTGTGTGCTGACATGTTTCTTTTTTATTTCTAATTGTGTGTTGACATGTTTCCTTTTTATTTCTAATTGTGTGTTGACATTGTCTCTTTTTGTGCAATTCAAGTTGATGTATATGTTTTTTTTGTCAGAATGTATAAGTTCTTTTTTATTTCTAATTGTGTGTTGACATTGTCTCTTTTTGTGCAATTCAAGTAGATTTATAGGTTCTTTTTTTATTTCTAATTGTGTGTTGACATGATCTCTTGTGCAAATATAACATGCTCAATTCCAATGTGTAATTAACTTGATTTGGCATTTCTATAAAATTCATTTAGTACTTTAAAGTGTGCTTTCTTTATTTTTCCTTGTCATTTTTCGTAATATTCTTAATTGATAAGTCGTCTTTTTGAGATTTACACTTGCATAGCTCTTTACTAGACTTATTGCTGAGAGAAATATGATTTTTCACATTATTTGCTTAAAATTAAGAGGGAATGACAATCTTGCTGGCGGATGTCAGCAGTTTCAATTTGCATAACAGATTGTTATATTTGCATAACAGATTGTTATATGTGCATATCATAAAGTTATATTTGCATAACAGTAACTTATATTTGCACAACATAAACTTCTTACTTTTCACTTTTTTTTTAATTAACTTCCTCTTTTTTCTTTTTTCTTTTTTCTTTTTTTGGTTATGTGAGAACATGTGCTGACATGATCTCTTTTTGTGCAATTCGAGTTGATGTGTATGTTTTTTTTCTATATTTCTAATTGTGTGCTGACATGGTCTCTTTTTGTGCAATTTAAGTTGATGTATAAGTTCTTTTTTATTTCTAATTGTGTGCTAACATGACCTCTTTTTGTGCAAATGTGTATACAAATGTGTACTGTTTATCAGGAGTTCCTACTTTTTTTTTCTCCTTTTTTGGTTGTGGTGTGAACATAACTCTTATTTGTTTATTTGAATGTTATGTTATAATATAATTAAAAGCCTTTTAGCTCAATAGTAGAGTGATGTGCTTATGCGCAAATACGTGGGTTCGAATCCCGCATAAGCTAAAATTTATAATAATTCTAGTAATTTACAAAATTTTCTAATAATTGTTCAATAATAAGATATATTAGTGCAATTTTATAGTTGCATATTATACTTTTACATTTGCATATTATACTTTTACATTTGCATATCATCAATTTATATTTGCATATTTTAATCTTATATTTGCATATCATCAATTTATAATTGCATATCATACTTTTACATTTGCATACTTTTACATTTGCTTTTATATGATTAGTTCATTCTTTTATATGATTTGTCACATTATTTGTTTCAAATTAAGAGGTACAAACAATGTTGCTGACATCTGGTGCCAGCAGTAACAATTTGCACAACAGATTGTTATTTGTGCATATCATAAAGTTATATTTGCATAACAGTAACTTATATGTTGACATTTAACCTTAAATGTTGATATTTAGCTTAAATTTTGACATTTAGCTTAAATTTTGACATTTAGCTTAAATGTTGACATTTTAGCTTAAATGTTGACATTTAGCCGTTGATATGCAAAAGCTTTATCTTTTACCATTTCTTTTATTAGATGATTATAGAAGTTTGATATTCTCAACTCATGTAATATGATATCAATTTTGGTAATGATCTTATTTGTAAACTTTATCTTTTATTAAATGTTGACATTTAACTTAAATGTTGACATTTAGCCGTTGATATGCAAAATCTTTATCTTTTACCATTTCTTTTATTAGATGATTATATAAGTTTGATATTCTCATCTCATGTAATATGATATCAATTTTGAGAATAATATTTTTTTGTAAACTTTATCTTTTATTATATGTTGACATTTAGCTTAAATGTTGACATTTAGCCGTTGATATGCAAAAGTTTTATCTTTTACCATTTCTGTTATTAGATGATTATAGAAGTTTGATATTCCCATCTCATCTAATATGATATCAATTTTGGGAATAATCTTATTTGTAAAATTTATCTTTTATTATATGTTGACATTTAGCCATTGATGCGCAAAAACTTTATCTTTTACCATTTCTTTTATTAGAGGATTGTAGAAGTTTGAGCTTATCATCTCATGTAATATTATATCAATTTTGGTAATAATCCTTTTTTGTAAACTTTATCTTTTATTATATGTTGACATTTAGCTTAAATGTTGACATTTAGCCGTTGATGTGCAAAAGCTTTATCTTTTACCATTTCTTTTATTAGATGATTATAGAAGTTTGATATTCTCATCTCATGTAATATGATATCAATTTTGGGAATAATCTTTTTTTGTAAACTTTATCTTTTATTATATGTTGACATTTAGCTTAAATGTTGACATTTAGCCGTTGATATGCAAAAGCTTTATCTTTTACCATTTCTTTTATTAGATGATTATAGAAGTTTGATATTCCCATCTAATCTAATATGATATCAATTTTGGGAATAATCTTATTTGTAAAATTTATCTTTTATTATATGTTGACATTTAGCTATTGATGTGCAAAAGCTTTATCTTTTACCATTTCTTTTATTAGAGGATTGTAGAAGTTTGAGCTTATCATCTCATGTAATATTATATCAATTTTGGGAATAATCTTTTTTTTGTAAACTTTATCTTTTATTATATGTTGACATTTAGCTTAAATGTTGACATTTAGCCGTTGATATGCAAAAGCTTTATCTTTTACCATTTCTTTTATTAGATGATTATATAAGTTTGATATTCTCATCTCATCTAATATGATATCAGTTTTGGGAATGATCTTATTTGTAAACTTTATCTTTTATTATATGTTGACATTTAGCTTAATTGTTGACATTTAGCCATTGATGTGCAAAAGTTTTATCTTTTATCATTTCTTTTATTAGAGGATTGTAGAAGTTTGAGCTTATCATCTTATGTAATATTATATCAATTCTGGGAATGATCTTTTTTGTAAGCTTTATCGTTTATTATATGTTCACATTTAGCTTAAATGTTGACATTTAGCAGTTGATGTGCAAAAGCTTTATCGTTTACCATTTCTTTTATTAGAGGATTGTAGAAGTTTGAGCTTATCATCTCATGTAATATTATATCAATTTTGAGAATGATCTTATTTGTAAACTTTATCTTTTATTAAATGTTAACATTTAGCTTAAATGTTGACATTTAGCCATTGATGTGCAAAAACTTTATCTTTTACCATTTCTTTTATTAGAGGATTGTAGAAGTTTGAGCTTATCATCCCATGTAATATGATATCAGTTTTAAGAATGGTCTTATTTGTAAACTTTATCTTTTATTAAATGTTGACATTTAGCTTAAATGTTGACTTTAGCCGTTGATGTGCAAAAGCTTTATCTTTTACCATTTCTTTTATTAGATGATTATAGAAGTTTGATATTCTCAACTCATGTAATATGATATCAATTTTGGTAATGATCTTATTTGTAAACTTTATCTTTTATTAAATGTTGACATTTAGCTTAAATGTTGACATTTAGCTTAAATGTTGACATTTAGCTTAAATGTTGACATTTAGCCGTTGATATGCAAAAGCTTTATCTTTTACCATTTCTTTTATTAGATGATTATAGAAGTTTGATATTCTCATCCCATGTAATATGATATCAATTTTGGGAATAATATTTTTTTGTAAACTTTATCTTTTATTATATGTTGACATTTAGCTTAAATGTTGACATTTAGCCGTTGATATGCAAAAGCTTTATCTTTTACCATTTCTTTTATTAGATGATTATAGAAGTTTGATATTCCCATCTCATCTAATTTGATATCAATTTTGGGAATAATCTTATTTGTAAAATTTATCTTTTATTATATGTTGACATTTAGCCATTGATGCGCAAAAGCTTTATCTTTTACCATTTCTTTTATTAGAGGATTGTAGAAGTTTGAGCATATCATCTCATGTAATATTATATCAATTTTGGGAATAATCTTTTTTTGTAAACTTTATCTTTTATTATATGTTGACATTTAGCTTAAATGTTGACATTTAGCCGTTGATGTGCAAAAGCTTTATCTTTTACCATTTCTTTTAGTAGATGATTATATAACTTTGATATTCTCATCTCATCTAATATGATATCAATTTTGGGAATGATCTTATTTGTAAACTTTATCTTTTATTATATGTTGACATTTAGCTTTATTGTTGACATTTAGCCATTGATGTGCAAAAGTTTTATCTTTTATCATTTCTTTTATTAGAGGATTGTAGAAGTTTGAGCTTATCATCTCATGTAATATTATATCAATTTTGGGAATGATCTTTTTTGTAAGCTTTATCATTTATTATATGTTGACATTTAGCTTAAATATTGACATTTAGCAGTTGATGTTCAAAAGCTTTATCGTTTACCATTTCTTTTATTAGAGGATTGTAGAAGTTTGAGCTTATCATCTCATGTAATATTATATCAATTTTGAGAATGATCTTATTTGTAAACTTTATCTTTTATTAAATGTTAACATTTAGCTTAAATGTTGACATTTAGCCGTTGATGTGCAAAAACTTTATCTTTTACCATTTCTTTTATTAGAGGATTGTAGAAGTTTGAGCTTATCATCCCATGTAATATGATATCAGTTTTAAGAATGGTCCTATTTGTAAACTTTATCTTTTATTAAATGTTGACATTTAGCTTAAATGTTGACATTTAGCCGTTGATGTGCAAAAGCTTGATCCTTTACCATTTCTTTTGTTAGAGGATTGTAGAAGTTTGAGCTTCTCATCTCATGTAACATGATATCAATTTTGAGAATGATCTTATTTGTAAACTTTATCTCTTATTAAATGTTGACATTTAGCTTAAATGTTGACATTTAATTTAAATGTTGACATTTAGCCGTTGATGTGCAAAAGCGTTGACAAAAAAAGCATCTTCGACGTCAGCGTCAATAACGTCCGCAACATCGATGTCGGCGTTAGCCGACATCTCCGATGTCAGCGTCAGTAGCGCCAACATCTCCGATGTTGACGTCAGCAAAATCAACATCAGTGTCAGCATCTCCGATGTGCAACGTTAGTAGTGTCAGGCTGTCAGCAACGTTAGCATCAATGTCAGCATCTTCGATGTCGGCATCAGCAATGTCAACGTCAGTGCTGCTGACACGAAAAAAAGCATTTTCAACGTCGGTGTCAGCATCTTCGATGTCAGTGTCAACGGTGTCAAGAACGTCGGTGTCAACAACATCTCCGATGTCAGCGTCAGTAGCATCAGCATCTCGAATGTCGGCGTCGACAATGTCAGTGTCAGTGCTAACACGAAAATAAGAAGCGTTGATACGAAAAAAGCATCCCTAACGTCTGCGCCAACAGCTTCGGCAGCATCGATGTTGGTGCTAGCCGACATCTCCGATGTCAGCGTCAGCATCTCCGATGTTGACGTCGGCAACGTAAGTGTCAGCATCTCCGATGTCGGTACCAGCAATGTCAACGTCAGTGCTCCTGACACGGAAAAAAGCATCTTTGACGTCGACATTAGTGTCAGCATCTCCGATGTCGGCGTTATCGTCAGCCAACATGAGCGTCAGCATCTCCGATGTCGGCGTCAGCCGACATTAACGTCAACGCTGATACGAAAAATGTTAGTGGTGTTCGCAATGTTAGTGGTGACAATGTCAGCAGTGCCAGCAATGTAAACAATGTCAGTCTCAACGGTTTCACGAATGTCGGTGTCAGCAACATCGACGTTGACATTAATGCAATTTAAAGCCTCTTAGGTCAATCAATGGTAGAGCGATGTGCTTATGTGCAAATAAGATATATTAATGCAATTTTAAAATACAAATGCATGTGCATATTCTTCCCATAAGGTTGTTTAAGCTTGCATAACATAATATTATATTTGCATATCATAATATTATATATGCATAACATCGGGTTAGTTGCATATCTGAAAGTGCTGACATGTAAATTATTTAAAATTAAAAAAAAAAAATCGGACACGCGAGGGGGGGCCTGGGGGGCACTGAGGTGGGAGGGGCAAGGGGGATGGACACTCCACCAATTTTTTCAAATTTGTGGACACTCCTCTAATTAGAGCAATTTTTTGGACATTTTTGTTAACCCTCCATAAATTATTATAATTGGGAATGTATTATTATGAATATATACGATGTGTTATAAAAAAAAAATTATAAAAAATATCATTGATATATAACGGATCGGATTATAAAAAGTGGTCACAAACAATTAGATTAATAGTGACATTAGTAATTGGACTACAAAGTGTCATCAAACAACAACAGTAGAAAAGTTGCATCAACCAATTACATTAAAAAGTTGCATCAAGCAATTATATTACAAAAGTGACATCAAAGTGTCATCAATTGAAAAAAAAATCAAAATTGGTCAAACATTGGCCATTGACCAGTCAATTGTGAAACGTTGACGATGGACCTTAATTGGGTGGCGGGGGGCATCTAAATAAATTTGTTTGGGGTCTAATTTTCTAATTAGCTATTTCAAAAGGTATATTCACCCAAAAAATTGTAACATTTTGTTGAAAAATAGAAGTTGATGGTTCAATTAAATGGATTATATTATATAAAAGGTTTTGGTTAAAAAAATAAATTTAACAAATTAAGGTATTTTATTTAAAAAAATCTACTATATAAGGTTCCTTTTTAAATAAAAATCATTAGTAAAATAAGGTCATTTCGGTTGTAGACATAACATATCATCAAAACACCGAAAATTTGGAATATTTGGCCAAAAAATAACTGTTGGTGTTTCAATTGAATATGTTATATAATGCGTTTTTTTTAAAATAAAGGTGCTTTGTTATTTAAAAATAAACTATATTATAAAAGGTGTGTCTTAGACTCTTAAATATAAGATACTACATAATAATATAGCATCATAAACAAAATTTCAATTAGGTAAGTGCATCAGGTGTACGTGTCTTAGTGTTGTCCATTTATTTATTTTTATCTGTCAACCTCTCGAAGATAAAATAGTTACTTGATCTTTTGAATATATATTTTTTGAATAAAAAAATTAGGGGGGGGGGGGGGGGGGGGATTGGTTCAAGTTAATTTGTAGGTGATGAATTTTGATAAAATTTTCGGTCTAAGAACATCCGCAACCATGGGATAACATCTTTCCTCTTTTTTTTCCTATGTTCCTATCACAACTTTACAACTCATTTATTTTTTTGTTTAAAATAATTTCCACTTTTTCTACCTCTTTCTAAAAGGTTTCCTCTACAACCAAGGGGGGAAACCTCTTTTACCGCCTTTCAAATTTATTTTCACTTTTTCTTTTCATTTATATTTTTTCCTTTATTATGTGTATCATCATATATTATTGTGAATTATTTTTATTTATAATTTTATAAATAAATAAAAATAGAAAGTAGTTAATATAAATATATTTTATTACATTTAGATTAAAATAAAAAAAGTTAAAAACATTATAACATACGTAAATACTAATCGAACTACCTATAAATTCGAATCATAGCCTTGGAATTGGTTCCACAAGTGCTCAACCAAATCATTCTTCAAATTCATATGAGTTTCCACAAGGGCTAATTCTACTAATGTTGTTGGTTTGGAAAAAAAAAAAGAAGAGGATTGTACACATTGGTAGGATTATGTGGGGTATATTTTGGATATTCAGGTGTTGGGGAATCATTAAGCATTTTAACATCACTTGAAATTGAGGATTTTTTAGAAGATTTGGATCAAAGGGCATATTTGGAATGGGTGGAGTATTTGGATTATTGTGAACCATGGTTAAGAAAATAGGTGCAACTACAATATATCAAGATGAGGGTATATATAGGGTAAAATTAGGCTCAAATTATAGAAAAAAAATAAAATTAAACCAATGAGATATTTTATTTTAAAAAATAATGAAATATAAATATATTTTTATTTCATTTTAAATCCTATTACAACTAATAAATTTAAATGGAAAAGATATCATCCTACTTTATCATAAAAAAAATGAAAAGGGAAGATGTTACCTCTCTCTACCAAGGTAACCCCTTTCCACCTCTTACCTTAAGGTAAAGGCCACAACCATGGGCTTACCTTTTACCAACCTTAAGGTAAGTAAAACTCATGGTTGTTCATGCTCTAAACTTAAGGTAAGTTAAATTGGGACCGAATTTGGGGAGTGATGTTGGGATTCGGTCGCCAATGATGTAAGTGTGGGGCTCCATAGTGGGAATTTTTACAACCGACCCTCAACCATTTATATAAACAAAAGGGCGATTTGCAAAAGTAGACCAAAAAAAAAAAAAAACTTTGCAAACCTAGACTAGTACATTGGTTTTTGGCTAAGGGTAGAATATCGTCTAGTTTTGCAAAATTTTGGGGCAACTGGATGGGAAAGTAGCAGGTGAAGGGGGGACATTGTAGCTACACTATAGTTGTCAGTGACATGTGGCACCAAAAGGTATCCTTCGTTCATTTCAGAAAACTGTACATTGCCCATCTTACCAATAGAATGAATTGGTCCTACCAATAGGCTAAACCTGTCTTTCCATACTTGGAGATATTTTGGAGAGAATCTGGGGGGGGGGATTCACTGTAGCTGATTTGGCGGGCTGTTAGTGCAGTTTTGGCGCCAAAACAGGGTTCCTCCTTTGGGGAAAGGGGGAGCATTTATGAGGGGAAAATGCAATGATGGCATTGATGGGTGTCCCCCAAGAACATATATAAGCTTGAGAGGAGGATCTGAAATACCATAACATGCTCTGCAAAAAGTGAGGCGGAGTAGGAGAGAAGCGGAAAGGACGTGGAAAAAGTTACCCGTTCATCCCAGGAAACAATATAGTCCCCATCCTACCAATAGAATATTTTTGTCCTACCAATAGTGTACAACTGTTCTTTCATACCTGAAAAAGTGCAAGAAGTTTGTCCGGTGGCAGTGGAAGCGATGGGTAAGTGTTCTTGTACCTATCCTTTGTAGTTGTTCCTTTTTCTTATAACAGAAATACCCCAGGTGACGGTTTCACGAGACCAGTTGCAGAGAGTTCGTAATTTATACTCTCTCTTTTTGATCAGTTGCAGAACTTGCAAATTAAGATTACAAATTCAAGGGCTATTTTTGTTTCCTGCGAAATTGTCACTTCTTGATGCCTAAACGATCATAAGAACCCATTGAAAATAGCCTATTAGCTTAATTGGTAGAGCGTTGTGTTTGCACACAAAGATGTGAGTTCGATTCTCACATAGGCTAATACGGAGTATGTGTTCATGAATCTCTCTGAACTTATACAATTATGAACCTGGCAGAAAATATATATACTAATGGTATGACAAATTTATGAACATGTTAGGACAAATTCATAAATCTCTCTGAACTTATACGATTATGAACATGACAGGAAATATATGCACTGGTGGTAGGACAAATCTGTGAACATGGTAAGACAAATTCATCCAGACTTGTATAATTATGAACCTGATAAGAAATATATATATATACATTAGTGGTAGGATAAATTTGTGAATCTGGTAGGGACAATTCCCCCTTTTCGTTTCCACTTTCTCACTTTCCCCCTTTTATTTTCAAAGTTTAGGTTTTACTCGTTTTTCTTTCTCCAAATGATGATCATGAACTTGTCAGCGATGGCTGGGTACTTCTGAGTGTTGATCTTCACTACTTGGATCTTGTCTTTCAGTGCAGCACTAACTTTATCCAAGATAGGGACCATCAATTGGCAAGGAACTTTAAAATTTCAACATCAATGATATCACAGTCATCATGGCTTGTTATGAGATATTTCCCATAGAAGCTTGATTGGTGTAAGGGCCCAGAATTATGATTTCCGGGTTACGTTTCAAGGGATGAAAACCCTTGTTCGGATCTTGCAATCCAGGTACGGGTCGAGGTTTCAAACTCATTTAAGATTAGTAGAAAGAGGGATTTCAAACCCTAAAAACCTCGAAGGGACATTGGGTAACCTTAACCTGTCCTAAGACTATGTCGCGAAATTCAGTTCAAATGAAAGTAAAGCGGAAACAAAGTTAAGATACAAAGTGTCACGGCAGAGCCGGGTCAAAACCAAAACGTAAGCGAATGATTACCATTTATACCAAGTTAGAGAATTAGCCAGGTTCTTCAATTCGCCAAAAGGAAACCCCGTCATATAGACATCGAGTGCTCAGAATCTGTAGAAAATACCTTAAAAAAAAGAACGGGGAAAGGAGTCAGATCGAGCCACTCATACGGGATCGGCAGCCCTCGCTGAGGCCACATAGTATGTGTTATACCTAATAAAGATGCTCTAATGCAGTACGAAAGTCAAACACACTAGCATGCCCCTATGTATAATAATGTGCAGAAATACTGTAAAGGGCCCAAGACAATGCCAAATGGCATATCCCTCTCCTACCTCTGCACCCCTTTCCGTTAGTGCAGAGACTGGCCAGTTCGGGCTATAGCATAGCAATTTCATCGTGGTGGTGCACAAACCACGGCATCATCATATCATATCATCTCATCGATTGCCCGATGGTGATGGGCTATCATATCATGCTCATATCGACTCGATTGACTCAGGGTACCCAATGAGGTTGGGCTACCCTATGACCCTAGCAAAGACTCTAGGACTATCACAGATAACGGCCGTTCTGTTTCAAACGCATAAAGTAAGCAGATGCTCATTCAATTAGTGCAACCTAAACAGGATATACTACATGGCATGCTTTTATGCATATGCAACACCTAACATAAAATGCAACAACATGCATGAATGTCCAACCTGAGTAAGCCCCCTAAAGAACTTACCTGAAGATGCAGAACAACAAAATAACGCAAGCAAGGGCCCAAATGCAAATCCAAAGCAATCCAAAAGCAATACACACCTATCATCAAGCCATTTCCATAAGTTACAGAGCCATCATTCATACACACGAAACCCAAGTTATCAACATGCTCAAACCAACCGATAGCAAAACCGTTTTCCAAAACCTTTCCGATACCATCCACATCAACCAAAATCATTCTCCCAATTCCCTTTTCAAAACCAACATCATCAAACCAAGACAAGGAACCCCGACATTAAACACTTAAACCTTAAAACCAATATCTCAAAATCATATCATAGAACTAATTCTGGCATTTCGGTTTTCAAATAATAAATCATTTAAGAGATAATTTCTAAAACTTGAAAACCCTTTTTAATTAAATTACCAATAATATTTGTCCAAAATAATCACCAAATTAAATCCATCTTATAAACCCCATTTATAGATCAAAAACCAAAAATCACATCCTTTAACAACATCTAATAATAACATAATACATATAATATTTTCAGAATATATATATATATATATAGGGGAGATATCTAATGAGAAGTAACATTTAAATAAGAAGATGAGAAGTAAGCCTTATACCCTTTAGATTAAAATGATTTTTTTTTATATGGATATAGGGGACATATCTAATGATAAATATATCAATATTTTTTTAAAAATTATTTTTTATGCTATTTTTTTTAGATGATGAATGAAAAAGCTAATTTAAATTAGCATAAAAACCCTAAAATGAACCTTAAATCTCCCTCTAGATAAATAGCGTAAAAAATAATTTTTTTAAAAAACATTGATATATTTCTCATTAGATATGTCCCATATATCCATATAAAAAAATCATTTTAATCTAAGGGTATAAGGCTTACTTCTCATCTTCTCATTTAAATGTTACTTCTCATTAGATATCTCCCCTATATATATATATATATCACAAAATTCAAAATAACCTATAATAGTAATAATCCATTTATTTAATAATTTAAATAATAGAGTCGAAAATACTCCAACAAGGTCTTATAACTTAATATGCATTTTCATCTTAATTTTCCAAAATGAGGCCCAAGAAATTAAATAGGCCCAACCTTTTCTTTACCCAAAAAAAAATCGGATCCAATACCCAATTCTCAATCTCTTACAAATTAACCACATGAACCGGTTTTTCCTTTTTTCCTTTAATTAAAACAAGCGAACCGAACCAATTAAAATAAAATCAGAAAACCAACTAGCCACTGTTCACTCATCTTCCCCCAAAGGCCTTTCGAAGGAAAGAAAAGGAAAGAGCCAGAGCTCGTCGGCGGCGACCTAACTCCGACCATCTCCCGACAACAGAGACACGGATTCGACAAGGAAAAAGGAGGAGAGGTTTCTCACCGAGGGGGTTCTTCACGCCCGGAATCGATCGGTTTCGCCTCGATCCGCCTCGCCGGAGTCGATAGTTCTTCGTTGATGGTAGATCGGTTCCCTGGACGGCCTAGGAAGGAGGGGGAAGGGTTAAAGGCGCGACTTTGCTTAGCTATGAGCCGAAGGAAGGTGAACCCGAGTCTTACCGTTACCCAATCGGAGAACAGAGGAAGGGAGAAGGAAGTGCTCGGCATCGGCGACTCCGGCTGCTCCTGGGAGGCGGTGCTGGCTACGTCGGACCTCGGCGAATACGGCTCGGCTCGACTTCTCGGAAAACAGCACTGCGAGAGCTCAGGTGGGCTCAGGGGTGCTCGACGGGAGGAGCTCGGTGGCGCCCAGTCGTGCTGCTACTCGGTTTTCAGACGTCGGAGTCCCCGACTGCTGGGCTTGATGAAGGGAGGAGTATTGGTGGTGCTGCGGTGCTCGGGAGAACAGAGGAGGCGCTCGATGGGAGCTCAAAAGTGGAGACGTTGGAGGTGATGGTGGTTCGTGGTGGTCGGGGCTACGGGGAGAAACCGAAGGGTGGATGAGGCAAGAAGGAAGAAGTGAAAAGAGGTTGGAGATGGGAGCTTTTGGGGCTTGTTGGTGAGAGTGTTGTTTTGGGATTTCAATTAAAAAGAAGAGAAGAGGGAGGTGCAGACTTGGCGTGGGATGCTGTCTGAGCAACGTGAGGTATCCTTTTGTGTGGGTTTACACTTTAGAGGTGAAATTGTACATAAGAAGAAATCTGGCAATTGCAAGGACCTCTTGTCTTAGGCCTGAGAGGCTATCTGAAACCAGAGAGGGGGGAGAGAGAATGAAGAAAAGGAAAAAGAAAATAGAGAGAGGAGTGGGCCCACAACTAACAATTTTGAAATTTCAACTAATTAAACCCGACAATACCGACGCTAAAGTATCTCGACGCTCTATCTCAATCCCGACACTATAAAATTTATATCGAACTTGTAAATCATTATTAGAATTAATTTATCAAGACATAGGAGCTCGAAAGCGGAATTAGATTCCGTCAAAGTTCAAATTCTAAAACGATGCCGGACGGATTTTAAAATCAAAACCGGGCTCAAGGACAAGTTTTTCCAAACCTCCCAAATCTTAGAAATCGAGATGATTATAATTCATTATTTTAATAATTTAATATTCTAAAATTTCCCGGTCTTTACATCATCCACCTCTAAAAACAAGTCTCATCCCCGAGACTAAAATCACTCTAAAACATGGGGATGAAGTTTTAAATTGGTGAGTCCAAGGATCAAGCCATTGATTCTGTAAGCATCTCATAGGGGCCCGTATGAGATCCTCACAGCACCCTTGACGTGATCATAACATTCCCAATTGGTCATAGCAAGTATGTGATATGGGCCCCTATCACACCCTTACCCCGACCTTTCGGTCACATCATAACTCGAAAAGCAATCATAACGTCTCTACTGGGTCTTAGCAAGCATTTTATATGCGCCCCTATAAAATGCTTGTATCCACTTCGTGAGGCGTTATAATATAAGTCCGGGTGTGAAAATTCTCAAAAAGGGATTCCGCAATTGGAAAAGATTGGCCTCAAAATCGTTGAAATTCTCGGTAACGTTTATTCTTTAAAATTTCAAGTAATTCCTTTTCAAAACGCTCAAGATCTTCAAATAAGACGTTTAACCAAGCAACTTTACACCAAAACAAGTAAAATCGTTTCGATCAAAATTTCGTCAAAATCCTCCAAAACCAAATAAGTTTCCCGCATAACAATCAATCAAATTCAAAAGCTCGGAGGTGGAATCATTCACCTCTAAGGGCTAATCCCATATTCTCTTCCTAGTTTCCAAAATCAAATCAATCTATTAGTCTCAATTCAAGAAAGATTCAAAACCATAAGCAATGCATAACCATATAAACAATCGATCCTCAACGAGTACATCATATAACAAGTCTCAACATATGTCAGCACACTGTCACAAGATCACATCAACGTCTCCACATCATACTAAAGGTCATAATATGCATCTATGCCAAAATCATAACACACATCTCTATATCACACCAAGGTCATAATAGGTACATCCTCGTCATAAAGTCAACGAATCAAACTCATTGTCAACACATCAACACAAAAAGTCATGTTATTAAGATTCCGCGAAAGGGGAGGTCAAACAGTATATCAGTCATCGAATGTCAGCATATTCACCAAGCATCATCTTAACTCATCACAATGCCACATAACGATCATTTAGAAATCTGGTATCATTATCTCATATATACGAATCATATTCATCATTTAACATACCCACAATCATGCTTAACGATCATATAACATAACATCATGCTGTATCACCTCATAATATAATATAATGTTTTCACATAGCAACATGTCATTATCTCATGATTCATATAACGCATCATAACATGCTTCTAAAACGCATAACAAGGTAGTAATGCTTCAATATATCATGATAACACTAGTCACTGTCAATTAGAGTTCAATATTGCAGATCAGTATGTAATATCATCGTATATCAGGTTCATCATGGTTGCTATCTAGCATCATTCCAGCAAATATAAATAAATCACATAATAAAGAAAATTCTCACATCATACCAGTCAAAATAAAACAAAATCCCCACTCGCCCATCTCCACTCTCAAGCCAAGACTAATCCTCTTCTAGACTCAACAACACTAACTCCGACAAAATCCCCTGAAGAAATCCCAATTCATTTTGATACTCCAATCTCACCCCTCATTCCATAAAGCACTCCCACACACCATCCACCTCTAAGAACCCAACTCCTATCTCTAACTTCACACCCGAGAACCCTCTCATACTATATCCTCACTACTCTCAAAAGTCATTCCCCACACTTCATATACTACCCAAGACATCACACGCATCATACCCTGCTAACCACATGGATCCCTCTCTCGCGTCTTACCTCGTAACACCATCGACCATCCTAACCGCCTAAAAGTCCTTTACCAGTCATCAACCACCCCACAAGAGAACCCTCACCCACAAGTTCAAAGAAGAAGCAATCATGGACATTATCAAACATAAGATCTACATCATATCAACTAGCATTCATAAACATAATATCATGGGTTCAACAAGTCTCGGTTTACCATCATGCTCAATAACCATCGCAAACATCATATATGAACATAATCAAGTCAAGATGATACGTTGCGTTATAACCTTATCAGATACAATTCAGGCTTCTTAGCATATATAATTCACATTTTATAGACAAAGGAATTCAAATCACGCTTAGCAACTTAGAGTAGCAACACGCAAAGAGATCATGGTACATGAGATCTGTAAGTCATCAAATCATATCATAATAGGCAACAGGCAATCAGGCAACAATCATCATCAAGTCAGCACATCAACACGTAAATCTCATCGCTAGGACAGTGCAATATCATCGTCAACAAATTCAAAAGGGTTAGTAATTCAAACGGAGAACAATCCCGCTTGCAAGTCATATCGTACACAGTAACCGTAATTCTCGATGCGTGCCTGTTCTGCCGACATCATAGATCCTGAGGCCCGTGGGTTATGGGCCCACGTTTCCGCTGCGTTGCTCAATCGCTATCTAACTTTTCGTTCTCTCTTCCACGGGGTCGCTCACCCAATGTATCGTGCAAGAGTCCAAGTTAGGGGAGATGTGGGAGTGACAAGAGAAGACAACCCAAATTCCTTTCGGAGACAAACATGGACCACAACTAAAGACGACAACTAAAGACGAAATTCCGACCCGAGAATAGCAACGATGCCTTTATGGAAGTCTATTTAGGTGATAATTTGTGACAAGTAGCAAGAGTTCATCACAAGCAAACCAACCATATCAATCCACACTAACATGTACCTATCTCAAGGAACAACGAAATACATGTACATTTCTAAAAACACGATTGAGGCCTACATCGATGCATGCGAAGCAAAATAGCAGTCTATTATTCCATGAAAGCCATAATGCCTAGTTTCCCTAAGCGAGATATGCAGGATTTAGCAAACAGAGCAAGTATCACATATACGGACAATGCATGAGCAAGATTTACACACTAACAAGTGAAGTCAAATATAGTATGGTGAGGTATAACCAGATTACGCGTTGGAAGAGAACACATAGGAACATCATAAAAATTATCACTTATGGAAGCAATGATCATGTGATAGTTCAAGGATGGCATGTAATCATCTGACGAGGTGCATTTAGAAGGCATAGTCCTACATGATATTAACGACGCATGATGTGATACAAGTAGGGTCATGAGTCATTAAAAGAGGTTCACATAATATTCACGAACATGAGGCATTATCAAGAGTAACAAGAAGGGCATCATGGGTGACATATTATAATCATGCTAGGAACGAACCGTCGTAAGGCATATAAAATGATAATTGTCTATGGAACAAGTACAACATGTAATCATTGTGGAAAGCAGAAGCCCTACAAGATACTACTAGCACATATCAAAACGCGACTACAATCAAGGCAATTCAACTAGATTCATTCGAACATTCATGCGTCCTACGTATGTGAAGACATGATATAGTGTGGTGAGTAATCATACGAGGTGCCAAGTCATACATCTATGCAACCATGAGAGGATATCATAGAGTAATAGGGAACACTACCAAACGATAACATGGCAACGTACTAGGATTTACCATTATGAAAAGCAAGTTGATCATCAGATTCAACATCAATCTAATCAGGATGAGTGAAACATGTTAAGAGAACAGAAGGGTGGGAGAACCACACTATTAGAGACCTAGCTCAAGAGAGAATCAACAATAATGTAGACAAGGTATTCACACAAGTCACAACCAAAGGTCCTACATGATACTAAAGGCTCTACATAACATACGATACATGCATGCAACTAATCATGACGGCACATAAGGAGTCAATTCTATCACATTCCAACAATATAGAACATGAGAAAGGTTTTACGATGTATAACACGAGTTTAAGTAATGGCAATATGACTAGAATACGGGGACATGAGCTCAAATCAACACATACTAGGATAAAACATGCAATTCTCAAGACTCAATTATACCACATATTTTCAATCCAACGCAAGTAACCACACAACAATACAAATTGCAAAACAACCAACGTTAATTAATCTGACGAATACAAAACCTATGGGCATACTATAGAGTATAGATTCTTGTCACAAAAGGATAATAAAAAAATGTCAGCACCCAGCATGCTAAGGCAATCATCTACAAGCATTCATACAAAGGGGAGTCGATCACACTATCATAAACCTAATCAAAGAGGAAATAACGATCATGTAGATTCTCATCATAAGGTTCATCATTCCAATCAATCATACGATCAATAGGCTAAGTAAACATGCTATAACAACATACAATCATGATAGAAGGCAAGACACAACACGAGACTTAAGCAATATAATCAATCACATATGTAATAGCATGAGTAGTCTTTACTAATGATCATTCGCAAGGTATATGCATTAGGCTATAAGATCATGTCATGTAGTTCAGAGAGAGTCACCATTACAACCGGACAGAGATCCATAAGGGCAACCATTGACTTCCCCAACTAACTCATCACCCCTCTTTCCCATGGGACTTTGGTACGACTCTTTGTGGTAAGAAAATAAAGGTTGATCATCATATGAAACAAGAAAGACAACCCCATGACACCTTACTTTTGACTCAAAATGCCATCAAGAACCACTTTCCAATACTCACTCAGAGAACCTTCATGTCCATACATGATTCCGACACAATGTGTTTACCAACCCGATTCCCCGTGGGAGGCACTGACATCCGGGAGAAAGACTCGATAGCGCAGTCAAAGGGTTAACAAACATAGTGGAAGGGGCTGTTTCACACAAGTTGGGTTTGACAATGTAGAAATAAAGGCACTCCCGCTATCCCGTTTGCACAAGTAAGTCAATTCACATTTTGTAGTTAAGGCACCCAAATCAGATCTCTAGCATAGCAAGCATTCAGCACAGAATCAGTTAATAATACACATAATGAGCTCCTTGGAGTCTCCCAACCCATCTGTAAAGAACAAGCTTATATTTTGCCTACCGTTCCCAACTACACCCAATAGGGGTGGTCTAGTGCCTTTACTACCCACTCGTGTCCCCGATTGGTCGATTTTCCTCTTTAATTATAAGTCAAGTTCATTACTTAGTCCAATTTCGGTTAGGCATCTTAAGTTCATTTTGCCCTTCTTAAAATCCTTTCAAATCCTTTGAAATTCATGGGCGGTTTTCCAAAACATACATTCGACCCTTGCGTACCCGAATTGCACAACCTCAGGTCTGATACCATCTTTGTAACGGCCCAGAATTATGATTTCCGGGTTACGTTTCAAGAGATGAAAACCCTTGTTCGGATCTTGCAATCCAGGTATGGGTTGAGGTTTCAAACTCATTTAAGATTAGTAGAAAGAGGGATTTCAAACCCTAAAAACCTCGAAGGGACATTGGGTACCCTTAACCTGTCCTAAGACTATGTCGCGAAATTCAGTTCAAATGAAAGTAAAGCGGAAACAAAGTTAAGATACAAAGTGTCACGGCAGAGCCGGGTCAAAACCAAAACGTAAGCGAATGATTACCATTTATACCAAGTTAGAGAATTAGCCAGGTTCTTCAATTCGCCAAAAGGAAACCCCGTCATATAGACATCGAGTGCTCAGAATCTGTAGAAAATACCTTAAAAAAAAGAACGGGGAAAGGAGTCAAATCGAGCCACTCATGCGGGACCGGCAGCCCTCGCTGAGGCCACATAGTATGTGTTATACCTAATAAAGATGCTCTAATGCAGTACGAAAGTCAAACACACTAGCATGCCCCTATGTATAATAATGTGCAGAAATACTGTAAATGGCCCAAGACAATGCCAAATGGCATATCCCTCTCCTACCTCTGCACCCCTTTCCGTTAGTGCAGAGACTGGCCAGTTCGGGCTATAGCATAGCAATTTCATCGTGGTGGTGCACAAACCACGGCATCATCATATCATATCATCTCATCGATTGCCCGATGGTGATGGGCTATCATATCATGCTCATATCGACTCGATTGACTCAGGGTACCCGATGAGGCTGGGCTACCCTATGACCCTAGCAAAGACTCTAGGACTATCACAGATAACGGTCGTTCTGTTTCAAACGCATAAAGTAAGCAGATGCTCATTCAATTAGTGCAACCTAAACAGGATACTACATGACATGCTTTTATGCATATGCAACATCTAACATAAAATGCAACAACATGCATGAATGTCCAACCTGAGTAAGCCCCCTAGGGAACTTACCTGAAGATGCAGAACAACAAAATAACGCAAGCAAGGGCCCAAATGCAAATCCAAAGCAATCCAAAAGCCATACACACCTATCATCAAGTCATTTCCATAAGTTACCGAGCCATCATTCATACACACGAAACCCAAGCATGCTCAAACCAACCGATAGCAAAACTGCTTTCCAAAACCATTCCGATACCATCCACATCAACCAAAATCATTCTCCCAATTCCCTTTTCAAAACCAACATCATCAAACCAAGACAAGGAATCCCGACATTAAACACTTAAACCTCAAAACCAATACCTCAAAATCATATCATAGAACTAATTCCGGCATTTCGGTTTTCAAATAATAAATCATTTAAGAGATAATTCCTAAAACTTGAAAACCCTTTTTAATTAAATTACCAATAATATTTGGCAAAAATAATCACCAAATTAAATCCATCTTATAAACCCCATTTATAGATCAAAAACCAAAAATCACATCCTTTAACAACATCTAATAATAACATAATACATATAATATTTTCAGAATATATATATATATATATATATATATATATATATATATATATATATATATATATATCACAAAATTAAGAATAACATATAATAGTAATAATCCATTTATTTAATAATTTAAATAATAGAGTCGAAAATACTCCAACAAGGTCTTATATCTTAATATGCATTTTCATCTTAATTTTCCAAAATGAGGCCCAAGAAATTAAATAGGCCCAACCTTTTCTTTACCAAAAAAAATCGGAACCAATACCCAATTCTCAATCTCTTACAAATTAACCACATGAACAGGTTTTTCTTTTTTCCTTTAATTAAAACAAGTGAACCGAACCAATTAAAATAAAATCAGAAAACCAACCGACCACTGTTCACTCATCTTCCCCCAAATGCATGTTCGAAGGAAAGAAAAGGAAAGAGCCAGAGCTCGTCGGCGGCGACCTAACTCCGACCATCTTCCGACAACAGAGACACGGATTCGACAAGGAAAAAGGAGAAGGAGAGGTTTCTCACCGAGGGGGTTCTTCACGCCCGGAATCGATCGGTTTCGCCTCGATCCGCCTCGCCGGAGTCGATAGTGCTTCGTTGATGGTAGATCGGTTCCCTGGACGGCCTAGGAAGGAGGGGGAAGGGTTAAAGGCGCGACTTTGCTTAGCTATGAGCCGAAGGAAGGTGAACCCGAGTCTTACCGTTACCCAATCGGAGAACAGAGGAAGGGAGAAGGAAGCGCTCGGCATCGGCGACTCCGGCTGCTCCTGGGAGGCGGTGCTGGCTACGTCGGACCTCGGCGAATACGGCTCGGCTCGACTGCTCGGAAAACAGCACTGCGAGAGCTCGGGTGGGCTCAGGGGCGCTCGGCGGGAGGAGCTCAGTGGCGCCCAGTCGTGCTGCTACTCGGTTTTCGGACGTCGGAGTCCCCGACTGCTGGGCTTGATGAAGGGAGGAGTATTGGTGGTGCTGCGGTGCTCGGGAGAACAGAGGAGGCGCTCGATGGGAGATCAAAAGTGGAGACGTTGGAGGTGATGGTGGTTCGTGGTGGTCGGGGCTACGGGGAGAAACCGAAGGGTGGAGGAGGCAAGAAGGAAGAAGTGAAAAGAGGTTGGAGATGGGAGCTTTTGGGGCTTGTGGGTAAGAGTGTTGTTTTGGGGTTTCAATTAAAAAAAAGAGGAGAGGGAGGTGCAGACTTGGCGTGGGATGATGTCTGAGCAAGGTGAGGTTTCCTTTCATGTGGGTTTACACTTTACAGGTGAAATTGTACCTAAGAAGAAATCTGGCAATTGCAAGGACCTCTTGTCCTAGGCCTGAGAGGCTATCTGAAACCAGAGAGGGGGGAGAGGGAATGAAGAATAGGAAAAAGAAAATAGAGAGAGGAGTGGGCCCACAACTAACAATTTTGAAATTTCAACTAATTAAACCCGACAATACCGACGCTAAAGTATCTCGACGCTCTATCTCAATCCCGACACTATAAAATTTATATCGAACTTGTAAATCATTATTAGAATTAATTTATCAAGACAAAGGAGCTCGAAAGCGGAATTAGATTCCGTCAAAGTTCGAATTCTAAAACGATGTCGGACGGATTTTAAAATCAAAACCGGGCTCAAGGACAAGTTTTTCCAAACCTCCCAAATCTTAGAAATCGGGATGATTATAATTCATTATTTTAATAATTTAATATTCTAAAATTTCCCGGTCTTTACAATTGGGAATGTGAAAGTAAGCACCTCATGAAAAAGCTTTCATTTTCTTATGTCTCCTATTCATTTGTGGTTATTGCAGGTGATGCCTTCCACGCAGAAAAGGTATAAATATATCGTACCATCAGTTTCTGCCTATGGAGCATGCCTTCTCCTTTTTATTTTCTGAGATTCATCATCGTTCATTTTTTTCGTAAAGTCAATTATGCATTTACATTTTTCCAATAGTATAAATATATCGTACCATCAGTGTGCATCTATCCTATCATTAGTGTCAAGTTATATAGGAATTACTGGGTTTCCATTTTGATCCTACCAATATCGTTATTGTCTCCTACCATTAGTTTCCATCTATCCTACCGTGAGTTTTCAACTTTCATGGTACTTTTTTACTTAATTCTACACTTAGGAATTTCGGTGATTACATTATTATCATACCAATATCGTATATTTATCCTACCAAGTTCACATATTTGTCCTACCACTAGTGTATATATTTCCTACCAGGTTCATAATTTTATAAGCTTATGAATTTGTCCTACTAGATTCACAAATTTGTCCTACCACTAGTGTATATATTTCCTACCAATTCATAATTTTATAAGTTCAGAGATATTTATAAATTTGTTCTACAAATTCACAAATTTGTCCTGCCACTAGTGTATATATTTCCTACCATGTTCAATCGTATAAGTCCAGAGAGATATGAACACATATACCGCATTAGCCTATGTGAGAGTCGAACTCACATCTTTGTGTGCATACACAATGCTCTACCAATTGAGCTAATAAGCTATTTACAAATACACTAGGCTATATTGTAAAACATTCATCACAAGCATCTCCCTTTTTAGCTTTCTATCTGATTCTTGTTATTAGTTCTTGGTTAGTGGTTCAACTAACATTAATACAGTATATGGTTACACTGCAATATCAAGCAATCCAATGAATAGTAAGTTTACATGGATGCCATGAATCAGTATGCAAGCAAACACAACAAGGAGAACCATAAGAAACTTTTGTAGCAGTATATAAAAAAAAAAAGGCATTTGTCCTTAAAGAATAACAATGAACATGGAACAAATACTCCCTATGTTGCAGTCTCTTGACACTTAGTTTCAACATTACTATCAGCAGCTAAGACTCAGTTGCCATCTCTTCTTTCAAATCTCTTTGGATCTAGCTATAAACAGATCAAAATGTTTCGAGGCGTCGTTTGCAAGTATATTGTTCCATAAGCAGTTGTGGTGCTCCATTGGAAATCAAAAAAATGATAGTAAATTTTCACCGAGTTTACAAAGTTCTAAGCTTGGGCAATAGAATACAAAGTTCCTGACTCCTGAGTAGGTGTAAGACTAAGCATACAACGAAGGCATAAACCATAGCAAGAGATATACAGTGAGGGAATACTAGCAGTGGTTTAAGCACCGAGAGATTAAGGGTCATTCATTCATGTTCCTAATTTCCCATCTTCACCCGCTCTTGCTTTTAGACTACAGAACATGCTAGTGAATGTGAATCAACTAATTGATGAGTTGATTCTCGTTTACCAAACAAGTTATTGCGAGAAAAGAGAACTAAAATAGCCAACAATGCACAAGAAGTTACCTTTGTCACGCAATAGTAGGATCGATTTGAATCCCAAATTCTCCTTCCAATCACATATTCTCTGTCGTTGCAGAAGAATGGAAACTGTTGGACACAAAATACAAACAACATAAGAAAAAAACCACAAAGGCAAGGAGATACATAATCAAACACCTGCAAAATAAGGCAACTACACACTGAATTACAGCAGGAATTGGCGTGATTTGGGGGAGGAAGGAGAGAAGCTAATAAAGAACCCAACACCTGCAGAAGCCTATAGAAAATCAGCAAAGAGTACAGGAGCCTACATATCCTATTACTGAGAATATCACATCTTAACCCTAAATCATCAAAATCGAATCTAAATCCGTAAATAAAGAGTTTAGGGAGAAGATTTATACCAGAAGAGTTGCAAAACGAGGGATTGAAATCGAAAATAGAGAGGATGGGGGTGTTTTGTGCGAATATGTGAAGAGGAGAAAAGGGGGCACTGGCCGAAAACTGGTTGGAGAAGGGAAGAACGAAAGGAAGGAGTCGGAGGGTGCCACATGTCTGTCGTCGCCGCCTCACCCACCGTCGTCCGCCGCATCCCCGACTTCTCTCGCTGGAGTTCCCCTTATTTGCTCGCTTTCATGCCTGTACAGCCGATCACCTTCTACAGCCGGTCATAAATAGTTAATTAGAAACCACCAGCGTTTTTTTTTTTTGCTTGGGGTAGACTGGTGTAGTTTAGGCATTATTGGGCCTGCTAGGTGTTTTTTGCAAATAGGCCCAAAAATTAGTCTATTTTGTACCATTTTCTCTAAACAAAATTGAAATAAGTTGTGGAAAAAGCAATACAAGATGTAGGAATTTGGGGCCTTCTGCTTAGGAGTCTAACAAGCCATAGATACATGATTGATAAAAGTGATTATTAAAGGAGATAATTTAAAGGTGGTGGAAGTCATTAATGATAGCTCTAAAGTTGAATGGGAGATCTACAGGACCATTGAGAAGATCAAGCTGATGAAAGGAAAGTTTAACAAGATTTAATTCCGACACTGCTCTAGAGAGTCAAATGCATCAGTTGACTTTATAGCTAGATTTAGGGGTAGCATTTCAACCCTCCCCTCAACAACAATAACAACAACAACAACAATCCCAGCTTATCCCGCCTGAGCAGGGTCTGGGGGGCTAGTTGTACACACTCTTTTCCTGACTAAGTCGAGAGAGTGTTTCCTAGTGGCCCAAACACCTGCGTAAACTCATAACACAACCAAAGGGAAAAAAAGGTATAACAAACAAATAAAGGAGACTATGAACATGCAAGGTGTGAGAAACGGGTGAACTGATTTATTAACATCATCCTTAGAGATGATCAAAGATGAACCTTGCCTAGCAAAACATCATACTGCCTATTGTAAAAAAATAAAAAGATGTAGGAATTTGTTTGAATCAATTTGGTGTTCAAGTTGGGTGGTGGGCCGGTGGCATACCCCACTTTTTATTTTTTATTTTCAAACAAGCAATCCTCTCTCTCTGTGTGAGGACTGAGGCTACACACTCACCTCAACTACATTTCTAAAAGGGAATTCGATTCACAAAGACTTTCATTGGGTTATCTTTATATGGGTATGTTGTAAAGCATTGTTAGCAAAAGTTGTCCATTACCCTCATATTCAAGGAAGGTCCCAATTACATTTTCGATCATAACTTCAAACATTTGACCATTTGGGTAATATTAGGTTAAGCATAATTGAATTTCCACCTTAAAATAACCTTCAATATATTGACACTAATGTCTACCTGAAAGATAAAATATAAAGATAGAAAAGAAATCTAAAAGATAAAATATAAACATAAAAAATCATAAAAGATAAAATATAAAAAGTCATAATTTACCTAAAAACCTTGAAAAAAACACTAATTTAAATCTTGAAATCTTCTACATTAGACTCCTCCACTTCAAAAGAATTTAACTCGAGTTCTTTATTGAATGTAGAAGCTCGTCGACTTCGTCCTTCTGTCCAATATCAACCATTAGACATTTTTCCTTATGCGCTGCATCTTTACTCTGGTCACTCATGACTTCACATCTATATATTCTTTAGCGAATATCTACAAAAGATGAAAAAATTCTAGGAGATTTCTCCATCAAGTCAATATTCAAATCAGACTTGAAGCTTCGATCATGGTCCACACAGTTTGCAAACTCATCTTTGTCTATATGAAACCCTTCAAGCCGGGCACTAGTGTAACCAGGGGCGGAGCCAGGAAAATGTCTAGGGGGGCTCAAAAATAATTTCGTTAGTTCATGAAAAATTGCAATAGATGACTTCTTAGATTGTGTAATAAACTTATCCATAATCCTAAAAATAAAAGACCACAAAGCACAAATTTAATTCATACATCAAAAACAATGTTCTAAAAAGCGCTAGGCGGATCCTAGGCGGTGAGGGGGCCGCCTAGCGCCTAGGCGGCGCCCAAGCGGTCAATGCGGACGCCTAGGCGTGCTTAGGCGGCCATTTAGCTCTAGGCGGAGGGGGGTCGCTTAGCGCCTAGGCGCGATTTTTAGAACAGTGCCCAAAGTTCATACCATATTAGAGCAAAAACCCAAATTCAAAAACCAAATATAAGTCTAAACCTTATTCATAAAACTACAATTCCAAACCAAATTCACAAATTGCAAAATCATAGGCTCACAAATTTAAAAAAAAAGAAAAAGAAATAGGCGAACATGAAGAAGAAGGTTAAGAAAATACTAAATATTGAGGGCAGAGTGAATCAAACCCTGGACCTTTCCTCTCCTAGACACGCCTACAACCACTGTGTTGTAATGTACTTCTGTGTTATCATCAGTTCTCAGACCATATATATAGAATTATTTTTTTTCCAGGGGGCTCGAGTCACCGCATGCCCCCCTCCTTCCGCCCCTGAGTGTAACGAGCATCTCCTTCAGGGGTTTGCTATCCGAAACCCCCATAATGACAACACATCTATAAACTTTGCTTTATTGATCCAATAACTCTTCATCAGGCTCGGTTGAAGGGTGGTGCAACCGGTCTGTCTGCACAGGGCCCAAATATTTTGGGGGCTCAATATAAATTTTACTAGTATATATATATATAGAAAGCTTCCACTAATATACTTAATTGACGTAGTGGTAAGTGATAGTTGTGACAAATGTATTATGGGAATTCGGTACGTAGCGGGTTCGATTCCGAAATCATGGGGACGACCCTGCTCTTCATCTCCCTTAGTTTCATGGAAGAGAGGGATATCAAACTTTCGCCCAATGGACATGACAATTCTCTTTATTGCCTTGCTCATTTTGATCATATTCAGGGACTTCAAGTGTAGTATCATGGTCATATTTAGAATCTTCATTATTTAACCCGGCCTATTGCCTAACTCTCGAGCAAAACTACAGTTAGGATCAAAATTTACAGATATGTCCACTAAGTGACTTGTCCACTATGTGGTATAATATTGATGAGAGCTAAGATAGTACTACATTATAGTAATGTAATGTACTAGGTAGTGATTTGTCAAGACTACATTTTTTTTTTTGTGAAATTTGTCAAGATTACATTACTACTGCCTAAACTAGACTTGGCATGATTACATTAATTAATAATGATGTATAAATCTATTGTCTAAATTGGACTTGGCATGACTATATTATTGAATTATGCATATTCATAGAATCATAGCTACTTACGTCTAAAATCATGTCAATTTTAAAGTGAATTTTGCATTCATTATCTACTCATTTGCATTTTGTTCATAGTCAGTGTCTAAAATCATCCACCCATCATTTCACACTACAATTTGTCAAATTAACAAATTTAACAAATATCCCAACACGCGAAGTTCACAAAATATCCAAATGTTTAGAGCATGATGTGACAAGTATACTAAAATTCATCATTAGTACAAATCATGTAATTCGATAGTATAAATCATGTATGTAATTCACCATTAGTAATTGAAAAGGACATTTAATATTTTCTATTCAAATAAAAAGAGCGATCCCATATAGTTTTGTAAAACAGAAAACAACTTGTTGTTCCATTTTGTAGAAATTATCTTGTCAATAGTCATTATGATATTTTGTCAATAGCCTCACATTTTTATGTTTATTTGTGTTAATCTACTCCCCAAGAACGCCCAAAATTTGTGAAAATTTGCAAAAATTGGGATATTTGATGCAATTTTCAAGGGTGAAAAAAGTTGAGTAAAGGTCTGATGAAAACAACAAAAAAGTGAAAGGAGACGTTCCAAATTGCTTTTTGGTCTCACAGTCGCTTTATAGATTGATGAGTAGATCCAACCGGACCAACCAACCCATGTTCCCGAATTCACTCTGGCACATTCTCTTTTTCTCATGCTCAACTCACCTCTGGATCAATCTCTTCTTTCTGCCGATTTCTTGTTTCATCTTCTCATCCCACCTTGGTTTTGATTTTTGATTCATTCACAGTTATCAGGTAAATTTCTTTTGCCTTTGAAAGGTTTATGTATTATGATTTATGAGGTAGCTGTAATTCATGGCTCATCCTTCACACTGTTGGTTCTAATAGATGTCCTTTTCTTTTCTTTCCATGTCTGAATTGCAGCAATTGGGTTTCAGTTTATAGTTAGAAAGAAAGATAATTCAAAATGGTTGTTGATGGGATGAAATTCTTAGTTCAGTTGAGGAAATTGGCGATCAGAACAATCAGAACAAGTGCTAGATCAGTCCGTAATCATCCCTTTCTTGTGGCTGCTTTGTTGTTTGTGATTTTCCTGTACAGATCTTCCCCGTTCTTGTTTTCACTTTTGCTGTCTGCTTCCCCGGTTCTTGTTTGTACTGCTGTGTTGTTGGGTACCCTTTTGAGCTTTGGGCAACCCCAAATTCCTGAAATTGAAAGCGATGAGAAAATTAGCTGTGAGATTTCCTCTTTAAGGGCGGTTTCTGCTCCGAATTCGACTACTGTTTTGCAAAAAGAAGATGTGGTGTTTGATAGGGATGATCCAGAAAAGGATGTTTGTTCTGTCAGTAGATTTGGGGAAGGTAATTTAACCCCTCAGAATTCTGAGGAGATCATTTTCGATCAGCGGTGTGTTGAAGAAGCGAATGCTGAGTGTAGGAGCCGAGAGGTTGAATTTACCAAAGGGAGTGATGAGGAAACGCTGGCATTTGAAGGTAAGGGCTTTGAGAAGGAGAGGTCTGCAGAGGGATCAGTTGATGGCCATATGGATGAGCATTTTGAGTCTGAAAGTCGTGAGGTGACGCTAACATTTGAAGGTAAGCCTAGCTCTTATGAGGTGCAAGAGAAGGGCTTTGAGAATGATGGGTCTGGAGAGGGATCGGATGACGGTCATGTGGATGATCATGATCGTGCTGAGTCTTCCTCGGTACCATGGACTCGAGTGAATGGTGATCATGGTGATGATGAGGATGATGACGAGGATGAGGCTTCAGATTCTGGATCTGATGGCGCTGAGAGTTCATCCCCCGACCCTTCCATGGCTGATATTATCCCCTTGCTTGATGAGCTTCATCCTCTCATAGAATGTGAAAACTCTATCCCTGCTAATTTGTCCCATGAGAATTCTGATCTGCTTAGCGAAAGATTTCATAGTTCACATGCGAGCAGCATCAACTCGGATGAGGAAACAGATCATAAGGAGGCAGAAGAAGATGGTGATGATGACGATGATGAGGCAGAAGATCAGGAGGATAAAGAAGATGCAGAGAAACCAGCAATTGCATGGACAGAAGATGACCAAAAGAATCTAATGGATTTGGGGACCTCTGAATTGGAAAGGAACCAGCGTTTGGAAAGCCTTATTGCAAGAAGAAGATCAAGGAGAAGTATGAAACTGTCAACTGAGAAGAATCTGATAGACTTGGACAGTTTTGATCTTCCATTCCCGGTTGCTCCTATTTCAACAACCAGGCAAAACCCCTTCGATTTTCCAAATGATTCCTTTGACAACATGGGTTTGCCTCCGATTCCTGGTTCTGCCCCATCTACATATCAGCCAAGGAGAAACCCTTTTGATCTTCCCTATGATTCAGGGGAGGAAAAGCCTGACCTCATGGGAGACAGTTTTCAGCAAGAGTTCATGCATCTTAACCAAAAGGAGCAGGTGTTTCGCAGGCATGAAAGTTTTCACATAGGATCATCATCCTTTGAATTTCCCCGGCCAGATGCCAGGGAATTAAATCGTGCGAGCAGATTCAGACCCTATTTTATTCCGGAATCTTCATTTCTGAGACAGTCAAGTGGGAGTGAATCATCGTCATTCCAGAGGCAAATAAGTGAGCTCAGTGGCTCCTCATCTTTTCACAGACAAACAAGTGGAATTAGTGAAGCCTCTTCATTTCAGAGACAATCAAGTGATGTGAGTGATTCAAAGGCAAGCTCAGCTGCTGAAACTGAACCGGTGTCTGCAGAGGAAACAAAGCTAGGTGATCAAGATTCTACCAAAGAGAGAGTACTCGATCCTGAGATAGATCGTGCCTCTGAACATGTTGAGCATGGAAGTCAATCATCTGATAACCTTGATGATCAGTTTGAGAAGAGAGAATTTGATTTTAATATCCCTGAAATCAGGTTGGGGGAGTCAGAAACTTATCCTGGCACAGAGTTCAACCAACCTGAACAAGGACACAATATTGGGATCAATATAGGGAGTACTGGGAATGATCGTGATGTAGATTCTTGGGTATCTGAGACCAGGGATCTAGCTGCCTCTGCAGGTATTATTGAAGGTGATATGCATTTGATGGCAAGTCCAGTCGAAGATAAGCATTTTAGCAGTTCAAGCTCGTTATCTTCAGATGAGCATGATGATGTCAAAGAAGCAGATAAAAGATTAGATAAAGGGGAGGAAATTGGATATCATTTTGAAGAGAAACCTGATGTTCAAGCTGAGAGGTTATTTGAAGCATCAGAGTTCCATCATCACCACAATCTGCAGCTTCATCCAGCTGAACGAAGTCCATTTGAAACTAATCTCACATTAGAGACAATTCAAGAAGAACATATTATAAGTTCAAGCTCGTCATTAGCCTCAGAAGAGCATAGCATTACAGAGGGTCTCAAACTCGATGAAACTTTGAGGAATATGCAGCATATAAGGCCTGATGTTGAGAACAAATCTGACTTTTCAACCGAACAGGCTCTAGATTCATCAAATTTCAGTTTTAGTACAGATGTGGAGGCAAGTCACCCTAAGGAACCAGTTTATGATTTAAGTCCACAGGCTTCTAGGATCAGTTTGTCCATTTCTTCTGAGGAGCTTGTGGATCTTGAGAGCAAAGACCTTGTACAAGAAAGGGATGGTCTTTTGCTCAAAAATGATGAAGACGCTGATGCTAGTGTTCATGAAGAAGATGCGATTCTGTCTGTCATAGAGGAAAGACATGCTAATGCTGATGGAGCACACTCTTATAGCTCTCAAGCTGATTTATTTGTTACAGCTAATGAAGGAACTGAAGAACCCATTTTGGGTAATGAAGATGCTCTCTTGTCTGATGAAAGTTGCGTTCACTCTGCAAACCTTGTTGATGTCCCTGGCAATTACAAGGGGAAGCTAATTTCTGTTGCAGAAGAAGGCGATTCTCTTAAAGATCATTGTTTAATCCATCCTTCTCCAAGTGACTATGAAGAGGTAATTTAATGAGGGTCTTCTTGGTTTTATTAGTTGCTGCCACTAATTTATCAATTTTTCTATCTCCGTTTTTTGTGTGTGCTTTGCAAAAGCTGTGGAAAATTGCAAGAAATAGTACAATATTTAGGATTGGTTGTGCCTAGGGGTATGAGCTTACGAAACTTGACAAAGAATCACAGACTTTTGAATTAGTAGTTGCACGAAACTAACTTATGGCGTGTGTTTGTGGCCATTTTTTCTCATGTACATTTTTGTTTGATAATGTGCAGATTTTGATTGAAATTATATGCCAACAATTTTCTCAGTGCCACTAGGTGAAACCAATCAAAAAGTTGGTACTTTTTCTTGGAATGTTATAAAAGTCTGTACCACTAGACAGAACTAACCCTAAAGTTAGTGCGATTTACTTGCAGTTTTCCCAACAGTTATAACCCTTCAACATTTCTCATTTTATTTTGACAAACGAAGGGTGTTAACCATATAAATGAACCTTATCTTGATCATGTCTATCAAATGTATACTGTTTCCTTTATTTGTTTCATTTCCACTCTTTTTCATGAGGCATGAAATTGTTTTGCATACATGCATTTTTGGTATAAGACATTTCACTGTGTTACTGTAGGTTTTTAAAAAACTGGAACTCTTACAAGGGTCTTCTTGGTTAAGTACTTATTTGTAATGAAAAAAGTACCTATCTGTGCAGATAAGTTACTCATAATGTATAGGTGTTGATGTGCCAAAGGAAGCTATATTTATGTTATTTAAATAGTGTATTTGTGTGCTTATGTTTGACGCTAATCTATCTAATGCTTGTGGGCTTCCTGAAAGCTTTAACAACATTGCATACTATGTCTCTGAAGTCTGAAACAGTTATCACATGATTCTTAAATTTATTCATGCCAACTCTTAGTCCTTTTGATGCTGAGAATTAATAAAAATTTATGTAGTTCTTACTTTTGCCTTGACTATCCATATATCTGTTGACAGGTTAAAGAAGATTCTATTTCTCTATACCATGTTTTATTTCTTGAATAGAATCCCTATCCAAAAAAAATATCATTCCTCTATTTTGAGCTTTTCACCTTTTTAATGTTGAAAATGCGGGGTAAATAGGTTGCAAGTTGTGATATGAGGGTACTCATGAGTCATGAATGACCTGCTTACAGTGAATCAATGAAGATATACTTCCCATTTTATAATGATAACATGCATCTGAATCAATCATTCATGAGCTCTATAATGGAATAAGTTTAGTGTCTTTACGGAAGATCATGTTATGATGTTTAATAATGGTGATCACTTATTTTGCAGGAGCCATTTGTCATTCCTGCGAAACACGAAGAAGTAAGCAATGCAAACAGATTGCATAGTGAAGATTCTGAGACGAATGATTTGCTCAATATTTCTAGTGTTGCTCAAGATTTAGGGCCTGGACCTGGGCCTGTTAATGACTTCTTTGATTTTGGAGAGCCAGTTGAAGGAAGAACTGGGTTTGAATCTGAGAGCACCATTATTAGAGATTTTGAGGGAGCATCCCAATTTAGTGGGTCTTTTGTTCCGGAGGTAATCATGAGTGATGAAATGAAAGAATTGGAGGAGGCACTGCTTTCAGAATTGGATGCTGTTGGTGACTTTCGAGTTACAGAACTAGGAATGGACTTGACCGAAAACACTCTTGGAGTTGAGGAAGCTAGTGGGGTAACTGTCCCTGGGGCCATGTTCATCAATAAAAGTGAACTCGAAGGAGAAAAAGTAGTAGCTGGTACTGATGAGCTCTCAGATTCTCACATGCAAGAGAGCACGGCCTGGTTTCAAGCTTTGGAGTCTGAATCTATTGAGAAGATGGAGCAACCCAGTGGTGAAAATGATACAAAAACAGATCCTGAGGCCTTATTCATCAATACATTTGAATCTAAAGTACAAGATGCAGAAACTGGTATGGTTGAATTCCCGGAATCTCATGTGTTAGAGAGCAGGGCCATATTTCATGTTGCAGATCCTGAAACTAGTCAAAATTGTGAGAACTCCAGTGATGTGAATGAGGAAATATTTGGAATGTCTATTCATCTCCGGGATGAGCTTATAGTAGGAGGAACTGAAGTTGGTCCTGTGGAAGATTTTGAGCCTGCCATCAGAACTGATGAACAAATAATCTTCGATACCAATATCTCTGCGGAAGAGATTGAAAGATCTGATGTTGCAGCGGTTGATGCGTCTTCTCGCTCTCATGTCTCAGAGAGCAATACTCTGATTGAGAAGGCTGAACCAGCCACAGAAATGTATGAATCGGCTCCTGCCATGAAAGAAGAGATTGAAAGACCTGCTGTTGCTGCTACTGATGTGCCCTTGAATCCTCATGTGTTGGAGAGCAACACTGCTATTGCGGAGGATGAACCAGCTGCAGAAATAAAGGAATCTGCTCCTGCCATGGAAGAAGTGATCGAAAGATCTGCTGCACCCATTGACGCACTCGTGTACTCTCATGTCTTAGACAGCCACACTAAGATTGAGGAGGATGAACTAGCTGCAGAAATGAACAAATCTGCTCCTATTGTTGAAGTTATGGATGTCTCAAACAGAAACACTGTGATTGAGGAGTACGAACCAGCTATAGAAATGAACGAATCTACTCCTACCGTGGAAGAAGAGATCGAAGGGTTTGCAGCTGAAGCCATTAGCGTGTTCTTGGAGTCTCATCTCTCAGAAAGCTGCATGGTGATTGAAGAAAATGAACCAGCTGCAGAAATGAATGAATCTGCTCCTGCCATGGAAGAAGATATCAAAAGGACAGATGTTGAGGCCATTGACGTTCTCCCGGAGTCTCATATCTCTGAGAGAAACAATGTGGTTGAGGATGAACCCGCTAAAGAAATGAATGAATCTGCTCCTGCCGTGGAAGAAGAGATCAAAAGGACAGATGTTGAGGCCATTGACATTCTCCCGGAGTTTCATCTCTCTGAGAGAAACAATGTGGTTGAGGATGAACCAGCTGAAGAAATGAATGAAACTGCTCCTACCATGGAAGAAGAGATCGAAAGGACAGCTATTGAGGCCATTAACGTGCTCTCAGAGTCTCGTATCTCCGAGAGAAACAGTGTGGTTGAGGATGAACCAGCTGAAGAAATGAATGAAACTGCTCCTACCATGGAAGAAGAGATCGAAAGGTCTTCTGTTGAGGCCATTGACATGCTCTCAGGCCCTCGTGTTTCAGAGAGCAACACTGTGATTGAGAATGAATCAGCTGCAGAAATGAATGAATCTTCTCCAGCCGCGGAAAAAGAGATCGAAAGGTCTGCAGTTGAGACCAATGATCTGCTCTTGGGCTCTCGTGTCTCAGAGAGTAACACGGTGATTGAGAAAGACGAATCAGCTGCAGACATGAACGAATCTGCGCCTGTTGTGGAGGAAGAGATCGAAAGGCCTACCGTTGAAGTCATTGATGTTCTCTCTGACTCTCATGTCTCAGAGAGCAACATTTTGATTGAGAAAGATGAACCAGCTGCAGAAGAAATGAACGAATCTACTTCTTTCGTGGAAGAAGAGATCGAAAGTTCTACTGTTGACACTGTCCTCTCTGACTCTTATGTCTCAGAGAGCAACGCTGTGATTGAGAACAACGAACCAGCTATGGAAACAAGTGAACTTGCTCCTGCTGTTGAAGAAGAGATAGAAGGATCGGGTGATGCTGACATTGATGCGTCCTCAGACTCTCACATCTCAAGCAGTGATACAGCGATTGACAGCGATGAACCAGCTGTAGGAGACAAAAGTAAAGATGCTTCGGAAATAGAAAATCACCAAGCTGAATCTTCACCTGAGCATCCGACATCAGCACAGGTTTCTTCTAGCCTACAGCTAGAATCTGCCGAGTCACAAGCCTTGCAAAAGGAAGATCATCAAATGTGTCAAACAAAACTTTTTGCAATGCATCCAGAAACATCAACAGAAACCATATCGCTTACTGAGGAATCCGACAGCCATGAATCTAGCAAGGCCAGGCCTGACATACCCGAAAAAGAGCAAGACTGAGAACACCTCTATTATTTACCCTTGGGGTTCCTTTATGCCCCACTCTAGGTTTGAGTTGCAGTTTCTTTTCACCATTGTGAGTTTTATGAGTGCTTTGGTGAGGTTTTCAACTGCTAGGAGCTTTTATTTCACTGCTTGCTTCTAGCAGACATTTTTCTTTTATCCTGGTAACCATGGTTGGGTTTTCTTTGTCATTTGTTGATGATTTTTTTTGGGTGATTTTTGTGAGGCCTGAGTTAAATTATAGTGTCATCTGCTATGTATTGCAAAATTTTGACTTGTAAGATGGTGGATTGGAGTGTGTTTGCCCTGCTGGGAACTCTGATTTTACCGGTGGTTTCTTTAATATGAAGTTTTGGCTTATGGGTGCCTTTTTTGGTACATTTGCATATTTGTTACCCAGAAGATTGGATATTGCAGATCATCCATAACCTGAAAACATTGAGTATATATAGACCTGTCAAAACACAACCCGACCCGGTGACCCGACCCGACCGACCGAAAATTTTTGGGTCAAGACCCGGAAATTTTGACCTGGAAATTTTTTTCGACCCGAACCCGAAAACCCGGAAATTTTCCGGGTAATCTGGGTTTCGACCCGGTGACCCGATTGACTCGGTAATTTTTACCCGATTGACCCGGTGACCCGGTTGACCCGGTTGATTTATAATTAAATATAATTAATTTTTTTTATATTTAATTAAAATTTATCGCAAAATTATCAAATTATGATTTTTTTAATTTAAAAAAGAAAAAATTGACAAACCCGAAATCGACCCGAACCCGCCGGAAACCCGGTCAAACCCGGGTTATAGTCAACCCGAAAAACCCGGAACCCGTTTTACCCGGGACCCGTTTTACCCGAGACCCGGAGTGACCCGACCCGAACCCGACCGGAATGACCCGTTTGACAGGTCTAAGTATATATCATCCAATGTACTGATTTTTGTGGAATTTCAAATACAAGAGATGGATGGACTCCATCTAGGAGAAAGACTGCCAGATTCATGGTCTCTTTTTAATTCTTTTGTTTGTGGATATATTTATGCAATGTTAGCATTTTAACATGCCAGATTTCTTGATGAAGTCTGATGAGATCATCCGACCAAATTTGTCGATTTGAGACGGCATTACTTGCTCGTTTACAAGTATTTTTCCCTACTACTATCCTTGCATCATCTTTTGCAAGTATTTCTTTGTACTGGGTTTTTATACTTGTAAATTGTGCAGATGATGAATCCATACTCATTTTTTGTGGGGAAAGGAATGTAATTTTGCTTTTTAGAAGTTACATCACCAAAAGCTTAGTTTGTTTCTAAGTAAGAGCGTCTGTTTGATTTTATGAAATTCATATTGCATTGGCTTTTAATGAAATAACATTTCAAGCTTGTGTCAAAAAGTCGCCTGATAGGACGAGTTCCTATGAGCAGATTCATCTGAATGCTTCCATACACATCTACCACTCTCGTTGATTGACAAACCGATCTATCTTCTGTAGCTCTTCTATTAGAACTTCATTTGGATGAACGAATGGTTCAACCCGTCTGAATCTTCCTATACACTCGCGCATAATACATCGTGTGTATAAATTCAAAACATTTTGGTTTGGCAATAGAGAAATGAAACAATGAATTTCGTTAGAAGATGAAGCTCAATATTGAAATACCTCACACCCTTGTTTTTCTATCATAATTTAATTATATGGAGATGAATTCAGTTACCATTATACATCATTCAATGTACTATTATGTACATTGTAAATGTTTTTCAATAAATCTGATCCAACAATTTTATTACATGATTTTTGCAAACTCAAATAAATCTAGACAGATGGGATTGCGGAATTTGGCTACACTCAAAACATATATAACTCAGACATATATTTTTTTTAAAAAAAATCATGTTCTTAAGAAATCTGCTTCTTGAATTTGGAGCGTTTGATATCTCATATAAAGCATTGTGCACATAACAATATCACTACAAGGTAACAGAAGAGGCATGATCTGGCATCACAAAAGGCGCAAATGTAGAGCTTCGCAAGTTAAGAAACATGGCTGCAGATAAGCAAACAAATTGCAAATGTTGATCTTCACTAGAGCATATCCACTGAAAGCTAGTGAATCATGAAAGAAAATAAAAGCCAATGGCATTTGGGAGGAGGTCTCATACAGACTGCTCCTGCACTTCAGCTTGTATTTCTCCAACAGACTGCTCCTGCAATTCAGCTTGTATTTCTCCAACAGACTGCTCCTGCACTTCAGCTTGTATTTCTCCAACAGCATCAGCAGCTTTGGCCGAGTCACTGTGCTGTTGCTGGGAAGCAGGATTTTCTATTGCAGGAGAAGAGTCGGCTTCCATGGGCTCTGAAGAAGCATCAGGTGCTTTTTCCACTGGATTTGCGGGACCATCAACAAGTGCCTGAGCAGCATTGCCTGCTTCAATCTCCTTCTGTCTCAGAGCTTCTTCTCTGTGCTTGCCCATAACTTCCACAGTCCTCTCCAATTCAGACGTGAGATCTCCATAGCGTTTCTGTAAGGTCTTCTCGAGCTCCTTCTGCTTCTGGACTTCGCTCCAGAGGTCATTGATCCTGAATGATGCTGCAGACTTTTCCTGCTTCTGTAAAGCCAGGAAGCAATCGAGCTCAGTCCCTGCTGTGTCCATTTGCTTGAAGGTTGCGTCGATTTGTGACCAGAGCTTACCAGCCCTCACCTGAAAACACGAGATGTAGTTTAAGCTAACTAGACACATTCATCAGGGGGCTATCGTCAGAATAAAACAATAGAAATGAAAATTTTAACTTCCTGGCAAGATTAACTTTTCACAGGAATAACTACAATGTAAAAATATGTAATGGATTCAAATTGAAATCTACAGAGAATTGCACTGCCTCAGCCATTCATATGTGATATGTCCCATGATGAAGAATCAGACAGCACAAAACATAAATCCCAAACTATGGTAGGCTTTTAAATAGTGACAATGTATTAGGTTTAAGGCCATTTCCATAGCCACTTGAAAGTTATCCTAGTCCTCAAAGAAAATAGCTTGATACAGACTTGATGAAATGGGCATACTAATCCTAACCCATCTTAAAGTAATTGCAAGACCAAGTCTGACTCAATGGCATCCAATGAATGGAGAATACTATGGCCGCTTCAACAAGGTAAAGGGAAGAAAGAGAACCAATTCTTTGAAGCTCATAAAATGGAGGAAGAGATGAATACATGGACCAGTAAAGGGGGAAATCTTCAATGACTCCTAAAAACAGAAGGGGAGAGAAATAACAAACAAGGGTAGGGTAAGGGATAGAGACAAAGTAGGTCTACACAATGTATCACCTCACCCATATTCACAATACAAAGAGACAAAATAAGGACAAATTTCAACATTTATAGACCAGCCACACATATTCATGGTGCAACAAGGACCAAATCAGAGTGAATAATTAATAAGATAACCGCTAACAATATCCACACCAGTGCCATGTACTGAGAAAGTGAGTAAACACTTTTTGCCAGTTTTCAAAGGGAGGGAAGGAATGTGAAAAGTGAGTAAACACTATTGTCATGTACTGAGAAAGTGAGTAAACACTTTTTCCCAGTTTTCAAAGGGAGGGAAGGAATGTGCAAGGTAACAAGACAGGAGGAAAGGTCAAAATTGATCCCTCGTAAAATGTGTATTTGCACATACCTCATACCCATGTGTTAGGACCTGAATCTTCTGTTCAAGGCGTTTTGCCTTCTTTGTATCGTCATCCATTCTCTTCTTGACATTTGAAAATTCATCTTGCAAAGCAGCAACCTTCTCTGCGTTTCCGGCAACACTTGCCAAACCATAAGCACTACGGGTGGGAAAGTACATCATATCATTTAAGGAAGTGTTGTGTGCATCAATGAACTCATCAAGATGCTCATCCTCATGCCCCATGGCTGCACGGACATATTCAGCTTCCCCTTTTACTAGTGTATCAGCCTGAGATAACATAAATTCATTACTTTTGAGGTAGTACAAAAAAGCAGAAGATTTGTGGAGATAATTGTAAATATGTTGCACTTGCACATGTGCACTACAGGAAAATATTGTAATACCAATGACCTTGCAGGAAACACAGATCAGACTATAAAACTAGCTTTGAAAATATAAAGTATGGAAGACAAGAAGTAATACAGTTAGCTTTCCAAGAAAATTCTTCTATGCACTCATTGAGGAGACCCAAACTGCAAACCAAAGCATTCAGAAAAAAGGCAACCCATAAATCAGTTCACACATCTGGATCAGAATTCAGGGGTGAATGACAAAAGTACGTAACCCTGTGGGGTTCAATTTTCCAACCAGTCTGAAAACACAGGCAATGAATGAAGGATTTTCTTTTATAAAAAATTGGGGCATCAATACTTCAAAATAACAAGCAGAAACAAATAAAAAGGGAAATTAAGGATCTTTTAAAGTATTACCTCTTTCAGCTCATCCTCTTCGAAGTCTTCTATGGCCGGAACATATGATTCTAGTCTCCCATTTGCAGCACGCTTAGCTCCCTTCTTTTTCTCTTTTTCTGATTTCTCATCAATTGGATACTTTGCATTATCATGTTCCAACAAACTCAATAGCTCTCTCCGAACCATTTCATCAGCTTGCTCGATAGGAGTAGGTGGGACAAAAGAACTTTTATCTTCATCAGCTCTTAACAGAGAATTCCTAATTAGCTCTAAAGATGCAGGTGGAGGTCGTGGTAGCTCTCTCTGTAGTACTTTTGATCTTTTTTTAAGTAGAGCTTGCTGCCTTGCTTCTTCCTCAGCCTTCTCCCGAGCTATCCTATCAGACATGTCTTCTTCCATCTTCTCTTCGGGCTCTTCTACATCCTCTGGAGCTGGCTGCATAACTATCTGATACTCATTCTTCGGCTGGGGAAGCTGACTGAGACCAGATCTCAAGGTCCTTTTCAGTTCAGCCTGCCTCCGATGCTCGAGTTTCGCACTATCATGCATATCCATTTCCTCATTTATATGGAGCTCATCTCTGAGCGGTGTACCTCTAGGTGTCATGCTAAAAGAAGACCCATCCCTTGATGGTGTCATTCCAATTCGAGGAGTCAAACCTCCAGGAGTCACACCACCAGGAGTTGCACCTCCGGGAGTTGCTGAAGGTGTAAGCATTGGATTTGGGGTCTGAATCTCCTTTTTCCTAGGTGTCACACCAGAAAAGTCCGATGGGTGTAACTCTGGATTATCCCCTCCTAACAAAGGTGTTTGGGATTCTCTTAACCTGGCTAGATTTTCAGCCTCCATCATGATAGCATCACCTTTTCCAGAAGGCGTTCTCTGGGGGGTCCGCATAGGTGTCATTCCTGGGCGTGGTGTCTGCGAATATTGTGCAAGAAGAGCACGTGTTGCAGCACTTCCTTCTGCAAGCTCACCATTCTCTGCAAGAAGGTCACTAGCATAGCCCATCTTTGCAATTTCCTCTAATTCGTGATCTGCAATTTGTGGAGGAGGAAGCATGAGTTTTGACCTTTTCCTTACAGTTTCTGGATCATTGAGTTTATTAGCTTGCACAATTGCTGAAGGTGCATCTTGCCTTTGGGCAATTTTATTCTTTGCAATATCCTGCTTCCTCAGACGAGCTTCCCTATCAGCTCTTCTTTCTCCCTCAAGTTCCTCAATGGTAGTGGGAAACTGAGGCTGTTCGACAGGTCTATCTTCATCTGTAATATCATAAAATCCAGAAGGAGGTTTCTTCTCGAAGGGGATCTCAGCGTTATAATCTATGCCTTTTCTCTTCCTCTTTCTGTGCCTAGCATCAATACCAGCAGCCTTCAGTTCTCTCCTTTTCTGCAAAGAAGCAAGCCTCCTCGCCTCTTCTAGCTGTTTCTCCCTTGCTTTTCGTTTAGCCTTTTTACCCCTTGTGTTTGCCAACCTGGCTCTTGCTTCTGAGAGCATTTCTTTCTCATCTTCATCCATGTCAACTGGATCTGGACGTGCAGGCTTTGATTCCGGATTGGGATCAATCTCTCCTGGACGAAGCTTCCTTGGGTCGTCCCCAGCTTCATAATTCTCATCCTTTGCACAAGCAGCATCAAGCAGCTTCTCATAACGTTCTAGACACTGTGAAGGAGTACGACCAACAATAGGAGCAATTGTTCTCCATTGTGTAGGCATAAGCTTAGCAAGATGAAGCAGCTTCTCATCCTCTTCTCTTGTCCATTCAGTCTGTAAATTCCACAAGACAAAATTAAGTAAAGCCTCCGCAAAAGTAATAGATTTCTTAAACTTATTATAGGATATAACACACTTACAAGCCAAATGTAAATTTGCCAGCAAAGTGGATAAGAAATGATTCAGTTCTTAATGAAATAGGTTTGTTTTTTGTATTTTATGAACATGGCCTATGGTTTGATCATGCTACCATTTGTAACTGATTTGGTCTTTATCTAAGGATCCATTCTAATTTAATTAAATCCTTTCAAACAACTGTGCATTTGTGTTAACAAAGCATACAACATATACTTTGTATCATAGGTTGTATAATGAAAACTAGCTCTACCATGAAAAGCTTGTGGTAACTAGAAATGTCAAATTGCTACTATAGACTGTATGGTTCTTGAAACAAAGGTACCCTACCCTACCTATGTTAATTGCCTCATACGTTCTTCATTAAGTTATATATGCTACCTATTAGACTTTTCGATCTACCTAAAATTATTAATCACATCAAACATAATCTAAAATCCTAACTCACATTTTCCCAAAAACAATTGAACCCGGCTAAAATGAACCCTAAAATCTGGAAAAGCAAATCTGAGTTGGAAAAAAACAGAATGAACACTAAAATTAACACTAAACCATACCTTTTTGATGGAAGGGTCAAGCCACTCATACCATCTAGCCTTGCACTGTTTGGCGGACTTGCGAACAAGAAGGGAAGAAATACGAGCCCATTGATTCTTGCCGTACTTCATAACAGCTGCCTTGAGGATTTCATCCTCGGTGTTTTTCCAAACACCGCCCTTTATCATAATCCTCATGTTTAGGGTTTGGTGAGGACACTGAAGCTGGATTCGTAGTACGCCCTAGAGTTTCAATTCCGGGAACGTCGAACCGAAATCGTTCGGAAACTCAAACGAGATCAATGTTGGCGGGGAACCAAATCGGCAGGGAGAGAAGAAAGCAACGACGAAGGGAAGAACAGAGATCTATAAGGAAAGGGAGAAGAACGGACTTACAGGGAGAGACGAGAGAACAGGCGAAGAACAAGAGAACGACAAAGGGCGTCTATCTCTCTGATTTCAGAGTGGGAAAATCAAAAGGAAAAGGGTTTGGCTAATCGATATAAGCCCAAACATAAACCCCGGCCCAATTATTTAAATCAACCCCACAAAAATTGAGATAAGGCCACATTCGAGAAAAATAGCCCTTAAATATACCATTTTGCACGAAAACCTCACTTTGAATTAAAAATTTCAGGCAGACCTGACATCTCGAGAGGCCGACAAAGTCGACAGACGGTGAATCATCAAAACACACAATAAAAATAACAAAAGGTGCAAACCAAGTAGTAACAAGCAAACAATTTCGGACGACCTAGCAAACCTAATCCTAACACGTTGAGGACAACATAGACTGCAAAATTTTTTAAAAGTTATGTTTCCCCTAATCCCCCACCAATTCTCCTCTCTTGTTATCTTATTTATTCTGTTGTCCAGACTCGGTTTTTTTCTCCTCTAGTCCTCTCATATGGCCTGTTTTTCTTTTTCACTCAGTGTTGCAACTTTTCCTTTTTTTACTTCTATGTTTATAGCTTGTATTGTACGAGGCTTGAATGGATTCCCAAAATTTAGACCCTGCAATAAAGTATGGAAAGCAAGAAGAAGAGAATGCCAACAATTTCGTGTGCAACTTTTGTAATAGAATATTGAGGGGAGGGGTCTGTAGAATGAAACATCACTTGGTTGGAGGATTTAGGAACGCGACAAAATGTCGGAATGTTCCTGAGCATGTAAGCGAGGAAGTGAAGGCATTTATGATTAGAAAGGCAGAGACAAAGGCAAAGCTTGTAGGACAATTATTACCTCGATAGGTTGATGATTATGACGATGAGAAGGATGATGATCCTGGGGTTAAGAGTGGGTTGTCTAGTGCTTCTTCTAGCCAAAAGAAGGTGAAATCTCGACCAAAAAGACCAAGGGTTAAGGGTCCATTGGACATGTATGTCACTCCTAAAGCTAATCTAATGAAAGAAGGATGTATTCATGCAGCGGTTGATAAAGAGCTGAGGGAGAAAACTTGTAGGGCAATTGCTAGGTTCCTCTTTGATGCTGGAATAGCCTTCAATGCAACCACTTATCATAACTTTGCGAAAATGTGTGAAGCAATTGGACAATATGGTCCTGGCTTGAAACCACCAAGTATACATGAGCTTAGAGTCCCTCTTCTTAAGAAGGAAGTAGATGACAATCAAAAGGAAATGGAGGATCACAAAAAGGAATGGGCACAAAAAGATTGTTCAATTATGTACGATGGATGGTGTGATTTAGCTTCTCAAAAGGATATTGTCAACTTTCTTGTCAACTCTCCAAAGGCCTCCGTTTTCATAAAATCCATGGATATTTCTGAAGTCGTGAAAGATGCAAATTTGTTGTTTCAAGTGCTTGATGAGATGGTTGAATAAGTTGGAGAGCAAAATGCGGTCCGAGTGGTGACGAATAATGCATTGAATTATGTCAAAGCTAGTAAGAAATTCCTTCATTTTTATTACTGTAATTTCTGGCTTTCCTACCGTAATTAATATTTTTGGAAATCTTTAGTCACTTACTTAATTCCTTTATTCTTCTTTTGTATTTTTTGTTGGCAAACTATTACATTGCAAAAGACCAAATCTTTATTGGACTAGCTCCATGTGCAACACACTATATTGATCTCATGTTGGAGGATATTGGAAAGCTTTCAAGAGTAAAAAATGCATTAAAGAAGTGTATGTTTATTAATGGCTATATATATAGCCACACATCTCTCTTGTGAACATGATGAGGAGGTTCACAAATCAAAGGAATTTGCATAGGCCAGCTGCAACAATGTTTGCAACATCTTTCATCACGCTTGCTTAATTTCATAAGCAAAGGAACGATTTGAGTAACATGGTTACTTCACAAGCATGGAATGATTCCGAGTGGCCAAAGGAAGCGGGAGGAAAGAAAGTAGCATCCTATATTCTACGGGACACATTTTGGAGGAACATTGTGTATGCTCTCAGGATGGTTGACGGAGAGAGGAAACTGCCTATAAGGTACATTTATGAAGCCATGGATAGGGCAAAGGAGACTATTTCTAAGAGTTTTGCAATGAAGGAGAGTACAAGAAAGCCTTTGAGTTCGTCGACAAAAGATGGGATTGCCAGCTTCATCAACCTTTGCATATTGCCGACTATTTTCTAAACCCTGATATCCATTATAATAATCCAGATTTAGCACGTTGTGAAGAAGTTATGAGAGGCTTATTTGACTGCATTGTAAGGTTGAATCCGGAAGTGGAAATTCAAGACAAGGTCACCGCATAATTAGATGCATATCGAAATGCAATCGGTCTATTTGGCATACCAATGGCCATTCGACAAAGGAAGACAAAATCCCTAGGTATACATATTGAAAATCATTTATTGCAATTTGATTTTTACACTTTTAGATGATATTATGTCAATTTTAATATGATTTTGTTTCGCTTTTATAAACCCTGTTGATTGGTGGTTTACATTTGTATAAACATTTACTGTTTACAACTGCATACCAAAAAGAGAAACAGACTCGGACAAGACCGATTGAATGATTTGGTGTTTGTCAAATATAATCGTGCTTTGAAGCGTCAATATAAAAGGAATGACACCATCGATCCCATTCTCTTAGAGGATATTGATGAAAGTAATGAATGGCTAATTTGAAGAACGGAAGATAACTCCTTTGGTGATAGTGAGTTTGTGTTTGATGATGACATAGACCTAACATGGGGTGAGGTTGGTAGAGCTTGAGGAGCTTATGAGACTAGCTATTTGACTAGATCATCAATCGTAGGCCCAAGCATCATAAAGGAGAAAGGTTCAGGTTCCTCTAGAGTTGATAAAGGAAAGGGCATAGCCACATGCTTCTCTCCTAGATCATCTCGTAAAGTCTTAGTGGTTGATGAAGATGAGATGGACGAGGATATTGATGGAGATGAAGATCATGTTGAAGATGATCAGGATGGAGGTTATGAGGATGTTGATTATTTAGATTACTAGGCTTTGATTGAGGTTGGGGCAGCGTCATTAGGAGATTCATGGTCTTGAAAAACTATGCTTTTTTCTTTATTTAGTTTTCACTTTGTTTTATTTGCTTCATTCTCTTTATTTCATTTTGAAGTTTGAACTGTGTTTATTTTTACACGTTGAAGTACTAAACTACGCTTTGTTTTGATATTTAACCATATATTGATTATTATTTTATTTTAAGTACAAATATAAGTTCTAAACTATTATAAGTTAAAACTCAGCATGTCCTATGTTGGGCGCGCGCCTGCGCCCTGCGCCTAGGCTCCAGGGACTCTCTGCGCCTCAATTATACTAATTTCTTACAAAATAATTTAGAATACACCAATTGATTAAGTTAATGATTTTTTTTTATAAATCAAAATTTTTTAGAGCACCAATCATATAGATTTAGGGTGTGTTCAAAAGTACATTATAAATGAGAGATTTCTTTTTTAGATTATGAAGATTTTAGGGTTTGAGATTCTTTTGTAAAAAATCTTGTAAAAACCCGAAAAATGTTTAGTGTTTATAAGGTTTTTGAAGTTTTTATAGAAGGAAAATGTCAAAATTGCCCTCACATTCTTACCCCTCCTCTCCTACCTCTCTCATCTCTGAGTAGTTGTTCGCCTATGTGTGGTATTTCAGCTCATGGTCTTTTTCCTTCCTCACTAATCAAATTTTGATCAATTTCTCAAATCTTCTCCTCCAATCTCATTAATGACTACCGCTTTAATGTTCCACAATGAACTCGAAGAGCCCCAATTCCATGGCAATCACGGCGCCTCCGCCTCCACCTTCCATGGCAATCAGGGCGACTCCACCTTCCATGGAAATCAGGGGACCTCCGCTTTCTGTATGCGATTGAAGGTGGGTGGTGGGGGAGTTGATTCACTTACCCATCTTTACCAGAGTGATAAAGAGAGACGATGTCGTTTCCATTTGTTTTGACGGCGACAAGGGGGCTCGACGGAGGCGGCAACAGAGTCGACAACAAAAGCTCTAGAACTGGGCTTCTCTGCGATTGAAATTGAATCCCCAACAAAAGCTCTAGAATCTTCGGGCCCCAAGCTTCCATTTTCGCTAGAAGAAAAGCTCTGAAATTGTAACGGCCCGGGATTATGATTCCCGGGTTACGTTTCGAGGGATGAAACCCCTCGTTAGGATCTTGCGCCCCAAGTACAGGTTGAAGGTTTGAAATTCTACCCTAACATTTTGAAGTGGGATTTGTTACCCGAAATTCGAAGAGATCGTTGGAATCCCCGAGGAAGTCCCCTGTACATGTCATAAGTCTAAGCGTGAAGAACCAATAATCATGCAAATAACATAATCAAGGTGTAATACAAGAGGGTGACACGGCGGAGCCGAGTCAAAACCAAACTAGTAAGCGTATTTATCGAAATTTAATAGACAACGTTGGTGGGGTTAAACCAGTTCTTTGAGATTGCCCAAGAGAGTTCCCACGTCATGAAAACAAGGAATAATCATGCTGCAAAACAAACCTAAAAAAAATGTATGCGGGGCGGTGTCAGATTGAAGCCCTACGCAATATAATCCCAAGCAAGCAGACATATACACACGCTCGACCTAATAAAGATGCTTCTAGATGCAAGGCAGAATATTAACATACTAGCACGCTCCTAAGATCAAGTGCATAAATATAATAAGGCCTTAGCACCGAATACCAAGTGGTATATCCCTCTCCTACCTCCACCCCCTTCCGATAGGGTGGAGACTGGCTAGCTCGTGAATGCATTCATTCATAATCGGGCGGCACGCATGCCCAACCCGCTCCACAATAAAGCCCGCAAGCATCTCATAATATAAGGAAGTTCATGACTCGATTGACTCAGGACGGGACCCGATGAGACTAGGTCGTCCTATAACCCTAGCAATGACTCTAGTTACTTCACAGATAACGACCATTCTGTTTACAAAAGCAATGAGTAAACGAATGCTTAATCATGAGTGCAATCCTAACAGGATACTACATGGCATGCTTTATTATGAATGCAAGCACCTAGTATGCACATGGCTACAAGCAGGGAGATCTCTTTTCGAATCTGAGTGAGCTCATATAGGAACTCACCTAGCGGTGCAGAACAGCAAGGCAAGAATTATGATAGATTAAAGATCACCTAGATACATATCAGAACACATATATAAGTCTACGTCTAATCATTCAAGCACTCAAAGCATACATCATTCACGAGAATAACAATCATATCACAATCGTCATTCCATCAAGTTCAACCATTCATCTCATTGCCACATTCCGTAAGACCACATTTATATTTCCGCAATAATACTCATATATCCGCATGATCATATATCTCCAAAGTTCATCATATAAATCATAGCTCATAAGGCGCTCCTCCTCCGCTCGCCGCTGCTCGCACAACCCCGACTCCCTCTGCTCGGCCTCCTCACTACCAACGGCTCAGTCCACGCTCGCAGCTCTCTCACACCCACACGCTCTCGCTCGTCCCCGCCCATCCTCACGCTCTCGCGCTCGCGCCCCTCGCGTCTCTCGCTCGAGCGTCGTTAATTCTCGATCTCGCCGTTAGCCTCTCCGAATCGATCTCACCCTCACTCCCAGTTAGATCTGTCAGCACAGGGATGAAATCGACACTGAAATCGAATAACAGAAGTCAAAGAGAGATTAAAGGCTCACCGAGGAGGGCTTCGAATGTGCCGGAGTTGCTCGGAGGCTCGACGGGTTTCGTCGGAGTTCGATTGGGATTTTCGACGACAAGGGGAGGCTCTCCTTGGTCCTGGGTGGAAAAAGGGGGTCAAGAAAGGTGGATCTTTGCGAGTTATTGGATCGGGAAAGGATGTGGAAGCTTACCGGGAGGCTCGAGTTTGCTTCGGACGTCGGAGAAGGCGGAGGAAAGGAAACGGAGTTGCTGCTGGGCTCTCGGTAAACAGAGGAACGAGGCTGCGTTTTCAGGAGAATGGAGGTGCGGCGGCGTTCACTGGTGACGGAGGGAGATCGGTGGTGGTGACGGTGACGGTGTGGTCGGAGAAGGAGGTGAGGAGTGGTGGTTTCTGATGTCTTGGGCGAGAACAGTAAGAAAACAAAGGGGTTTCCTTTGGGCTTTATTGGAAAGAGAAGAGAGGAGTGGAGATGGAGAATGGGTTTCCTTGAAGGGGAGGGAGTAGAAGAGTGCAGTAGGCATGGGTAGCAGTGGTTGAATCAATAGAAAGTGAAATGGGTATTCTTTTCTGCAACTGGGTTTCAGTCCAAAGGGAAATCAGGTAACTTGGAGAGATGGGGAGAGGCTGCAGACGACAATGGTTAGAGCTGCAAGTTTGACTCTTTGCCGCAATTAGGAGAGGCAGGCTACGAGGGAGGAGGAGAGTGCAGACTGTGGTTTAGCCACAATTGGAAGGAGGAAAGGGGGAAGAAATTTCCTCAATTCAAACACCACAAGGAGAGGGTCAATTTGACTGGATTTCGGGTGAACATGGGAAATGGACAAGTAGTGTGGTCCCAAAAGAAAGATTTGAATACCCGGAATTAAAATTCAAAATCCGCTTACTCGATCCATTCGATTTTGTTTTTAAATTTCTGACAGAATGTCACCATCCGAAAGAATTTTCGAATTCCGAGATGAAAGACGAAATCGATCTTTAAAGTTTAAAATTGGACCGGAATTCGCTTTAAGAGTTTTAAAATCCGAGTTAGCGAGTTTTTTCTTAAAATATTCGAATTAAATCCGTTTTAAATTCTTTTTTAATTTTCTTTTTCCAAAAATTAGGATTTAAAAATCCGAGCCTTTACAGAAATCCACCTCTAAAAACAAGTCTCGTCCCCGAGACTAAAATTATTCTAAAGTAGGGGATGAAGTTTGAAATAGGTGAGTCCAAGGACCATTTCATCGATCCCGTAAGTTCCTCATAAGTGCCCCTATGAGATGCTCACAGTATCATCGTCATGATCACAATATCCCCGATAGGTCGTAGCGAGAATGTGATATGGGCCCTTACCACATTCTTACCCCCGACTTCTCAGTTATATCATACTCAAAAGCATTATAACATCTCCCCTAGGTCTTAGCAAGCACTCCATAAGAGCCCCTATAAAATGCATGTATCCACTTCGTGGGACGTTGTAATGCAAGCTCAGTCATAAAATTTCAAAAAGGGTTCCTTAGTTTGAAAATGATTAGTCTCAAAATCATTGAGGTTCTCAATCGCATTCAATTTCTAAAAATCCAAGTTTGTCGATCCTTTTAAAACACCGTTCAAAATCTCTTAAATCCGACGTTAGTCGAGCAATTTCAGAACTCAAGAGGTGGAATCATCCACCTCTAAGGGATAATCCTATATTTTCTGCCTAGGTTCCATTTCAGAATCAAATTTCATAAATTCGGTTCTAGCATCCTAGCAATTCCAATTCAAGACATCATATAACATAACAATCGTATCACACATTCATAAGCAGATCATATTAACGTCGAGGATAGTCGTATGCAATAACAGATCTAGCATAGTGTCGCACATAGCAGGATTCGTCATATCACAAAAGATGCACATCATATCAATCAAATAAGCAATTCATACTTACACTAACTACCAAACATCATCACATTAGAGGCAAATAAGTTCCTCCGCACTCTAGCATTTCATCAAGTTCAGGAGGGTAACTATGTTAGTACTAACAATTCATTATTGTCTATGGCAATTCATCAGGGGATCAACATCGTCTATAGCATAGAACTCGCACAACACTCGGCTCCAAGTAACGCACAACATTAAGTCAGATCCTCAAGAGAAACTGCATATCACTACTAACCATAACAAAACACGACAACTACTCCTTATCTCTCGCATCAAGATCAACCTCACCAAAGTCTACCAGCCCGATCCAATACTAATTCTATACACCAATGCATCTTGTCCACATACAACTCTCTAGCCTCACGTCTATCGGCAATCAAACCAAATTCCCAAGGCGACTACTAAGCATCCCAACTCTTATGCCATCAAGCCATCTAAGAACCAACCTACTTCGACATCCGACCTCAAATCCTACTCGCCCACCTAAAACCATATCTCAGAGTTCCCAATCGCACAATTCCCTTATTCCGACAAGCTTAACAACTCGACTGGCTACCAAGATTCTCTATAAAGCACACCCTCGTCCTAGAGGTCCTCTACCAGTCCCATCTTTACCTTCCAAGAAAAGTCCCAAGTCCTCAACCGAACCGCTCTCACGATCGATATACGCTTCCCAACAATCTCGCTGACTCTTCATAGGCTCTCAAGACTCCGCCTGGCCATCAACTCCCAAACAGACATCTCAGATCACCTTGCTAACCTGATCATACTCCCCACACAACTAATCACTCTCACTAACTATCCACCTCTAAGAACCCAACTCATACTGACCATCTCACACCTGTCGCTCCCGATCAACTCTAACCCCCGAAACATATCTAGTGCTACTCCGAACCACGAATCACCAAGACCCTCATCACCAGCGCCTATCCTCAAAAACTAACCACAAATTCTACCTACTTGTCCCATTTCGATTCTCACGAAACCTGAACATCCACGATTCCTCGATTGACCTATTCTGGATCCCCGTCTCAGCATATTCCCAAATTTCCTCATTCTAAATCTTACTAAACCTTAACCATTCGAAATCCTCAAATTGTCCTACTCTAGTTCCTCATCTCTTCATATTCATAAATTGCCTCAAGCTCCTACTTCTTAAACATGACACATTACCGTCCAAAGCCCTCTTTTACCGATCATCATTTCCGTAAATCCCTAAACAATCCTCATTCGAGTTTCCCAAGTACCGCCATTTTGCCAACCTCCTAAAATCTTTCATCCTCTAACGTTCCCAATACCTCCCGCTTTGCCTAGTTCCCAAATCCATGCTCGGAATCTCCCTATCTCAACCTCAATCCCACAGTCTTACTACCAACCTCAACGACATTCTCGCCTAGCTACCAGCCTTTCCTCGAAGATTCCCTCTACCTCCTCAAATACCTTGATAACAATTTCCACGCATTAGTTTTGATTTCTTCCCTATGCTAAAATCTTCCAACAACGCATCTCGAAATCTTTCACTCATGACTTCGCCAAGCATTACCAATCATATCTAACAACCCCAAATACTTATCACACATACAGTCCTGACATGAACAATCTAATCCCCAAGATCGATGATTTCCCAATTCAAGCAACCCTATACTACTCATCCTTAGCACTTCACCAACCTCATCCTTTACCAAAACTGCTCCCAATCCCGCACTTACAACCTAGTCTTGAATTCTACGATTCCTTGGACCTTCCTTAACCGATCATTCTTGACGCCGCCCACGATTTGCTCCTAGGCTATCTAGAAACTCTTCTGGCACACTAACCCGTCTATCAATACATCCCCTCGAGAATCCATCTGATCCATTCCTAGCTCACTCATCCACCTCTAGAACTACACTAATCACCTATACTTGCTCCCACTACCTACCGACACTTATAGCTAGGACCTCTTCCTCGAAATCTTGCCATGCTAACTCCACTCTTCACCTAAGACCTACCTAGAAGCTCAAATATACTCACTAACCGCTATCACCGATAAGTCCTAACTCACTCGGCTCTTCTCAAGCTGACGCATCCTTCCTACACCTCATCTCACACAACCAATGACCCAACTCGAAGTCAGTACACTCAAACATCAAGTCACATCATCGCAAGCATAAGTTAGTGAGGCAATCCTTCATTACTAGTTCAGCATATTCGTCATCACACATCCATTTAGTCAGTTACAAGCCTATCACAGAGCACCGATTCCAATTCGCATAGGAAAGGTCGCAATTCGGATGAAGAACAGCATTCCCTGAGTTATCTAGGAGGATTACGTCCGCAATCACCGTCTTCAAAAGGCATCCGTCCTTTGGTGACGTCGATCCTGGGGTCCATGGGTCATGGGCCCACCACGCTTTCGTTGAACCACTCTAATGTCATTCGATCGTTCGTTTTCTCTTCTATATCGACGTCCATCAGGGGATCGCGAGGGGTTAGAAGTCACGGAGATAGGGGAGGGCAAGGGAGGACAAGACGACTTCCTTAAGGATTCAGACACGAACCAGGACTAGGGTTAACGAGACCAGGATAGAATCCTCACCCGATGATTACAACGATGTCCTTAGGGTATTCCATGAGGTTATAATTGTGACATACAAACACATAATACTCATGAATATCAACACATCATTCCACACTAGCATGTACCTATCTCAAGGGATAGCGATATATACATTCATAACATATCCATATAATCAACTTTACATGCACACGGAACAGGCTAAGCTTATCATCTCATGCATTAATCATGCTTGACATATTAAGATCATGTATGCAAAAACCGACAATAGACCTATGCAGCATAAGTTATATATGACATAGCGAGCATTATAGGGTATCACATATATGATTCATTACTCACTTAGTGTACACATAAGCAGGTGAAAACAATGTGGGTTCCAGGTAAGCATGTTAAGATTCACTCTAATAATCGGGTCAATGGATATGGTAAAATCATTTGGGCATAGTAACTATCGCATCCAATACAACCGTGTACGTGTAGTATGACAAGTATGTCACATAATTGCATGATGGTCCATAATTAGGAGATGTATATCCTACATGATACTACCAACATTCATCAAGTAGGTACACAATCAACGAGGTCCAATTAGATCAATTTAGCATGCTAAGGAATTCATCTCATATATTGATCATACAACGAGGGTTGACCACACTATCATGGACCTAATTCACAGGAAGACAATAATCAGGGAAATTCATACACGCGGCACATATACTCATTCACAATTGCAATCATGCAAGATATCAGACAAGTCATGCTGAAATATATCAATGCATTATGTCATGCAATCACAATGTGGGCTACTATCATAAACTGACAGAATTCTCCAAGGGAAATCACTGACTCATCACCCCGGTTCCCCGTGGGACACTAGTATGACTCAATCGGTAAGGATATTCACACTGTTTCTGAGAGAAGAGGGTAGAATTTGTGGTTAGGTTCTCGTGGTAAGAAGACACGGTTGACCGGTATAAAAATCGAGAAGGATAACTCCATAAGACAAATCACTTCTAACTCGGAATTGTTTCATTGATCACCCTCCCTAAAATACTCATAAATTTCCCACATCCGACACGCCCCCGGAAGTAGCTAGTTGACCGACCCAAATCTTCCTATGGAAGACACCAACCTAAGATACGAGACTCGATAGAAGCATATATGGTGGAATATCAAGCAGGACTCGAAACGGGGAGAGCGAAAGCTCCTCGATCCTTGCTAACATGCCTAATTGTTTTGGTGGGATGAATGACGAAGTCAGAATCATCAAAGGGGTTGAGTTATGAAGGAGCTATTCTGACAAGACAGGTATTCCGATTATACAAGGTCAAAGTTTCCTCCCGTTATCCCGTTTACACATTCAATACATGATTCAAGTTAAGGCATACTGATTAGTTCGCTATCCTAAGCACAATAGCACTCAACACGGAAGCAATCAACAAGAGTAATATGATCCTCTTCGAGGAGGATCGCCCTCGGGCCCAATTGAATATAGTGCATACAATCACAGAGACGATCTATGCCATCCTTCGAGGGACGGTTGACCGGAGGGGCAAATACCTCACGGCCCCCTAACCCATGCTAATCCAACTGTTGGACTCCCTGGAGTCTTCGAACCCATCTGTAAAAGAAAGCTAGTATTTTGCCTACCTATTCCCAACTACATCCAATAGGGACGGTCTAGCGCCTTTTCTACCCTTTCGTTTCTCTCTTTTTTATTACTAGATTTATTGAGTCAAGTTCATATTTGGTCAATTGGAGTTAGTCATATTAAATTCATTTTGCCCTTTCTAAAACATTTTGAAAACCCTTTAAAAACCTTGGGCCATTTTCAAAACCACTTCAACCTATCATACTCGGTTTGCAAAACCTCGCTCTGATACCATCTTTGTAACGTCCCGGGATTATGATTCCCGGGTTACGTTTCGAGGGATGAAACCCCTCGTTAGGATCTTGCGCCCCGAGTACAGGTTGAAGGTTTGAAATTCTACCCTAACATTTTGAAGTGGGATTTGTTACCCAAAATTCGAAGAGATCGTTGGAATCCCCGGGGAAGTCCCTTGTACCTGTCATAAGTCTAAGCGTGAAGAACCAATAATCATGCAAATAACATAATCAAGGTGTAATACAAGAGGGTGACACGGCGGAGCCGAGTCAAAACCAAACTAGTAAGCGTATTTATCGAAATTTAATAGACAACGTTGGTGGAGTTAAACCAGTTCTTTGAGATCGCCCAAGAGAGTTCCCACGTCACGGAAACAAGGAATAATCATGCTGCAAAACAAACCTAAAAAAAATGTATGCGGGGCGGTGTCAGATTGAAGCCCTACGCAATATAATCCCAAACAAGCAGACATATACACACGCTAGACCTAATAAAGATGCTTCTAGATGCAAGGCAGAATATTAACACACTAGCACGCTCCTAAGATCAAGTGCATAAATATAATAAGGCCTTAGCACCGAATACCAAGTGGTATATCCCTCTCCTACCTCCACCTCCTTCCGATAGGGCGGAGACTGGCCAGCTCCTGAATGCATTCATTCATAATCGGGCGGCACGCATGCCCAACCCGCTCCACAATAAAGCCCGCATTCATCTCATAATATAAGGAAGTTCATGACTCGATTGACTCAGGACGGGACCCGATGAGACTAGGTCGTCCTATAACCCTAGCAATGACTCTAGTTACTTCACAGATAACGGCCGTTCTGTTTACAAAAGCAATGAGTAAACGAATGCTCAATCATGAGTTCAATCCTAACAGGATACTACATGGCATGCTTTATTATGAATGCAAGCACCTAGTATGCACATGGCTACAAGCAGGGAGATCTCTTTTCGAATCTGAGTGAGCTCATATAGGAACTCACCTGGCGGTGCAGAACAGCAAGGCAAGCATTATGATAGATTAAAGATCACCTAGATACATATCAGAACACATATATAAGTCTACGTCTAATCATTCAAGCACTCAAAGCATACATCATTCACGAGAATAACAATCATATCACAATCGTCATTCCATCAAGTTCAACCATTCATCTCATTGCCACATTCCGTAAGACCACATTCATATTTCCGCAATAATACTCATATATCCGCATGATCATATATCTCCAAAGTTCATCATATTAATCATAGCTCATAAGGCATAAGTCAAATGATACGAAATTCTAACATCTCATCGTGCCATTAGTCATTCATTCATGTCATTAGTTCACACAAATCATGATATTAAACAATCATTCACATTAATCATGCTAGTTAGTCATCGATCACATAATCCCAGAGTTAGTCCCGCAAACCGTTTCGAAACCCGAGTTAACTAGATAGAAATTCCGATATTGGAAAATGTTCGTCAAATACCTTTTTAAATCTCCAACTCTCATAATATTATATTTTAAATCTCATTTATATTACATAATATTTCAAATGCTATTTCATTTAAACACTTCATAAATTATTTCTAAATCCTTTAAAATCCCAATCATTTTTATTTATTTAACAAAATTAGCTATTTCTAATTTACCACCCAACAACTCTATTTTGAAAATTACCGAAAACCGAGCCACTGTTTTAAATTTCATAAAACCGAGCCCTTCTCTTTACATTTCCAGAAATTTTAGGCCCAAAGTTATTTATTTTAAACAAAACCAATCTGGCCCAAAGAAAAATAGGCCCATTGTTCTTAAAAGAAGTTGGCCTCTCTTTTTCCCTTAGAATTCTGAAGCCAGAAGAAAGAAAAGAGTGGGCCCGTCTGATGTGGCCAAGCGGGCCCCAGCTCCTCTTCTTCTACACAACTTGCTCTCTGTTCAATGGAAACCAGGGGAACCCCGCCGGCGCTCCTCCTCTGCTCGCCGTTGCTCGCACAACCCCGACTTCCTCTGCTCGGCCTCCTCACTACCAACGGCTCAGTCCACGCTCGCAGCTCTCTCATACCCACACGCTCTCGCTCGTCCCCGCCCATCCTCACGCTCTCGCGCTCGCGCCCCTCGCGTCTCTCGCTCGAGCGTCGTTAATTCTCGATCTCGCCGTTAGCCTCTCCGAATCGATCTCACCCTCACTCCCAGTTAGATCAGTCAACATAGGGATGAAATCGACACTGAAATCGAATAACGGAAGTCAAAGAGAGATTAAAGGCTCACCGAGGAGGGCTTCGAATGCGCCGGAGTTGCTCGGAGGCTCGACGGGTTTCGTCGGAGTTCGATTGGGATTTTCGACGACAAGGGGAGGCTCTCCTTGGTCCTGGGTGGAAAAAGGGGGTCAAGAAAGGTGGATCTTTGCGAGTTATTGGATCGGGAAAGGATGTGGAAGCTTACCGGGAGGCTCGAGTTCGCTTCGGACGTCGGAGAAGGCGGAGGAAAGGAAACGGAGTTGCTGCTGGGCTCTCGGTAAACAGAGGAACGAGGCTGCGTTTTCAGGAGAATGGAGGTGCGGCGGCGTTCACTGGTGACGGAGGGAGACCGGTGGTGGTGACGGTGACGGTGTGGTCGGAGAAGGAGGTGAGGAGTGGTGGTTTCTGATGTCTTGGGCGAGAACAGTAAGAAAACAAAGGGGTTTCCTTTGGGCTTTATTGGAAAGAGAAGAGAGGAGTGGAGATGGAGAATGGGTTTCCTTGAAGGGGAGGGAGTAGAAGAGTGCAGTAGGCGTGGGTAGCAGTGGTTGAATCAATAGAAAGTGAAATGGGTATTCTTTTCTGCAACTGGGTTTCAGTCCAAAGGGAAATCAGGTAACTTGGAGAGATGGGGAGAGGCTGCAGACGGCAATGGTTAGATCTGCAAGTTTGACTCTTTGCCGCAATTAGGAGAGGCAGGCTACGAGGGAGGAGGAGAGTGTAGACTGTGGTTTAGCCACAATTGGAAGGAGGAAAAGGGGAAGAAATTTCCTCAATTCAAACACCACAAGGAGAGGATCAATTTGACTAGATTTTGGGTGAACATGGGAAATGGACAAGTAGTGTGGTCCCAAAAGAAAGATTTGAATACCCGGAATTAAATTTCAAAATCCGCTTACTCGATTCATTCGATTTTTTTTTTAAATTTCTGACAGAATGTCACCATCCGAAAGAATTTTCGAATTCCGAGATGAAAGACGAAATCGATCTTTAAAGTTTAAAATTGGACCGGAATTCGCTTTAAGAGTTCTAAAATCCGAGTTAGCGAGTTTTTTCTTAAAATATTCGAATTAAATCCGTTTTAAATTCTTTTTTAATTTTCTTTTTCCAAAAATTAGGATTTAAAAATCCGAGCCTTTACAGAAATCCCCTCGAGAAGCTTCACAATCTCCCACATAAAATTCCGCTAAGCACAAGCGCATCCAGCTTTCTTTTTTTTCGAAACCTCGGAAAGTTTCCTCCAAACACACCCTTATTTCTTGGATAAGTATAATTTGTTTGAATATATATAAGCTAAAATTTGAGAAAATATTGAGTGATTTTATGATTTGGCTAAAAAATTAATATATGATTTGTGTAAAGTTATATGTTTATTAAATTAATGAAAACTTATGTAAAATAGATGTCTATGAGTAGATAAAATTTTCTCTTATACAAATATAAGTTTAAAAAACACACTAAATAAACAAAAACACTTAAATTAAATAAAATAGTTAGGAAATATTGGATATTAATCTAGTCGCAGTCCATATAACGTCATTTGTAATCACCCAATTCTAAACTGAAGTGCTCTTGGACGACCCACCTTCTCCATTTGCATATTGATTGAATTGTACACTGAAGAGCATGAACAATGTTGCACCCAAAGGTGCATAAATCATGCCACATCAGCATGGGGGACGTGAACCCGAGGGAAGAGTTGCGTGCAGATGCATCTAAAAAAAGTGGGAGAGGGTACATGGGAGATACGTGCGTTTGCTGGCCAGCTTCACCCAAAACAAGGTCGTTTGGCCAAATGCACACCTAAAATGTTGTGTTTTGGTGGTAGCATTGCAATCGGGAAAGGAAAAATGGCATTGCCACTTTGCACCACATAGACCACAACATGTGGCAACGCCGTTTATTTTATTTTGTAGAATGGCTTTTTCAGCCATTTTAATATTACAAGAAATTATTTTTAAATGCAATTTATTTTTATCTACCTATAAACACATATTTTGTATATGTTTAAAAATATTTCTAACTATATCAAGTTATCGATATTTGAATTCGAGACTGGTTATATTTTTTTGCACATTAAACACATAAAATTCATAATTTTCATTTTACAATAAATAAATTGGTATTAAATTAAATGGGTGGGTACCGTATATCTAGATACAATTAAATACATTTAAGAATTGAAAGTAGGTTACTAAATCAATATATTAAAAATATGTTTACCGATCAAAATTAACCAAATCTTTTTCAAGATAACAAAAAACTAATACTCTGATCCAAATCTTATCAAAATAATGTTTTTTTTTTATCAAAATAACAAATCAAAATTATGTGAAATATACAGTTTATCCCATTGATCCAAATCAACCAAATCTTATCAAAATAGCAAAAAAAAACAAATCCTACTGAGCATAATATTTTGCAATTATTTTTAAGTAATGATAATAATTGCTTAATTGTTAATTGAGAAAAAAAATTTGAAAGCTACGTGGATTAGTTTTTTTAATTAAACAATTAATTACAATATTGTTATTCGGTGGTTATGATTTTTTTTTAAGTCAAAAGATTTTATCCGGTAAAAAAAAATATAGGCCGATTATTATATTATTAATAACAATTTTGATATCAAATTGACGTTTAAGAGTTTTTTCTATAGGACGTTGATATCAATTATATACCATCCGACTTTGATGTGCTCATAAACAAGAACTTTTTGTTTAAAGTCGAGATCACCAAGAAATCCATCGAAAACAACCATAGTGGTTTCCATGTTCGCAAGCTTAGCGATGATGCAACGCTTATTCAAAAGTATACGGAGATCGTTGCTAAACATAAGGTAAACATTGATGCTTATATAAATTATTATTTAATCAATTGCATGTACACTTTCGTAGAGTAATTCACATGTTATTATTTTATCGTATTCCTTCAACTTAATCCTTATATATTTATTATCTCAAAGATGAGGGATGGAATCGATAATCTATCGAATCCAAGCGATGCAATATCTATTTCAAAGATTACAGATGATTCAGTTATGATTGATAAGTCCAAATCTAAATGTTCTAGTACAGAGGTATCTATTTTATCCTTGGGTACATATATACATAATAATCATTAATTTGGTTTGTTTTATATCTTATCGTTACATAATTCCCCCCCCCCCCCCAGATCATTAGTACTTCAGATGAGATGCATGTTAAAGAGGAAAATAAAGCGTATGTTCCCGTAAAGCGTAAACTACGCTATGTGGTTATCTCAGATACCGAGGAGGAGAAAGAAGAGGAGGGTGTAGATTACAAATCAGAGAAGAGTGACATGACAACAAGAGAAGAAGAAACATCATATAATGAAGGAAGCACATCAAAGAAAGTCGTTCGAGTGAAAATTGAGAATTAAATTATTTTATCATCAAGAATTTTAGATTATCAATAAGTTGCACTTATGGATTTTAGGTTTTCAAGGAAACAATTTCATAAGTATTTATGGGTTTGATTTGTTATTGCTTATACTTTAGGATATTGATTATTAGTCGGTGGTTTAAATACTATAATATTATTCAATGATATTAATTAGTGGGTGTTTTTTCTATTATTTTATTAAATACAATAATTTTATTCAACGTGGTGTTCATGGATTATATATTTTTATCTATTCAAATACTTAATGGATTATACATTTTTACCTATGGTTATTTCTATTTATTTGAAATTTTTTTAAAAAAATTAGTTATGATACCATTAGATCTAATTGTTGGATTCTACCCTTAGTAATGATAACAATTATTAATCTTATCGGTATACAAAATATAAACTATATTTTATTTGGGTTGAAAATATAACTGATTACATAAATAGCCAAATCAATTAAAGACAAGGGAGGACACCGTACGTGGCTTCAAGTTGTGCATCTAAATAATTGATACGGGTGTTAACTACTAACTAGATAGGGATGCTCATTATTTAACAAGATTTTTTAATTAGTTGAGATTTGGTTATATCCTTTAAGTTAGACAAGGTAGGATCTATACACTAAGATACGGGAGTTAACTATTTGATAAGGTAGTTAGTTAATTAATTAGGTTTTTTTATTGGGATAATCTACTTTTATAAATATATATAAAGCAATCGTACGGTAGTTGTGTGTGTGATTCTCTTCTTATCTTATCATCAAAACTTAAGTCTCCATTATTCTTCAATTGCAATGTGTTTTTCAATAGTACTTGGCTGGAGAAGGGTACCTAAATATAATATATTCATTATGCCACTACAGGAAAAATGAGTCAATTTCGACGCTTTTAATGGTTATTCTCGACGCCATAAAACGTCGAAAAAATCAATTTCGACGCTTTAAGAAAATGTCGGTAATTTTTGCGTCACGAATGGTCCTGAGTCAATTTCGACGTGAATTTGTGTCGTGACCTGTTTCAACGCATAAAAGCGTCGAGATTGGCATGCCATTTTCGATGCCCTAGGGTGTCGAAAATGGCTCATTTAATTCCTACTTCCAGCCAATCTTGACACTTTAGGGTGTCGAAAATGGCTGATCTCATTGTTACTGTCAACCATTTTCGACGCCCTAGGGTGTCGAAATTGGCATATATATATATATATATATATATATATATATATATATATATATATATTATTAATACTTTTCTTTCTTCACTTTTCTAAATTAATTAGCACATATAAGTAAGGTTGTAGCACAAGCTATAAGAGATAAAGTATACATAATGCATCATTTAAATTCACACAACCACCTGTTAGGTACAATTGAGTGCTTAAAATAACCATTAAGTTCTCAATTTAAGTCACAAAATACACACATCCAAAATATCATACTCCCATTAAACATCTAATCATATGTTCTGCTGCACCTTGGATCCTATTTTACAAGAGGAACTGAAGAGATACCCAAAAAGGAACAAAAACCTAACACATAGTCCCATTTCAGTAGGAGTAAACATGCATGTTGCTGAGGATGACCTGAGCCGGAATCAATAACTTTGCATCATCATTCATCACAACCACCTGAGTCCATTGAAAACAACAATATCAGCAACGATTGGCAAATCCAGTAGTCTAACATCCACAATCTAGCAGCAAGAAATGCTAGCTCTTATATTTGGCAGCTGATAGGAAACTAAAATTTGCCCACATGATTCAATGCATATTAGAATTTCAAAATATAAAAATTGGACTCCAGATGGAAATTGACAAACTAAATGAAAATAAAAGCACAAATATTGTTGTAAATTCGATGAAGAAGTAATATAGAACTTTTTCAATAGCTAGCTAGATATTAAAAAACTAGCAAAATTAGAATTCAAATTGAAATAGAAGAACAATAGCAAGATATATAACGAAGACGGAAGACAATAGCAAGATGTATAACTGAAGACTAAAGTTGCTTTTTTTTTATTGATGGCCTACGTAAAATAGGACATGTGCTCAAGGCTCAAGGAGTGAAGGGCTTTTGTTATAAATGCATCCACAATCATGCATTATTAAACCAGAAAAAGAACCAGAAAAAGAACAGATCTTTTATCCAAAGGATGCAAAACAGTGTGTGTGTATATATATATATTAAACCAGAAAAAGAACAGATCTTTTATCCAAAGGATGCAAAACAGTGTATATATATATGCATTCAACAATAGTCTGAATGTCTCTATCTCAAGATCAGTGCAAAGTGTGGGTTAAGTTTAGAATCTCTACTGTATATACATATATTCAATCAATAAGTTTAAAATTCCAGATCGGCCAGCAATTCAAGTACATCAACCAGATTTACAGAACCTCTCATAGACAAGTTGCTGGTGTCCTATATACAATTATGAGGACGGCAATGCAATTAAGTTTAAAATTACAGATCGGCCAGGCTCTTAACTGAATTAAGTTGTCCCTTCCACAACATTAGTGCAAAACCCCCCAAATTTAGAAAAGTACTCCGGCCAATTAAGGCCCATGTCAAGTTATGTCCATTTCACACTGATAAATCAAGGAGCCAAAACAGACATTTTTTTACCAAAAAGAAGAGCACACAGAGTTGAACAAAAGTACTCCAGCCAATTAAACACACACAAGTATTCAACTACAGTTTCACACTCACAAAAAGGAGGTCTAGAACTTATACCTCTTCAAGGGATATTAGTCACATTTGATCCATGCTTTCCTCCGAATCACCACTAGTAGAAGTGACCTTCATACAAAAAAAAAACAAAAGAGGTTAGAAATGAGAGGAACCGAAATTGGATTAGGAAATACAAAACAAATTATTATGAAAATAAATAGAACCTGAGAATCAGCCGCGTCCAATGTAGTAGCCTCCATAAACTCTTTAACTCTACCGGTACGAATTGCATCTAGAGCTTGTAGCATCATTTGTTTAGATTGATCTACCTTTGCTCGAAGCTCTTGATTTTCCATTTTCAGGCTTGTTAAAGCAGCTTCATTTCCCATTTTCAAGCTTGTTAAAGCAGCTTCATTATCCACCTCTATCTTTGTTAATTTGGATTTCAAATGCTCTACTTCCATAGAGTTGTTCATGCTCGCGGCACCACCTCTTGTTTGTCTCAAGAAAAAGGACACCCCAAAAATGTCAGTTTCTTTCACTTCTAACCCAAATCCGACTGGCCTCTTAGGTTTTCCATCTTCATACATAAGCCTCTCAAACACAGCATTTTTTATTTCCACTTTAGCTTTTGACGAGCCCGATTTTTTAAGATGTTCTTGAACTTGTTCATTTGCTTCCACCTAAAATATATGAAAACATTACTTCCCATAGTCATCAGATCATCAATGGTTCTTAAAATGACTATAGTCTCTTGTCATAATTGGACCCTTAACAATTACTAATTTACAAGATGGGAGGAATTTCTGTCTTTGATAATTTCTTATTGTTTTTCTTCATGTGATAAATGATATTTATAGAGTTAATAAACATATTTAGTGCAGCGTATGTATAATTCTTTAGTGCAAGAGTGTCAGGAATTGGAGATGTGCATGCTGAGTGCAGATTATTTCCCAAGCATTACTTCATGTTTAGAGAAGAAGAGAACATCAAACAGTACAAAAAAGAAGTAAAAAGAAAATACATACAAAGAACTCCGATGAAATTGTATTATCAACAAACCCTCCATCATGTTTGGTATGAGTCAATTTGAAAAACTCTAGGTGGCTAGGTTCTCTTCCCTTTGATTCCACCTTCAATAAATTAACCAAAAAAAACATTATACTCATCATTGACAAAAAAAATTATATTAAATAAATATAAATATATATATAAAATTACACATAATGAAAATCCATACAAAATCAACCCTTTTATTAGCATAACTAGTAGAACCAGTGATGTGCACGTGACTATCATGGCAGCTGTCATGCATCGCCTTAATATCAGAAAAGAGTATCAATAGCCTTAACTCGCAATGGGTACCAAAAAAAGGTATAACTAGAATATTAGAGTTGATTTTCATCCTCTTTGTATGGCAGTTTAAAGGTCAATGAGAGTTGAAGGGCCAAAGGTCAACTCATAAAAGCTTTCAGACAGACAGGAACATTATGAAGGTTTTTGCTAACGGTTGTAGCTATTTGAGCATCTGCCACAAATGCAAACCCTGTGCCAGTGTGTGGAAATTACATCTCTAAACTCTCGAGATGCAGCTGAATGTGAACGGTGGGAGCGATTGGAGAGAGAAATCTCACATCGATTTTGAAAGTGAAAAACACGAAATATACAATGGAAGTGCAACTCTATATAATTACGGATATAAACTTTTTGTGCTAGAAGATGGATACATCCATAACTTAATTATAGAGTATTCGCACCCAGAAACAATCTTTAGTTATTGTCCCACTAGATTTTAACACACATGGTGCAACATTGTATATATAAATATTAAGATTGTTTCAAATGCAAATAAAGGGTTAATTGCACTCGATCAAGAAGAATCTATAAACATGAATATGTGTAGTTAATTAAAACTCACTATCTTAATGTTACATGTGAAGAAGGCATAAAACAATATTCAACTGCTAGCAAGTGCATTTGAGTTCGAGATAACTCAAGGGAAAAGAGATAACAACAAATTAAGAACAATATCTTAGATCTGGTAAAGAGAGTAACTTACCGAGTGCTCAACGCCGTGCTTAGAAATACTTCCTGCAAAATCATTCAGGCTAAAGTTAGAACAAGTACCACATGAAACTAAGGGCTTTCTAATCTATATGTGTCTATGTGTATTTAGAAGCTAGCTTGATTTGGAAAGATTCCTTACCCAACAATTACAAATTGATAAGCCTTATGAAAATATGTTTTTGAAAAAGCTAAATGACTAAATCTAGTAAATCTTTATGAATCAAGCTTCTGACCCTATTAGGACACATATTAGAACAATGGAATCGAATAAAACTAAATGACGGATCAAAAAGACGAAAGTTTAATCTAATCATCCCTGTTACAGAAGCACTGTATCTTCAAAGTATACCTTACGAACTAGGATTGATCCTGTAAATAAATGGCCAATTTAGTTTTAATATATCCACCCTTATAAGAATTGATTCATAAACAAACATTTTGAGATGAAATGTTTTTTGTTACATTCGTTCATCTTGAGACTTGTATATCCTTAATTATAAATAGAAGAGGGATAGTAAAAAACAAAAAGAAAATGCAATGAAATGCAAAGCACCTAAACTACAATGAATTTCATTTTTCTTTACTTCTGATGTGCTTTGCATTTCAAAAGCTGAATCAATGCCTTAAGGTATCATTTTAATTATAAATAGCAACAGCAGCCTTTTAATTATCTCCAGAAGAGGGATAGTAAAAAACAAAAACAAAAGCATACCTCCAAGTCAAAGCATATCCTTAATTATAAATAGCAACAGCAGCTCTTGAAATGCAAAGCACATACACCAAAACTACACTGAATTCTTCCACATTTACCAAATTCACACACAGCATTACCAAAGGAGAAAGGACTAGGCAAATTGAAAGAACCACAACTAAGAATCGACACATGGAGGAAAATCAAAATCAACTTGTATACTAAATTTGACAGCCTAGTTCAATGATAATACAACAAACGGTTCTCCAATAGCCATATGCATCCTCAACCAACCAGAGTCCAGTAAATTGAGCATAAATAAACAGGTTATAGATGAACATACCTATGAGACAAACAGAGAGGGAAACTCGTTTATCATCTCTGCTTCGTTGCAATCAATTAGGTCTATAACCTGTGAGAGTAAATTGAGCATAAATAAAGCATGGAGAAGGAGAACTTGATCAATCGCGTTCAGTCAGGGATGGAGGGAGAGAGGAACATACCTATGAGACAGCTTGAGAACGGAAGCCATCGACTATGTAACACGTATTGAATCAAAGAAACCCTTCAATTCGGATAGAAGCAGCACCAGTTCCCCAAATCACACAAACATTAAGCTACAAACAAGCAAAACGCAAGCAGATCTGAACAACAAAATCGATTAATCAAACTTAAGAAAAGGCGTCTAACACCATCGGCAGTCGCAACCGAGAATCAATAGGTGAATATTCGAGACTGGCTTCGTGATTTCCACCCTTTCTCCTTGCTCGTAGGAACAGATAAAAAAGCGATTATACTTTATAGTGAAAAAACGCCTCAACCTCAAACATAACCTCACAAGAACCAAACGGAACCGAAAAAGCAGAAATTGAAGCATATAAGCGAAGGTAAAACTCACAGAAAAGCAGATCAGGTCGGAAATGGGGCGGAGATTGGAGCGAGGGAGACGAAGACGGAGAGGAGGCAGGGGATGGTGCTCAAAGTGGAGAGATCGACTGCCGATGGGAGAGAAGAACAAGAAAGGAGAGACAAACCTGCTCAGACTTCAGGTGGCCGTCTTCGGTGGGCGGTGGGAGGCCGTCTCCGGTGGGCGCAATTAGGATTTTTCGGAGGTGTGAAGCAGAGAGAGAGAGAGGCACGGGAGTCGGGGAGAGTGAAGATCGCGAGTGGAGGGTTGTGAAGGCCGTCTCCTCTCCGTTAGGTTAAATTTTTTAGTTAAGCCATTCTCGACGCTTTAGGACGTCATAATATTATGGAAAGCATGCTAAGATGGAAAGCATGCTAAGATGTACCCTAAAAATCATGCCAAGGGTATGGTCAGTTCATGCAGGGTTGGTATAGCAACTATCTCATCACATACATCCATTTTCGCATAGTAAGACTAGTACGTCACACAATTATACGAGGGCCTATAACTGGGAGGTATATGTCTTACATGATACTAGAAATACTCATTAAACAAGTACACAACCAATGAGGTCCAATTAGGTTAATCTGGCATTCTAAGTCATCTAATTCACGTTTTAAACATGGAGTTGAAAACACTATCATGGGCCTAGTTCATAGGGAGACAATAATCATGGGAATTCAATACATAAGACACATACATCAACTCATAAGTGCAACCATGCAATGTACCGGGAAAGTCATGCTGAATTATACCAATATAGCATGTCATTAAATCACAAAGAGGCTATCATTATAACTTGACAGAATTCTCTAAGGACAATCACCGACTCACCACCTCGTTTCCCCGTGGGACGCTATTATGACTTGTTGGGTAGGACATAAGGACATTCACGCCGTTTCCGAGAGATGAGGGTAGAACTCGTGTTTAGACTCTTGTGACAAAAAGACATGGTTGGCCATTACGAGGATCGAAAGGGATGACTCCATAAGACAACTCATTTCTATCTCAAAACGATTTAAATCCTCACTCCCACTAACATACTCTGGTAACCCTCACATCTGACACGATTTCCGAAGGCATTTAGTTGACCGACCCCAATTTCCCGTGAAAGACCCCAATCACAGGTACGAGACTCGATAGAAGCATCGATGGTGGGATACGAAACAAGACTCTAAACAGGAGAGCGGATGCTTCTCGACCCTTGCTAACATGCCTAGATGTTTTGGTGGGGCGGATGACAGAGTCAGAACAATCAGGGAGTTTGAATTATGAAAGGGCTATTTCGACAAAACAAGAATTATGATTACTTAAGAACAAGGCTTTCTCCCACTATCTCGTTTGCACAGTTATTCAACACATGATTCAATTCAAGGCATACTGATTAGTTCGTTATCCTATGCACAATAGAGCACTCATCACGGAATCAATCAACAATATTAATATGATCCTCTTCGAGAAGGATCGCCCTCGAGCTCAATTGCATATATGTACATATATAAACGTAAGCATAGAGACGATCTATGCCGTCCTTCGAGGGACGACTGACCGGAGGGGCAAAACCTCACGGCCTCCTAACTCAACACTCCAACCTCCGTGGTGTTCCTTGGAGTCTTCTAGGCCCATCTGTAAATAAAAGCTAATATTTTGCCTACCGTTCCACGAATTCTACATCCATAAGGGATGTCTACCGCTTGGGCCTCTACCCACGAGATTATTTCCCCTTTATTCATTTTAGGTTTTATGTCCAATTAAATTCATTTTGCCCTTTATAAAATATTTTCCAAAACCATTTTAAAACATTGGGCGATTTTCAAAATCTCTTCAACCTATTGTACTCGGATTGCACAACCTCAGCTCTGATACCACCTTTGTAACGGCCCAGGATTATGATTCCCGAGTTACGTTTCGAGGGATGAAACCCCTCGTTGGGATCTTGCGCCCCGAGTACAGGTTGAAGGTTTGAAATCCAAGATGTGTAGTTTAAAGTGAGATTTCGCACCCAAATCCGGAAGGTCCGTTGGAGACCCCGGGGTAAACCTTGTACCTGTCTTTAAGTCTACAACGCGGGAAATCCTTTATCATGCAAAGGGCATAAGTTCTGAAACTGATACAACCAGTGCCACGGCAGAGCCGGATCAAAACAGAGTATAATTAGGGAGAAATCCCAAAAGCGTGAATCTGGTGAAGTCAGGTTTCAACCACTCACTCTCCGCCATATGAATAGACCCCGTCATAACAGCACAAAATCAAGAAGTGTATCGAGTACCTGAAACTATACCACCAAGTCAGGCCAAGAGTCCGCCCGCGGGTCCTCTGACCGCGCTGAGGACATATAATACGCCTATACCTAGAATAAAGATGCCTTCATGCAGTACTGGAATATTAACCACTCTATCATGTTCCTAACTCATATGTGCGGAATATTAAGTAAGGCCTTAACAAAGAATACCAAGTGGTATATCCCTCATCTACCACCACCCCTCTTCCAAACAAGGTGGAGACTGGCCAATTCGATGCTATAATCATATCAAATCTCATCATCATATCATATCTCATCATCGTATCATATCTCATGCCCATCTCGTATCTCGTGCTATATATAAATGACTCGAGGAGGACAACACCCGATGAAGCTGGGCTGCCCTATGACCCTAACAAGGACTCTAGGACTCACAGATAACGGCCGTTCTGTATTCAAACGCATACAGAATAAGAATGCTCATTCGTAAGTGCAATTCCTAAGCATGATACTACATGGCATGCTCTTATGCATATGAAACACCTACATACTATATGACACATCAGGCAGGAGGTACTGGTTACTGAGTAAGCCCCGGAGGTACTTACCTGGCTAGCAGATCGGCAACAGGACAATCCATCACACAGTATTCACAATCACAAAGTATCACCTAGTACATAATGGAATATACATAAGTCTACATTCAACTATTAAGCACTCAAGCACACCTCGATCAATAGAACAAGTAACATATTATGAAAGTCATTTCATCGCATCATCCACTCCTCAAGACCACATCGTTCTCCATAAATCATTCAACCAATTCTGCATGTTCATATACGTCATTTCCGCATATACCTCAATGGTTCATCAAAATCATAAGACATAATTTGTGTGATATAAAATCCTACTAGATCGCCATAATTATCCAACATTTAATCTCATATAATAATTCACCACAAGTCATGCTATTAGTCATACATATCACACTGTTAGTCAAACGATCATATTATCATGCTAGTTAGTCATCGAATAAGTCTTATTCCCAAGATAGTTTCAGAACCGTTTCAAGTCCCAGTTAAATAGTTAAGTATTCCGACCCTTGAAAATACTAGCCAAATTCCCTTTTGAATTTATTTATTAGATTACTTTCCAACATTGAAATTCTTTTCCAAATTCTTTATAAATCTTTAAGTCCCAATAATATATTTTAAATCTCAAATAGTATTACATGATATTTTAAATACCATTTATTTAACACTTTTATAAATTATTTCCAAATCCCCTAAAATCCCAATCATTTTTATTTAATAATTCAACCCTTATAATTCTCCCAAAATATAATAATTTGTCTTTTAAATCCTCAAATACTATTATAATATATTTTAATTACCGCTAATTAGTTAAATAATAAACGGATAACCCGAACCGTACCAAACCGAACCCGTTATATAATCCCAACCCGGTTTAATAAATAACAAATATATATGAAATGTTAGCAAGGGGGCCCACACGCTACGTCATCCATCTCCTTCCCGAAATCAAAATGGAGAGCCCGCGCCTACGCCATGGCTTCGCCCGACAGCTCCCGCCTGCTCGTCTCGCCGCCCACCAGTGTCCATGCCTCGCTGCCCGCCAGTGTCCACGCCTCGCCCAGCTCGCGTTGTGCCCACCGCTATCCGCTTGCTCTCTCGCCCGCGACTCTGCCTTGCCTCGCTGTTCTGCCGCGCCTCGTTCATCGCCAATCAAGCTCGTCGGAGCTCTCGCCGGGGCTCACGAGCCCACCCGACTCTTCGCACTCAGCTCACACACGCTCACACTCGCCCACAGCCCGACCCAAGGACATAATCGAAATGAAACAAAGGAAGGAAAGGCGGGAGCTCACCGATGGATTTCGCGACTTCGGAGCTCTTGATCGGAGGTCTGGGCGTCGTGGGTGGCTCGCGATGGATCGTCGAACCTGCGTCGGACATGGGTGAGGGTGATGGTGGAGCTCGAGGACGATTCCAATAAAAAACGAGTGAGAACGGCTTACCGGAAGTTTGTTTCGAGAATGAATCGAGCAACGACCTTGGTTGTGGAAACATGGAAAAAGGAAGGTCGTCGGTGCTGCAGTGGCTCATGGGGTTGCTCCTGGTGGCTCCGCTTCTGCTGGAGGTGGCTCCGATGGGTGTCGATGGTGCTGACGGAAGTGGTGGTGAGGAGGAAGGAGTGAAGGTGGAGGAACGATGATGGTGGCGGTGATGGTGAACCGATGGTGAAGGAGAAAGGTGAGGTTGACGGGGTATGGTGATGAAATAGGCGGGAGGGAATGGACAGCAAGGTAAGGTGAAGTGACGGGAGTGGGTGAGGGTGGAGTGTGGAATTGGGTAAAAAAAAAATTACCCGGAAATAGATCCCGAATACGCGAATTTCTAAACCCGAAATTAGCTCTCGAATGTTACTTTCCTCGAATTCCGCTAAACGAGTTTTAAAACCGATTTAATTTCATTTTTAAATTCTCTTTTTCCGAAAAAAATAGGATTTGAAAATCCGAGCCTTTACATCATCCACCTCTAAAAACAAGTCTCGTCCCCGAGACTAAAATCATTTTAAAACAGGGGAGGAAGTTTGATATCGGTGAGTACAAGGATCATGTCATTGATCCCGTGAACACCTCATAAGTGCCCTTACGAGCCTTTACATCCTTGAAGGCCGTTTCAATAACAAACATTTAGTAGGTATGTAAATATTGTTATTGAATATTAATATTATACATGCATACATTTATTTTATTTATTAATTATCACTAGTTGTTTCATTAAGATGTTGTTGGTGTTATTCGTGATTATGACATCCATCGTTTAGTGTTTGACAGTGATACCGTGACGGATAATTTTACTCTCAATGAGGTTACGTTTCATTTGATCGGCAAGTACATGGTTCTAAATCATATGAATGGTGATTTTCATTTCGTCGACATTTAGTTTTTTTAATTTCAATTATATTTCGATGGATATTACAATAACTCGATTCCGAAGGCAAACCAGATCATTCTACAAGAAACGTGGTTTACAAGGAAGTATTTTAGAATGTTATATAGGAATTGCTCTCATTTCATAATGGTACGTTACACCATATTTTCCTTATTTTGTTTCTTAAAAGTTTGAGCATAATATCTTAAAAATATATGTATATATTTATATATATTTTTTATATTATTCAATACTTCCTATATCTTGCATTCTTGTCCACCACTCATGTTTTTCCTCTCATTTCTACCATGTAGGTGACGACTTTACAATCTCGGGTGGTGAAGTGGAGGTTCACCGTAAAATAGAAGAGATTATCAACATTATTATTATATATTTCTTATATCAACATTTTGTCAGTTTTAGCTTTTCCATATATTATCTTATTCATGCATTTTGTTGAAGACATTATATTTATTGGAATTATGTTCATGATATTTTTTTTGTACTGTTTAATTTTCTTATTATTTAACATTTGATTTTCTTTATACAATATATATTTTGAACGTAAGGCTCGTGCACTGCACGAGTACTCAACTAGTTTCCATTTTACAATAAGGAGATTTTTTTTTATCAAGTGAGGATTCGAGATCAGATATACCTGAATCTCGATGGCCGACAAGTCGGCAAATGGTAAACCGTCAAAACATACAACTAGAACCATTCCAGAATGGCTCATTGGAAATGACTTGCAAGTAGTACCCAAAGGTCCCCAGTTTGAACCCCGAATATGGCCGCTCTTTATTTACAAATTCAAGGAATCCTATAGAAAATGAATCAAAGCAAACTAAATCAAACACATTGGGGACATAGATATTTTATGCTTTTGATGTATTATGCAAATGCCTTTTACTATTGTGGTTATAAAAGATTGTTTTTTTTGTTGATTAAAATTGGGCCATCTGTAAAACTTTTAGGCATTTATGGATAAATTTTGGAGGCATTCATGTTATTAGCATGACATTCATGGATAAAAGTGGGACAACACTACAATGACAAAAACTTTGATGCATTCATGGATAAATTTGAAGCATCCTTTATAGTTTGTGGAGCTTTAATTGTGTTTCTACAATTTAACCGTAAATTGTCGTTAATTCTTTTATTCAAATCCATAGGCGAATTTCCCCAAGGGTAAGCCCTGGCGGAGGAGTTATAGCAACCATTGCTGAATCCTGAAAATTTCAACCAAGACAACATCGTCTTAGTATGAACACAAGCCAAGTAAGATAAAGTACATTGTTGATAACATTTAAAGTGTCGCGCTTTACAAACCATACTATAATTCTCCTTTCTAAATTTTGGGGGGGGGGGGGGAGGGGGGTTGACTTTGAGTTTTTTTTTTAAATTTTATCGAGCATGTGAATTTGGATTCTCAAATTTTCCTTTACTAGCATGACTATGTTCTACATATATCTTTTAAGTTACACTTTTTGATGAACTACAATGTTATTCCTTCTAAATATGTTGGCTCTTGCAGATCGTTTTTTATGAGCTTGTTATGTAGATTGGTTAGCCTTCTAGATTTCCAAACTTGTCGAGCTTGTTTGATGCGTGTTATACTAATATATTAGCTCAAATTGTAGAGCGATGTGTTATACACATCGACGTGGGTTCTAATCAAACATAGGGTACAAACTATACATGTGAAGGTGACACAAAGGAAGAGGAAGAAACGAGTTATTAAGAGACATATGTATGACAACAAGTTTTGTTATTGCCTTTCATTACACTTGTGTGGGTTTTAGATGAACATGATGATTAGCCTATTAGCAAATGGAAGAGTAATGTGCCCATGCACAAAGATGTAGGTTTGAATCTCACACAGACTTATTTAATTCATTAATTGTCAAGTAATATATTTTCATCTCCTAATTGGATTTAGCATGTTAAATGCATTAACTTGAATAATGTAGCTTGATAAGATAAACTCAAAGGCAAAGATTAGCCTATGCGGGTTTGAACCCACATCAATGTATATAACACATTGTTATACCATTTGAGCTAATATGTTAGTATAAAACAATATCTAAGTTACACATGACAATAGGTATGACAAAAAATATTTTCTTCTGAAATTGGAATAATGCAAGCAAAAATATGACATCAAAAAATAATTGCTAAAGTAGGAGAAGAGTTAATAAAAAGCATGCCAACAATCAGAAGACTGATCAATCTACAAATCTTCGGTGAATGAATAGTCCAACAAGTTAATCAAATTCAAGTGGCAAGCACAAATAGTATTAGAATACAACAAGTCATCTTCCTTACATATGGTCCATTTAGCTTCTTTTATATATATAGTTGATATTGAATGACTATGAATTATGTTCTCTTGCTATTTCTCTTATTTGATCAAGTTTATTTGAATCAATAAAGGTGTTTTGCCTACATATATAAATATAGAAAGAACATTTTCAGATAAGAAAACAATTTCTACTATAAGAGTTGTGAATTAAGTATCCCCTACACTAATTTTTTTTAGCAAATCCCCTACACTAATGACAATTCATACTTGTTATATGTGTATGGTGAATTTTTTATGACATATTATTTATAATTACCAAAATATATAAATCCTACTAATCCTAGTCCTCCTATAAAGCTTGGAAGTCATCGTTATTATTATAAATATAATAACACTAGCACCTGAGTTTTCCTAGAGCTGCCTATTTATGTTAAATATGAAATAGTAATAAATTAGCAAGTGAATTAGAGACAAAAAGATATTCCTCGTACAAACAACATTTGCTACATGAAGTTAAGATGGACAAACAATTAAATGTTTTGTTATTGAGAGACAAAGACCATGCAGAGAGATTAGATGATGGCGGGTCATTGCTTCATGTCGAACAAGAGAGCAAGACATACATCACATACCTCCATGTTCAACCAACCATATGTATAACATGAAACAAATATATTTCAACTCTTCTTTGGGGCTACCATCCTCCATCTATGGAATCTAAAGGGGAAAATGTGTTTAAGTTTGTTTTTCTCCAACTTTAACAACCAACGTTAGTTTTGACGGAAATAGGGCACAAGGCAAAAGGAAACCAATACTCAGGGTTACCACACGGAATGGTCCAAACTATTGTACACCTTGCAAAATAGCTTTTACCTAAGGGATACCTCGCAAAATATTCGTAAATAAAACTTGGAACACATCCCTCGATCTATTTGTGGAACAACTCTTGCATAAGTTGGTTCATCAGAAACTGTTCATCTTTGTTCAATGATCTTGCTCGCGAGACGTTAGAACCTGGAAGATGGCTAACTTTCTATCCCTCTTTTGCGACTGAATTCTCCTTGCGTCTGCTTTCATCTTCTTCGCTTCTGCAATTGCTATATTCGTCTCAACGACTTTTGCTCTTGCTTTAGTGACTTTTCCTTTCATCTGATAGTAATTGTCAATATGTTCACATTCTTGTTTCTTAAAAGCCATATCTTCTTTCTTTAGTTGTTGATCTCGTTTCTTTACTTCCAAGAGATCTCCAATAATCTTTTGATGCCCTTCTATGTCGAATGCTTTACTCGAATATTCCCAATGGTTAGTCAATCAATATTTTACCCAAACTCGAAGATTAATCCCCAAGGCCAATTAATCAATACTTTATGCAAACCCGAAGATTCCTAATGGCAAGTACGCCCATCAATGCTTCATTTGTTGCTTTCGACATATAAATACGTACTTCTTCGTCGGCTTTACCCACACCCGACCCGAAGCTTCAAAATTTTGAATTTGAAAAGTTCATTTGAAATTAGCCGTTGAAAATTAAATAAAAACATAAAAAGTGGAATGATGATAATAATTATTAATTAAATACTTAATATTAATAATAACAATAATAAAATACAAAGTAGAATTGAGTCATAAAATATGAGTGCTCGTTTGGATTGGTTTGAAAAACCCAGGAAGTTGGATAGAATATCTGCGTTTGGTTAAAAAATTTCATCTCTAAAAACCCAAGAATTGAAATTCTCATGAATTTAACTTCATGTGAAATACAAGAATTTTAATTACCAAGGGGGTACATGATAAGACAACTTCCACCATTTTCTTACTAATAAAAATCACTTATTTATCTCACTATATCAAAATCACCATTATTTCATTTTTCAACCAAACATGTTTCATAAAATCCCAGAAAGTGTAATTAATGGGAAGTAGACTTCTTAGGAATTAAATTCTGGGGATCCTACATTTATTCAAACGAGCACTGAGTTTAATATATGAAGAAATCATTTAATAATAAAGGGGATTTTTTTTAATATGTCGCTCATATGTGTATGCTCTTATGTCCTTCGTCTTGTTTGTGTATGCTCTTAATCTATCTATTTGACATTGATTTTGGAGATTTGGTGATTATGGAATAAAATTAAGGATGACCATGAGTCGGATGATGGGTGGACATTTTGATTTCGTCATCCGATCCACCACTTAGAAATCTCTACTTGATTCACCACCCATCATTTACCCGTATCGTTCACCCACCAACCACCTATTAATCCAGTGAAATCACATTCCATCAAATTTAACCAAAAAAACTAATCAATCGAAACTAAAAAAAACACCTCACAATACGTTTAATTCGACCAATTAAATAAAATATTCAACCGATATTTACCTTGAGCTTGTAATAAGGTTTAATATACTCTATTCAACCTTATTACAAGCTCAAGGTAAATACTCCGTAAGATATTCAAAATTTTAAAAATACTACCACTCAAAATCAATTCTGTTGGAATGTGGTTGTCCCACATCGGTTATATAAATAATATTTGAACAACATATAAGGTTTGAAGGGCTACCCATCTCATTACCAATTGGCAATAGGAGGAGTAACCCACTAGCTTACATTCCAACAAATTCGACCCATCACCACTCGTCTATTTAATTGGTTGGTGGACTAGCAAGGGATAACCTCTTTCAAATTATCACTCGTATAAAAAAAATTTTGGACCGATTGCTATTTGGTCTTATGTGTTGTTTTTTTATAAAAAAATAGCGAGTAACCCACCTTTGGTACTAAACGCCTAAACCTCGTATATACCTTGAATTGGTAAATAAAGAGCAGTCAATCTGGTCATGGGCCTATCTTGAATTGGTAAATTAAAAAGCGGCCATCCGGGTTCGAACTGGAACGTTTGGGTACTACCCACAAGTCCGTTTGAGCCATTCCGAAATAGTTCCCTCGTATATACCGACCCAAGTAAAAAACAATTTTCCAAGAGGGCAGGGATCGAACCGAGAAGTGCTTACTGCTTCTCCTCTTTTAATTTTGGGTTCGGAGGGACCGGCTTGAATTTCGTTGCTTAAGGTTCTTTGGCTGTTCGACAAAGCCCACACGTACAGAGAGGTGGCGAGGAACCTCCGAACGACGAGCAGACAACAAAGACCGCCAACCACCGGCATCGCCGCCCGCTGGCGACGGTCACTTCATTGTGTTAATTGAACTGAAATACGAATAGGTCGCCCTAATTTCCCCCAATTTCAGCTCCGCCCACCCGTGTAATCCGTTTCTCATTGGTAGGGTTTTGTATCATCATCCTCAACAATGCCTTCCAATAAAAATTACTACAAGGAAAGGATCCAGCGTCGCAAGTAAGCCATCTCAATCTTTCTCTTGATACTTTTAACTGATTTTTCTTATGTAATTGACCTTGTGGAACTGATATTTGTCAGGAGTGCGAAAGCAAATAGTTCTGTTCTATTTTGGTTTGTGAACTTCTGTTTTAGCGATTAATTAGTTCGTTTTTGATATCGGACGATCCTTTTTTGTCTTAATTTGTGTTGTTAGGCGGAATAAAGTCTCCAAGATAGTGGATGTTTGGTAGAGATTGATTTGGTTTCTCTTATGCTGTGTTTAAATGGTTACAGTAACAAGGACCTGATTATATTTGCGAATTACTTGATACTTAAGAGACACAGTTTGAATAGTTTATTGGTTTAGGATGGTTACTTTTGAGTATAAATCTAAATAATGGGTGATTACTTTGCAGGGAGGAGAAGGCTGAAGATCCAGAGCTACCTAAGTACCGGGACCGTGCAAAGGAGCGTAGGGATGACCAAAATCCTGATTATGAGCCAACTGACTTGGCTTTTCATGCGGTTGCACCTCCTGGAGCAGTTGATATCAGGTGAGGAATTACAGTTTCTTTGGCATAAAAATTGTTATGATTTTTAATCTTCTTGAATGAGTGATAATTTAACTCTGGCATATTGATTATTTAGGTCAGCTGATGCACAAAAGCTGTCTATTGAGAAGAGCAAGTACCTTGGAGGTTTGTGCCTTTACTATGTTATAGTTGAACATGGGAATCAGTTTATGGAGAGGGATTTCTTACAATGAATACTATTTTTGTGTGCTGGGGACTGGGGTCTATACGTTGATGTTATAGAGGTCTTTACTTTGGCACAGTAGATAATTTTACTTCTGAGAAAATTTCTGCATGCTACCTTGGAGCAATGTTGAAAATTTTCAGCCTTAGACATATGAGTCTCAGAATTAGCATTCTATCATCTAGAGTATATAAAAATCATATGAGTGGAGGAAGAGAATGAGATATTCAACTGAATATTATATAGTACAGTTTTCAGAATTAACAATAATTTCTAAGAATGAAGGACTAGTTTTCATCTTATTTGTCCTCTCAAGTTGTATGAACTTTTATCAAATTGGGTTATTTATTCTTTCTATTTTCATCAAGTCATAAAACTTAATGATTGACTGTTTTAAAATTTGAAAGGAAAATGCCCAAAGCTCAATCTCGGCAATGTAGTTTTCTCACTTTATTGTTTGTACACTGAAGTTTGACTTTAAAATTAGCACTAGTGATGTAATAGATTCTCTATATCATGTTTTTCGCACTGGTGTTTCAAGCAATCTTAGCAGCCAATATTTTTGTTTTGACATGGACATCAAGCTATGAATTAATCAATACCAATTCCCAGCATGCTTTTGACCCCGTCAGCTGGTGAACATGTGTTCTGTTTGCTTTGCTATAACCATCTTTCACTGCTGGTGTTTTGCTTTGTCTTGTATTTGGGTTTGAGTTTAAGTTCCTAAACTCTATACTCACATTTGACATTATTTGTTACAGGTGATGTTGAACACACACACTTGGTCAAGGGCTTGGACTATGCTTTGCTTCACAAAGTAAGAAGTGAGATGGACAAAAAACCGGATGCTGGAGATGATGATGATGACGATGACAGGAAATCAAGGTAAATAAATTTCCGCAGTTGTCAATCTCGTAAAGTTCTGTAAAGCGAAAGTATTCTGCCCATTTAATGATGGTACTCCTGGAGTATGTTTGTATTTAGTATGATTGGATAATTTGTGTGAAAGACATCCTAACATGTTATTTTTATCTCATATATGGACTTTCCCTCTAAAGGAAGTCTATAGGAGACTGGAGGGTTTTTTAGTCCCTCCAAATCCTTGCTGAAAATATTTCCCAACTTTTAGAGCAGCAGAAAATTGATATTCCCAAACTTTTCATTCTGCCATATTATGTATTATCCTATGCCTCACGGGCATAGGATAAGAGGCCAAATTGGGAAATATTTCCCATAGATATGCCCGGTTTATCCATTTTTAAATTAGATTATGGGGTTCACCCCCAGACCCCGCTTCACCGCGGGAATTACTGGGATGTTGTTGTTGTTGTTTGGGTTCACCCATTTCCTTTTAGGGCTTTCTTTCCCAATAAAGTATTCTTATCCTATGCCCTTGGAGCACACAATAGACAAACCGTATTATGTATTCTCTCTCTCCCTCCCTCCTTCATGGGCCTCTTAAAACTAATACTATTTTATGAATTTTGTGTAGTTAAGCTTGCCCCCCCCCCCCCCCCCGGAACGTATCTATATTCTTAAAGCTGATTCTCCATCAACGAAGAGCTACCTGACTCACAATTTCACATGGTGGACTAGATTTTTTCCCTCTTAATGCATCTATATTCTTAAAGCTGAGCTACCTGAACCACAATTTCACATGGTGGACTAGATCTGTGATCTATGAACCAGCTTTGCATATTTGTCTTTGTCATGTCTTAAGATTTAACACCAGAAGATAAGCCTAAAACTTTGGTACATCCAAATATACTTAATACTTCATTGTAATCATTGAATGAGCTTGTGCACCTCTTAATGGTTCTTGATTATATAGTCTTAGGTTTGAATATGTAGACACGTGCATTTCTACTTTTGAAGATCATATCTTCTTCTAACGAGTTATTGGGCTTATGCAGATCTGTGAAAGATGATCAGCCAATATCATTTCGTACTGCTATGGCAAAGGTGGGATAATCTATAGGATGCATATTTATATAGATGTTATGATTACCTTCGGCTACTGTTATGTTGAAGACTTGAAGTATGATATGATTTGTAGCTGATGATGTTTATTGACTATTTACTTTTATCTATTGTCTTGCAGTCTTTGCATCAATTGATGGTGAAACCTCAAACAGTAGTCAAAACAAATGAGATGTTTCTACCTGGGCGCATGGCTTTTGTTTTTAACATGGTATGGTTGTGTTTAAATGTGAATGAGACTTGCATTTAAGCATTGCTGTCATGCTCACACGTCTTTAAGACTTGCACTAGAATGTTTATTTAGTCAATCTTTTTATGAATGGCCCCTGCTCTCCATTTCTGGATTTTTACTATTTGTTGTCATAGTTTTTAGTAGCATTACTAATGCGTGTAACTTCTTAAACACGGCAGGAAGGTGGATATTCAAATGACATTCCAACCACCTTGTACAGAAGTAAAGCGGACTGTCCAGTGCCTGAGGTTGGTTTTTGTGTTCTCTTTCTGAGGTTATTGAGCTACTTTTAACATTTTTTCTACTGACCTAGTGATGCACTTGGATTTTGTTTACCCTCTGTTACAAGTTATATATTTTGGTGAACAATAACTTGGTTCACTCTGGCGAAATTCTAGGTTATATGTTTTTTTATTTATAATCCAAATTGAAGTGAATCTGATAAGCAGCAGCCTATCTTTGATTTTTTTAAAATCAGCTAATAAACTGTCAAAATTGTGATGATGATGCTTGTTCTATGATCAGCAACAATTTTCTTATTTCTCGTCTTCATTGTGGTAATAAAACTGTCCCGATCAGCTAATCTTGGCTAGCAATTTTTGGGTTTATATATATATGAAAAAGTCAAAGCTGGTCATTTAGTTGAAGTCCACTTGGAGAAAGCTCAATGTTCTTTTGCAAAGTGTATTCAAGATATGAACCAAACTTATCATATTATTAGTCTGTCAGTTGACAGACATTGGAAAATTGTTTTCTAATTTTATCTTTTGCCGGGTTTAGACTGACATCATGTGATTTGTGGTTCCGTTTATGCAGGAAGTAGTTACTGTTAGTGTTGATGGATCTGTGCTTGATCGTATTGCAAAAATAATGTCCTATCTCCGCCTAGGATCATCTGGAAAGGTTCTTAAGAAGAGGAAAAAGGAGAGAGAAGTAAAAGGTACCATTTGATCATTTGACCAAAGCTCTAAGGGTTATTCTGCCTGAATCCCTGAACTGAAAATAGTAGCTACTTTTCTTATACTCTCTTCAATGGTTTTAGATTTCTGCTCCAATCATATTCATACAAGTAGTAGCAAATATATTTCTGGGCTCCTTTTCCCCAATCACATCTACTGATCTACATACAAGTAGTAGCAAATACATTACATTTCTTAACTCTAGGATCTAGTTTCCCATTATTCATTTGATGTGCTGAGTTGAAAAATGGATTCTGATTTGAACCAAAGATTCTCGTGGTCTTGGAGGATCCAACAAGTGGTATAACAAGTGCTTACTCTTGGACTGGAGTGATCTGTACATGCACATGTTGAACTGTAAGCTACAACGGTGACCAAGGGGAACAATTTACCACTTAATGTGATAAATCGACTCCCTCTTGCCAAAAGTGCTCACCAATTCTGGATGATAGAGTGTATTTCCCACTTACCTTAATGCATTGAACAGTTTACCAATAGTCATTGACTCATTTCCCTTTTCCTCACAAGGCTTGCTGAGTCTGAAATACGCCTATCTTATTCAATTAATGTTCTGTTCATTCGCTTTGTTACTCCATTTTGGGGGTGTCCAAACACCAGCTTGGTTTGGCGCTTGACTTGTAACTTTACAAGTTTGACTTATATTTACAAACTTGAGTTAGTATTAGCCATACAACTTAACTTACAAGTCAAGCATCAGTGCCAAACCAACCCAACAAGCTATTCCTTGCAATATTTCGGTCAACATTATGGTATGTTTCTTGTTCTCCTACAAAATCAAAGCCAGACTTATTTTGGGAGTAGGGAACAAATTGTTGTTCCACCTGATAAATATTCAAACATCCCTAGGGTCACCTAATCCAGGCATTGAATTTACATCCCTGGAGGCTGTAACGGTTTAAAAAATGAGTTCATGAATATCTCACTTGACTAACATTTGAGTCCCTTTAATTGCAACGGTAGGGACATGACAATTGACAAAGCAAATTTATTTACCTACATAACATAGCTCTTTTGGCTGATTTATAATTTATGCTCTTTTATCTGAGAAAAGATAGTCCTGCTTGTATATGTTATAATATTGCTTTTTTATACAGGCAAATTATCAGCAATGCCCAATCAGTATGATGTAGATGAGAAGGTATTGAAACGTGACGGAATGTTGCCAAATAAACAGATTGAAAGAGAGAATCCTCTCCCACCACCTCCTAAAATGAGGCATGCTGATTCTAGCGAGAAGCAGAAGCCTGCTGTTGCACACAATGAGGATGACGACATATTTGTTGGTGTGGGTGTTGATTATGAAGTAGCAGGCAAGGATATGAGTCAAAGTCCTATCCATGAGGACATGGAGGAGTCTCCAACAAACAGAGAAAAGACTACTTATTTGAATGAACCCATTTATGGGCCAGTGCCACCTTCTGATCCTTCGCAGGATTGGCATGATGCGGTAAGTCTTTTATGTTTTCCATTTATTTGGAGTTTTGGACACATGAATGTGCAGCTGGGGACCTCAGGTGTCTTTTTTAGATTTTTTTTTCACTGACGGTGAAGGCAGGGTGCATCTCTTATGTCATTGGTTGAATGATGCTGAGATTATCATCACCCTACAATATCCAACAATCAGTGTTGTTAAGTAACATTCTTCACCCTTCATCATTAACCTCCATTTTTATTGTTTTGTTAATTTTTATTGATATTACCATACATTGAGATACTATCCTTACCCCTGGTTGGCTTATGCAGAATGGCTATGGTGCTATGCAAGCACAAGCTTTGGCCACAGGTTACCAGGGAGAGTGGCAGGATTACCAATATCCTGATCAATCACTGTACGCTGATCAATATCTCCAGCAGAATATGCAGGCATACGATATGCAAGAAAACCCGGGCGCTCTCCAAGATCCTCGCTTTATGACACAAGAAGAGAAGGATCGTGGGTTGGGGTCTGTGTTTAAACGAGATGACCAGAGGCTACAACAACTAAGGGAGAAAGATGCTAGAGAAAAGGATCCAAACTTCATATCTGAGAGCTACTCCGAGTGCTACCCTGGGTATCAGGAGTACAATCGTGAGGTCGTTGGCAGTGATGACGAAGATGATTTGTCAAAGATGGATATGGGTGGACGGGTAAGTAATTCTTTGTGCGAAAAATGTCCTTTCTTGAAGCTCATCTTGGCTCTTGCATAGAGATGTTCGTTGTTATGCTCCCAAAGCCGGGTCATTTCTTGTATTGTAATTTTGCTTTGTTTTCTTGTGTTGATCTAATGATCCTGACAGGCTAAAGGGCGCCTTCACCGGTGGGACTTTGAGACAGAAGAGGAGTGGGCTAAGTACAATGAGCAGAAGGAGGCAATGCCAAAGGCTGCGTTCCAGTTTGGGGTGAAGATGCAAGATGGGCGGAAAACAAGGAAGCAAAACAAGGACCAGAAGCTCACGAATGAGCTGCACAAGATCAACAAGATCATTGCAAGGAAGAAGGACGAAAGGGGTGGTGAAGGTGACGACGGAGGAGCCCATTTCGAGGACGCACAGCCATCAGGTAAGAAGCTTCGTTTATGAATGTCGCACTTGTGCGCGGGAGTCTTATTTATAGACTTGGTAGTGAAGCCTTACACATGCAATATGGGGTAGCAGCAATGTCGCTAATCAACAAAATCTGCTCATCGCTCTCCCTTCACCACTTTATCGCATTTTTCATTTCGATTTGTTTTTTGCATCTTTACCTCTTCTCTACTGTACCAAAGAAATCGTCTAGAAGTCCCCCTTTTACCTCTTTACAAAACATAGTCTCGAGGGCCATTGGGAGTGCGAAGAACTTCTTAGGTTATATTGTGATGGATTAGATGTTGAAGTGAAGGATGATCATAGGAGACAAAAATACAGTACAACTCAAGTAGAAATTTAGGAATAAAGTCGTTAATTTGGTAGAAGGGTTGTGCATTTGGATGACGGTAGGCTAGTTGGGAGCTTTGCCCGTTTGGAGTCGAGGGCATTCGCAAACTTGTCTTTCGACTTGAGTGAGAGTCTTTGAAATAGATGCATCCGATGCACCTGGCAAGCCAATTTTGCCTCATGATATAATGCACATTTGATGCTCTGCAATCCAAGCAAGATATAAGAGATGCATCGTGTTCCGAAACTCAAAGAAGACGTTCATCTAGTGTGGCATATGGATTGATAAAACAAGGTTAACTCATCAATGTCATTGTACTTGGAGTTTCAAACTAGAAAAATTCGTTCAAAGCTATTAATATACATCTTCGCATGAACATTTGACAATCATGAATTCATGACTCCTACCTTCATCCAAAATAAGCCTATCTCATTCAAATTCAATGCAGCAACTTCTCTTCTATCTGTACATAAGTTGAACAATGGTTTGGTTGTATTGTGAAATCTTATGATCATCATCCCCTTGACGCTATACGCCATAAAAAGAAGAAATTCTTAATTCCAACCGTATGAGTGGGGTGTCTATTGCACTTTCAATCGTGATTACTTCGCCAAAATAACAACAACCAACAATTTCTTTAACTTCAGATTAAAAAAAAAAACACAATTTCTTTAACTTATGTGCTAGAGGTACAAGTTAAACATAATAATAATTGATTAGAAAAGAAAACTATAAATGAAAATTAGTGAACTCTAAAAGTATATTTGAAATTCGGCAAAATCAGTATATTTAGTGAAAATTTTCCCAAATCAATATACTTTAACTAATAATGCTCTTAGAAAATCCGAAAAAAACAATCAAGAAAAATTTAAAATCTTTGTCCTAAAAACAAGGAAAAATTTGGTGAAACATCCATTTAAGAAGTGTAATTAGGTAAATATCCATTTTTATTTGATTATTAGGGAAGTGTCCAAAATAATTTCATAATACCCCAAATACCCGGACCATGTTTGGCATACCGGGGTGGTAGTCTACCACCCCTGCCATGTCATCAAATTGAAAGAAAAAGAAAAAGAAAGGAGTGAGTCATCCTTGGGAAAAAAGAAGAAGAAGAAATTGCACAAAATAGGCAAAAAAATGGGCATATTTGCACAAATAGTCAAGAGGTGAAAAATTTGCCCAAAATGGCCTGGCCATCCCAAGCAAATATAACAACCGGTTATTTTGCACTGTTCATCACCGGGATTAGCAGGTGAGGGAGGGGAAAGGAAATCAAGTGGGAGGGCTGGCCTGGAGACTGAGAAGGAAGCCGGAGCGCCATCGGAGGAGAAAGGAGGCCGCCGGGAAGGAGGAGAAGGCGCCGAAGGCCTCTTACACAGATCCAAGCTCCCATGGCCATGGCTGAATCCCGCCCTCTCGCCTCTCAGATCCGAGATCCTTTCCCACCCTCTCGCCTCACCCTTCTCGCCCGTCTCCTACCTCCGACGGCCATGGCTGCTCCTCCCTTCGTCCTCGCTCTCCGACGGCCATGGCTGAATCCCGCCCTCTCGCCTCTCAGATCCGAGATCCTTTCCCACCCTCTCGCCTCACCCTTCTCGCTCGTCTCCTACCTCCGACGGCCATGGCTGCTCCTCCCTTCGTCCTCGCTCTCCGATGGCCATGGCTTCTCCTACCCAATTACACAATCCCGGCGGCCTCCCGGAGGAGAAATTAAAAGTTGCCAGAGATTGCAGGCCCTCTCTGGAAAAAAAGAACTCCCCTGATTGCATGCCCCCTTTTAATTTGGTAAGTACATCTCAGATTCAATCTATAGTTAGGGTTTTGTCGGTTCTTGAATTCAATGTGTAGTTAGGGTAAAAAAACTCCCGATTTTATTCAGAAGTGCTATTATAGTGCCAATACGAGCTACTTGCTCTCTGATTACTACATTCTAAAGCTTGCTTGTGATGTAAATTGTCTGGTACTTTTCCATTTATGTTTAGGATTGGCTTAGTTGTTTAAGTGTTAATGGGTTTTGATTTTTCATAGCAGAAAAATCAGCAATCTGAATTTAAAGAAAATGGAACACTTTGAAGTTCATAATTGAAATTTTTATAACCCAAACCTCCTACCTCCATTGCATCTAACAACAATAAAATACGTCTTTGATGAACTCAATCAACTTCATCGTTGTCAGACAGGAAAAAAGAGAAACTAGGGAAAACGGTGAATAAAAACCACAGTAAACTAAAGCCCATGATTTTATTATTAAGGGCGTGTTTGACAGTAGATGGAGATTTGGAGATTATTTGAGATTTGTATAGATGTTAGAAGATGGAGGTTATTTTTGTAGATTAATGAGCTTTTGTGGATTGAGATTTTTTTGAGGGAAATCTCTTGAAAGGTGTTTGGTAGGTACAAGATTGCGGTGTATTTTAAAGGATTAAAATTACCAATATGCCCCTAAAATTAAAGTCCCTCCTACCCTTCACCTGCCCCCTCATGACCTCTCTTCCTCCTCATTCTCATCCAGTTGCAGAGGCCACGATTGTGGCTGTGAGGTCACTCGAGATATGGGGGTTTTCAAACTATTCTTTGAGAGATGAATCCAGAGAGAGTGGCGCTGCCAGGGACGGAGCTAGCGCTGGGCGGCGAGAGCGGAATCAACCGAGCGGTCGCCGGAGCCGAGGCAGAGAACGAGTTGCCAGGGATGAGGCCGGCGCTGGACGGCACGGGGGAGGAAGGTGAGAGAATGGAGGATAACGGCGAAGGCAGACGAATTGAGGGGACGAATTGGGGGTTTTCAAACTATTGTTGTTGTTGTCGATGTTGTCTCTGTTGTGGAGAGACATTGTGGGGGCGAATTTGACGGAGGACGACCTGGCCATGGTGAAGGTGAGGGCGAATTGAGGTGTCTCCGGCGGGGATCGACGGCGGCTAGGGCGTCATTTCTTCTGAATGCAATGTCAGTTGTGCTGTGAGTGGAGAGAGATGATCGACGGCGGCCAGGTCCTCCGCCGACCGCCGTGGAGAGGAGAGGAAATGACCCCCATCTCCGGCGCCGGCAGGGAGCTTCTTCGCCGCTACTCTGTAGATGTGAAACGTGAGTGAGGAGGAGGGCAACATTGAGGAAAGGAGATTTCAATTGTACCCAAGAATCTCAATAATCCCCATAATCTTGCCCCCCCTAGATTTCAGTTTTCTCCATTTTTCATCTAGTGAAAACCCCTTAATCCCCATCTCCATAGTGCAGCCAAACACCGTAGCAACGAGATTCTTTTTTTTTTTAATCTCCAAATCTGTTGAAATCTAATGAAAGCTGCTTCTCAAACACACCCTAAGTGATTTGCACAGCTCTTGTACATTTTCAAGCCAGAGTATACTGAAACAATAGGGTCTATCAAAGTTCCAACAGACAATGAGCCCGATCCTAATATTGTTTTAGCATTCTTGCAATCTTGTACAACATTCTAGCTGCACGTTTGTTGCTTTTACCATTGTCGGGATCAGGCGAGGCCCATTCTTGATAGCTGCACGTCTGTTGTTTGTCACTGCGAACCAGGCTCACAATAAAATTTCTAAAATCTGTATTTGAAGAACCCACATCAAGCTGCTTTCGATTGTAACTTCTTATTATGGATTTTGGATCACTTTCCTTTCTTCCCATGATTTCAAGTTAAAGTTCCTTTGAATAAAGAAAGCATGAGATAACATGTGGATATCTTATGAAGTGACTAGTCTTGGAATTTGACAATGTTAGTTGATCACCTTTAGATAAAACAATGTTAGCCGATCAAAACAAATTTGACAAATAACGAGCTTAAAGCTTAGTGATTTGTACGATTTAACATGGTAAGAAATAGCATATTAGCTCAATTGGTACACAAAGATGTGAGTTCGACTCTCACATAGGCTAATGCGGAGTATGTGTTCATATCTCTCTGGACTTATACGACTGAACATGGTAGGAAATATATACACTAGTGGTAGGATAAATTTGTGAATCTGGTAGGACAAATTTATGAATATCTCTAAACTTATAAAATTATGATCTTGGTAGGAAATATATAGACTAGCGGTAGGACAAATTTGTGAACCTGGTAGGATAAATATACAATATTGGTGTGATAAAAATGTAATCACCGAAATTCCTAAGTGTATAACTTGACACTAATGGTAAGATAGATGTACACGAATGGTAAGATATATTTGTACTATTGACAAAGAAGTAGAATTAATATTGACCAATCCACAAATCCCAGACTAGTAATAATTGAGGCGTGAATTCCCTAATCTCAATCTCAATTACCAATCCATAAATCCTAATCTTAATCCAATTTCTATCAATCAAAATTCATGAATCCAATCTAATTCAATGTTAGAACGACTGAATTAGAGCATCTACCCTTGGATATAATGTTACTTAGGTTTCCTTCATCTTCTGTTATAGACTGGAAACCCTCTACCATTGGTTGTTTTTATGAAAATTGTGGAACATAATTTATAGATTCTTTCTAGCTTGATTTTCCTTGAAAGCTATTTAAATTGGTAGGATAGATGCAGAAACATGGTAGGATAGATGAAAACTAATGGTAGGATAAAACAACGATATAGGTAGGATCAGAATGGTAGGATTGATGGAAACTAATGGTAGGAGAAAACAACGATATTGGTAGGATCATAATGGAAACCCAGTAATTCATGTATAACTTGACACTAATGGTAGGATAGATGCACACTGATGGTACGATATATTTATACTATTGGAAAAATGTAAATACATAATTGACTTTACGAAAAAAAATTACTTCCACATGAATCTCAGAAAAATGTAAATACATAATTGAGTAAAACCTAGTCTGGAGAGATTTATGAATTTGTCTTACCATGTTCTTGGGGGACACACATCAATACAATCATTGTTTTTTCCCCTCATAAATGCTCCCCCCTTTCCTCAAACGGCTCAAAGGAGAAACCCTGTTTTGGCGCCAAAACTACACTGACGGCCCGCCAAATCAGCTACAGTGAATCTTTCCAAAATATCTCCAGGTATGGAAAGACAGGTTTAGCCTATTGGCAGGACAAATTAATTCTATTGATAAGATGGACAGTCTACAATTTTCTGAAATGAACGGATGATGTCTTTTGGTGCCACATGTCACTGACAGCTATAGTGTAGCTACAGTGTCCCTCACCTTCACCTGCAACTTCCTCTCCCGGTTGCTATTTTTATTTGCAAAAAATGGCCACTTTCTACCCCTAGCAAATAAACAAGGGACATGACTAGTTGTGCAATTTTTTTTTTTGTCTAGTTATGCAAATTGGCCAAAAAAAAACGTAACTTTATCTTTAATTACTCCCATGATCCCATCTCCCAACTAATTTAAACCTTCAATTAATTACTACCCCAACTCTAAATCATCCGTAAATTTTATTTTTAAACCCTCAATTAACTATAGGAATGAAACGATTAGGTGTGATTAGACTTGTCAAAACACAACCCGATCCGAACCCGAAAATTTTGACCCGTAAATTTTTTTCGACCCGAAAAACCGGAAATTTTACGGGTAATCCGGTTTCGACATGGTGACCCGATTGACCCGGTAATTTTGACCTGATTTACTCGATTGACCCGGTTGATTTATAATTAAATATAATTTTTTTTTATATATAATTAAAATTTATCGCAAAATTATCAAATCATTATTTTTTTAATTTAAAAAAGAAAATTTTGACAAACCCGAAATCGACCCGAAATGACCCGCAACCCGGTCAAACCCGAGTTCTAGTCAACCCGGAAATACTCGAAACCCGTTTTACCCGAGACCCATTTTACCCGAGACCCGAAGTAACCCGACCCGAACCTGACTCGAATGACCCGTTTGACAGGTCTAGACCCGTTTTACCCGGGATCCGTTTGACAGGTCTAGGTGGGAGCAGTACCTAGAACCTGTTTGACCCGCAACCCGGTCAAACACATTTGAACATCTGCTCACAACCATTGATGAGAACTTATGGATTTGTTTGTTTTTTTCCCAACTATTATTTCTTTATTCATTTTTTATTTCAATTTCATGCTTATTTTCTTGCTCGAATTACTTTGGTTTCAATACCTTGCAACGTGAGTCAACTATAAACAAGGAATTGTGATTCACATTTGGGAGGGGGAAATTAACTATCCCCTTCCTGGCATTTGCTGACGATATCATTATCTTTACAAAAAGTTTAGAAACGACCTGTTTCAAAGTAAATTCCATTATACAAAGATTCTGTCTCGTCTCGGGTCAAAATATCAATTTTCACAAATTAAGCTTTCAAGTGTCTCCGAATACATCATCTACTGAATCCCTTGGTATCCCCCAATCTAATAACTTGGAAAAATACCTTTCACTAGTTTTCGATCAGTAGTTATTTATTTATTTATTTAGTTTTCGATCAGTAGTTATTTATTTATTTATTTGCTTCAAAATTTTAGCATTATATTTTTTTTAACTTTTTCTAAATAATTATTTAAACTAAATTAATATATCCATACATTTCACTAGTTTTCGATCAGTAATTATTACGGAGTATTTGCAAAACACACCACCTCACCTACCGTATCAATTAGATACCAATTCATACATGAGGCAAGTAGTAGTCCGTATTAATGCTACGTAATTAATAAAAGTAATTAAACTATTTTCCCAATACAAATTAAGCTATTAAAGCAATTAATAAAGGGGTTGTTATATGCACGGTCGATATCTCGCCATTTACACGGCGCGCACTCGCAATGCGCGGTCGCGGTTTTTTTTTTTAAATCCGCGCATGCGCAGTACGCAAACACAAATTTTTTTTTTTTAAAATCCGCGTATGCGTGATGCGCGGACGCCGATATATTTATTTTTACCGAAAATAAATAAGATATATACGAATCGAAATAGGATAGATAATGATATGTACACGGAATAAAATAAGACAGATAATCGAATATCCTATATATTTAGATATAGATATATTTGGAGATAATGTCAATAGATATATTTTTTTCCAATAATAAAGGATGATGATCTCTATATATACAATGCATGTTTAGGTCACAAATATGAAAATTTTGACACCTCTAGTAAAGCTAATATTTCGAAGATCCTAAATTTCTCCATATGTCGTCGCCAGTTGAAGATGATCTACCATTCAACCCATACGATTACAGCAATCCGCAAGAACTTCTAACTCATGTCGATGTAAGTCTAAATACGATTGTACTAAAATCTCATGTATATATCTTCCATGTTTCCAATATTTTTGAATATATAGTTGTATATGTCAATATTAGAGAGATTTATTTAACATCTACTCTATCGATTTCACAATACTTGGGTATTTTAGATGGTAATTTTTGCTTCAAATTAGATGATGTTAGATATTTTATAGGTAGGTGATTGTAATAATTTGTATAGTTTTGTGTATTGTTTACTTTTGAAAATATTATAATTGGTTAAAATGTGTAGTGGGTATATAAAAATAATAATATTTGTGAAAAAGTTAGTAGAATAATGATGTATTTTTTTAAAAAAAAGTGAGGTGACAATGTATTATGAAACGGATGGATTTTATGTTTTGAATGTTTTTGTTTCCAATGTGTGTGTATTATATCATCAATATGTTTCGAATTGTAGGATCTCGCCGACTTTTCTCTAGAAGAGGGTACCGATTATTCAGATATGTTTCGGATAGATGGATATTTCTTTGACTCCAGGAATGCAAAGGAGTGGGCTCGTTTTATGGGTAGAATTAGAAATATGGTGTTAATAACTCATAGGTCTTGGAAGAACAAGCGAAACGGGTTAGGTATCTTTCGTTTGGTTTGCGAGTACTATGGCTATCCTAGAGATGCGGCCGATGTGGATAAGGATTTTCCACCATCATCACACCGAGAGAAACCATCGAAGAAAATTGGATATCCATTTGAGCTCGAGGGTCGTGAGTACAAGACAGGTAAATGGAGAATGTTTGTTATATGTGGTTCTCACAACCATAATCTTCCGGACAACTTGTATGGACATACCTTTGCCGGAAGGTTGACTGATAAACAGCATCATAAGGTACGACGCGGTGCAATGATTGGGTTAAAACCTCGACAGTTGTTGAGTATCCTTGAAGATGAAGATTCCCAATGTGTGACGAGTATCCGTCAAGTGTACAACTCTGTTCAGAAGATGAAGAGGGTAGAGGCGGAGGGTCGTGGAGATATACAACAAGCATTGCATTCACTCGAAGGAAAGCAGTACGATTTCTTCGTACGTAGAGTGCACGGGTCTAATCAGCTGAGTGATTTAATGTTTTCTCACCCAGACTCACAACGTTTATGGAGGTTATTTCCCTACGTCATCATGATAGATGCAACATACAAGACAAATGAGTACGTGTATCCTTTTTTATTTATTTATTGTACAAATAGATTTAAATTTTGTCTAATTAGTTGCTCGTGATTTATTGACTATCTCCCTTTCATGTAGGTATAAGATGCCATTGCTGCAAATAGTTGGGTTCACTAGCACAAAAAAGACATTTGCGATAGCATTTGCATTCATGACGAAGGAGACCACAGATCACTACAGCTGGGTGATGCAGACGCTCCGAGATCTCTGTAAACATAGAATGCCAGATGTGATTGTCACAGATCGAGAGTTGGCAGTAATCAAAGCCATCAAGGAAGTGTTCCCAACCGTGAAGCATTTATTGTGCAGGTGGCATGTAATGTCAAATATCGAAGTGAAGGCAAAGATCACACGATCAAAAACTAAAGAAAATGAGTTTGTCCGTGATTGTTATGCCTTGGTAGAGTCGACATCAGAATTAAGCTACAAACGACGTCTTCAATCAATGCAGACCAAGTGGGAAGGACGTTGGAGCCTCATGGAATACCTTGAAACCACTTGGCTCAAGGACTTTAAGGAGGCACTTGTTAGAGCTTGGGTTGATTGCTATCCTCACTTTGGGACTAGAACAAATAACTGGTAAGTATTTTGGATGTTTGTACTAGTGAATTACGTATGAATGTTATTTTGGATAAATAGATGTTTAACCGCCAACCTATTGAAAACCATGCAGTTGTGAGTCGCAGCATGGGAAGCTGAAGGATATGTTGAACACGTCAATAGGGGGGTTTGAAGACGTGGTCAAGTGCATCGACAGAATGGTCAACGGGCAGATCAAGCAAATAAAGGGTTCCCTTGAGATGTCACGCATGAATGTTCTTAGGAGTGTTTCTAGTAACCCACTATTGGCTCCCCTCGTTATGAAGGTGACAACTGAGTGCTTCAAATTATTGCTCAACAATTACACCACGGCGATAGGTAGACCCACTGATGACGGGGTCTGCCGGGACAGGTATTGGCGAGATGTGTATGGCGTGCCATGTGTTCATGATTTTTTAGAAGCCATATCCACCCGTACGCCGATAAGCTTGAGTCAAACTCATCCCTTTTGGAGGCAAGTGATGTGGAGTGGACCTATTATGGCAGAGGCGGGCAGCGAACCTGTGGAAGATATAGACCAGACCAGGTTAACGTTGCTCACGTTGAAGAGAAGGCTTGAGGCAGATGATCTCACTCCTCAACAAGCTAAATTTCTTGCCACAACTTTCATGGACATGGAGAATCCCGGAGAAACTAACATGACAACACCACCTATAAGCAATCCTAGAGGTCGACCAACAGGGAGACGATCAATGATGCGCGAACCAACGGCACTTGAGCATGCAGTACGACGGTCAGCCACCCGAGGTCGAGGGAGCGGTCGAGGTCATCCAAGTGGTCGAGGTCGTCGAAGCGGTCGAGGCGAGCCAATGACACTTGACCCCACGACATTTTTGTCCGTCCATGTGGACTGGTTTGTCCCACGCTATGTTGATCGCGTTCAAAATGTGAGTTCAGATGGGCATTGTGGGTATCGAACGCTTGCAGTGTTGCTTAGATATGGGGAGAACCAGTATATGAGGGTCCGACAAGAGATGGCTGATGAGCTGCGTAAGAATAAGGATTTGTATCAAGCAGCATCGCTGTTGAACGATATTGAAGGGCTTATCGGTAATGTTGACATCAAGGATCCCGGTGAATGTAGTCCGACGAGGTGGATGGAGGCGCCGTTGGTTTCTTTGGCAGCCGCGACACGATATCAAGTTATTGTGGCCGTCCTTAGCAAGGGAGGTCCGCATACATGTATCCCGATGATGGCACCTACAACGACCGCAAGGCCGCCGACAGATATTATTGCAATGGCGTTGATTGGCGGAGTGCACTGGGTACCGGTTAGTGAACTTCCACCCTTACTATTACTATTCCTACACATTGTATGAATTGTTAATTATTGTATTTCATAACAAATTAAATAGGTATGGCTTCGATCAGACTCACCGATTCCTCCAAAAACTCCAGAATGGGATCATTTCCACCACTAGAGCGTAAACGGTTGGGATGGACCATTTAATACAAGGATGGCAGAGTACCTCAACCTTCGACGTGCTGATCCTGATCGTTCAGGAGACCAAGACGGCGATAGAGTATATCATAATATATCAGATTGAGAAGTTTATGCTAAACTATTTCAGATTTCTTGTTATCAAATAGATATATGTATTTTGCTTTCAAATTTGAGTAGAGCATAAAATTAAGTAATAAACATTTTCTTAACTACAGTGCATGACATCAAACATATCTGAAATACATAAACTCCCTAACATTGAACACCAAAGTATATCACAGTTGCCGTTGTGATGCCCGAACTTGAGTGGGGGCGCGTGGGATTGGGTTTGCCATTGCCTCGAAGTAGTAACTGAGAATCTCTTGATGGCTGTAAAACTCCTCACGGCGGTCTAGCATTTTCCGGATGTTCTCCCCTAACACGTACAATCGCTATCATTTGCAAAAAAAAAAACACATTGTGACGATCACAAATGCAATACAGGTAATGAAATATTTAAGGCACAATTCATACCCGAGCTTGTATTGTGGATATCGGTGTCGGTTCCTCCTCTATAGGTTGGGCCTCAACTGTACTCTGTAGAACATAGGGATGGCCATGACGACTGAACCACTCCATATAGTCGGGCGTAACCAGATACCCCTCATATGCAAGAGGCAGGTTGTGAAGGTTCACCAAATTAGTGGGGCTGTGTCGCTGATCCCAGACATCGAACATATCCGAAAAGGTCAACTTCAAGTGGGCTGTACCAGTAGGCCGAGTCTCAATAGTGGGTGGGATACGGTCCATGGGTATGCTTTGCACACGTCCGAACTGTCTTAATACACGGTCCGGCATGTATGGTTCTTGGATATCTGAAATGGACAAAACCCCTCTATATCGAGAAACTTGAAAGTCAGCGTCGAAGTTAATGAACCTATCCTCGTACGGCATGAACCTTACGTCCTCGGCTCTCATCGTGTCCAGTTGAGTGGTAATGTTATGTACCCTCTCCACAGTACGCGGTGGTGTCGCTCTATGCGTCCACCGACAAGCCCACCTACGATCAATTTGGCGGATTCGCTCCTCAGCCATTGCAGGGGCAAATGCCGGAAAATGTGCCCAAATCCAAAACTTTATACATATAAAAGAAAAACAAATTAGTCTAATTGACTGAAAGCACGAATTTTGTATGTAAACGTTATAAGAATACCTGAACCAATGCAGCGCACCCACCCATGGTTCCCACCCCTTCCCTGCTCGTGATGCCCAGGGCTCGATACAAGAGGGCAAGCATGGCAACACCCCATGAGTACTGCCCCGTCATAGCATGATTGTAGACTAAGTCAACTGGCCACAAGGGTATGTGTGTAGTCGACTTATCATTGATAAAGATCGCCCCAAGTACTATCAATAGATACCCGGTCGCAACAGATTGGGCATAAGCATCGCCATTAGGAATCATCGCCTTCATCATCTCCTCTAACTTTGCCTGACGGAAGCGCGCCCCTCGACTGCTCATGTCTGCAGTGGATATGCCAAGTCTGGTGGTGAGGAAAGACCGGCGTTGCGCATCGGTCATAGGTGTACGTGGGGCAACTCCGTCAATCTGTAGGCCAAGTATGATGGCTACATCATGGAGGGTGATAGTCATCTCACCCCAGGGAAAGTGGAACGTGTTCGTCTCGGGGTGCCATCGGCAGATAAATGCTTGGATCAAAGAATGATCCACCGTGCCAAACTCGACGTCCTCCAGATCTGTAAGGCCACTTAGTCTTGCAAGCCCGAACCAACTCATAGGGGTAACAACATGAGGCAAGCTTCTGAGGAACTGAATGTGGGTGTTGCGTCGAATGCATCGAATTAGATTGTCCTCCTACAGGGGAAAAACACATAATTCTTTAGGTAATAATTAAATATTTAATTTAAGTAAGAACTTTCACAAGAAAATATAAATAAATACATACCTCACCCCATCCAAATAAGTCTACATCTGTGCGTCCTATACCACGTCAATGGTTGATTCTCTAGTGGTCGGCCGTCATTGGTAACTGGTGGTTGTAGTTGTTCCTCATCTATGTGTTGTGCCCCTTGTTGTGGTGGGTCCTGATGGACCGGCTGCTGATGTGGATGCTCTTGTTGCTCATAATAGTGCTCGTAGTCATAACCAGCATCCGTCGCCACATTGTGGTAGTCATACGCTTCGGGACCGAATGCCTCCTGATTATCGCCATCATCTGTGTTGGCGTCCTCAAATTCCTCTTCATCGGACGCATCTGACCCAGCTGCGTCGTCCGACTGAATATCCTCGAGCCCTAATGTCCCGCTCGGGAGAGGAGACGGTGTACGCTCTGAGGAGGAGCGTCTTAGAGTAGGTCGACTCGGCCTAGGCGACCGTGTCCTATCCCTAATAATTGATGTACTCGCCCGAGCGGGTACAGTAGTGGCGGTAGCTGGAGCCTTCTCTTGCGCCTCCTCAGCCCTTTCATGTTCACCTCGACGGGCCGAAGCCGTGGGCCGTCGCCGCTCCAATGCCATAGAAATTTTCTATCATATTGCATAACAAATAAACAATGTTACAATTTGTTATGAGTACAAATATCCAAAAATTAGTCCGTACACATCAATTATGTTTATCTATTCCTAGAAGGTTATAATTGATAAATACGAATTACTTTTTTCCATTTATCTAATTTCAGTGACTTATTTTAAAGGGTATTTTGTTTACCTATTTTCATTGGTATTTCGTTTACCTATTTTTGGGTTTAGGGTGAAATCTTACATTTTTTTTTTGCATTTTCATCTATTTCATAAACATTTAATATGACGCTAACTATACTGTTGCTTATATATTTCGAAATTAATTTTTCCTATCTTTGTAACTCCTAAAAACCTTTATTTCGCTGACCTATTGTCAATGTAATTTTATCTAACTCATGACACAATGAATTTCGATCATATATTTTCGGTTGCTTATTTCAACATAAATGATACATACAAATTCGTATAAAAAATTCTTTCAACTAAAATGAACTTACTAAACATTATTACAATTTCTAATATTTCATGGAACTTTTTTCATCGTCATTACATCTTACAATTTCTAATATTTCATGTAACTTTTTTCTTTTCTCACTAAACATTATAAATATCATAAAATTTATCAAAACTAAAATGAACTTACTCCTCTCGCTCTCTGACGCTCATCCTTATCTTGCGAAGATCAATCCCCTCGAAGCCAACCCATGGCACTACTTGCAACTTTCTTCATTTTGGATGTCATGATTCCCGATTATCTACACGTAAATTTAATTAATGTAAGCAATAAACAAAACCTAATAATGCATAAAGAAGAAAATTAATCTTACCTCTTCAACAAAATGGAGATGCGATGAACAGATCGATGCTAAACACAATGAACAAAATTTCAGATCCAAAGTTAATGAAAAAGGAAGAAAACATTTTAGATCCAAAAAAAATTCAAAAGCACAATGATGGAGCAAAGGAGCTTCAATGACGCTAAATTTCAGAAGCACAATGATCCAAAAAAATTTCAGATGGAACAAAATTTCAGATCCAAAATGAAGATAATGAACAAGAAAGAAAATCTCTTACCTCTTAAACCGAATGAAAGTGCCGAATGAAAGAGCAAAGGAGCTTCAATGGCGTTAAATAGGCAAAAATTTCAGATCCAAAAAAATTTCACAAGCACATGGATTGCCGAAGGAACTGAAATTTTTTTCACAAGCACAATGATGGACTGGGAACTGAACAACAATTTTATTTCACAAGCACAATGATGGACTGGGAACTGAACAACAAAGATGGCGTAGCCTTGTAGAGATTCCCTCGAACTGCAGCGTCAAATCCGGGCGTTCAGAGATTCTCGCGTGCAAAGTGCCGTCACATCCGCGCAGTCGCCGTGCGCAGACGCTGATCCGCGCTCTCGCTGTGCGCACACGCGGATCTGCGCTTTCGTAGTGCGCGGCTGCGGATCCACAAATTCTTCAGCGCTCTCGCTGTGCGCAATCACGAAGGTCGGCCGTGTAATCGGCGATAAATTGATGGTGTATATAGCAAATCTGTTAATAAAAATTAAAAGTAGAAGGAGGTGGACTACCACCCTGGTAAGCTAAACATTTTCCCAAATATCCCTATTTTAATTTTCTCCCATAACCCATCACTTTCCCCCAAATACCCTACTGCAATTCCTTGAATTTGAAGATGGCTTCTTCCTCCTTGCCGGCGGTGTCCAATTAGCCCAGATTAAAATTAGCCTAATCAAATGAAATGTCAAAGACCAAACACAAAAGCCAGTCACGACAGCAACACCGATTGGAAGAGATGCGCTGCATCTGACTACTCGATGGAGAAGACGATGGCGACGGTGGTGGACCCGGTGAGTCGGTCGACAATTGAGGCAGCAGAAGTAAGCGATCGACTGTTCGAGTCAAGTGAGTCTTCGTCGCTGATGTCGGTGGTGAATAACGACGTTTTATAGCGTCGCTAATGGCGGTGGTGGAGCCATGACGGTGAGTCTTCAAGGTATAGTTTTTGAAGGAAGCCATCTCGGTGGTGACGCCTCTAGCATCAGAGCCGGAGGAGAGAGAGAATCTCTCAAACTTGATGCTCTGAAATGAACACAGATCGAAATCAACCATTAATTGAAAAAGAATCGACACATATGGAATTAATTTGTAGGTTCGATCCGGAAGGGAAATCGAAATCAATTAGGCGAACCTTCATGGAAATCTTGGGCTTCCGAGGGAAATCTATACAAATAAATGGTAAATGGCTACTATAGCAATGGCCGGGAGGAGGAAGAAGATGTTATTGCTAAATTTCTACTTGAATTGAGATTAGCAGTGAAAAAAACCGCAAAAGTTTGTATCTTGGTATGTATTACCTGTTCCCGTTCTCAATAAAGGATAAACCCTTAATTTCGATGATCAGTGGTTTGATTCGATTGGATTTCGTATTCCCTCTATGCTCCGTTATCAAATCCGAGATTCGATTGACAATGTCTTGTAGTTGGTGACAATTGGTTGATGACATTATTTTATTGTTGGTGACAACAGATTACTAAAATAAGTTGGTGATAATAGGGGGTGGTGATAATGTTCTCTGTTTAGAGATAATAGATTGATGACAATGTTTTGTAGCTGGTAACAATTGGTTTGTGACAATGTTTGGTGACAGTGTTCACTTGTTGGTGACAATATATAAGTTGGTAAAAATAATTTGATGACAGTGTTTCATAGTTGTTGATAATAGGTTGGTGACAATATTTTTGTAGTGGGTGATAGTACATAATTAGTGAAAATTGGTGGTGATAATAGATTGATGACAATATTTTATAGTAGTGAAAATAATTTGATGACAATATTGTCACCAACCTATTATCAACAACTTTGAAACACTGTCATCAAATTATTTTTACCAACTTATATATTGTCACCAACAAGTGAACACTGTCACCAAACATTGTCACAAACAAATTGTTACCAGCTACAAAACATTGTCATCAATCTATTATTTCTAAACAGAGAACATTATCAACACCCTCTATTATCACCAACTTATTTTAGTAATCTGTTGTCACCAACAATAAAATAATGTCATCAACCGATTGTCACAAACTACAAGACATTGTCAATCGAAGCTCGGATTTGATACCGGAGCATAGAGGGAATACGAAATCCAATCGAATCAAACCACTGATCATTGAAATCAAGGGTTTATCCTTTATTGAGAACGAGAACAGGTAATACATACCAAGATACAAACTTTTGCGATTTTTTTCACTGCTAATCTCAATTCAAGTAGAAATTTAGCAATAACATCTTCTTCCTCCTCCCGGGCATTGCTATAGTAGCCATTTACCATTTATTTGTATAGATTTCCCTCGGAAGCCCAAGATTTCCATGAAGGTTCGCCTAATTGATTTCGATTTCCCTTCCGGATCGAACCTACAAATTAATTCCATATGTGTCGATTCTTTTTCAATTAATGGTTGATTTCGATCTGTGTTCATTTCAGAGCATCAAGTTTGAGAGATTCTCGTTCTCCTCTGGCTCTGATGCTAGAGGCGTCACCACCGAGATGGCTTTCTTCAAAAACTATACGTTGAAGACTCACCGTCATGGCTCCACCACCGCCATTAGCGACGCTATAAAACGTCGTTATTCACCACCGACATCAGCGACGAAGACTCACTTGACTCGAACAGTCGATCGCTTACTTCTGCTGCCTCAATTGTCGAAAAAAAGTTAAAAGTATAAAAAAAAAAAAGAGAGAATTTTTTGTATGTGTATATGTAGAAAAAAATGTTTTTATTTAAATATATTTAAGAGAAATTTTAATTTGTTATTTAATTGGCCCTTTTTAGTAGGAAAAAATTAAGAGAAATAAAAATTATGGAAAAAGTGAAGCTAATAGGATTTGAACACATGACCTCAAGGTAATAACTACACCTCCTTACCAACTAAACTAAGCTATCTTTGTAATTCTTTTCTCTTTTTACAATCTTTTATCCCTAGAAATTTTAAAAATTACCAAAAAAATCCGAAAATAAAAAATATTTCTAGGGGTTTCTTCCGAGCTAGAGGGGGCTTCAGCCTCCCCGAGCCCCCTAGGTCTGCCACTAAGCGGGGTCTAGTTCCCACTCCTAAAATCTAGCCATTACGGGTAGCGAGGCTCCCACTTATATACCCACATCAGGGTTCAAGAATTCCCGATATGAGAATTCCTGAACCTGGAATTCCTCGATAGAGAGGTCCAAATGACTTTTTCGGGAGGAAAGGAGAGCGATCCGATGGTTTCTCTATTGCCGGAAGTCATACAAGCCCTAGCGACGGACTAGTACTCTTCCCTGATCGTGAAGATATTAGGAGGATTCGTTCCATATGATGCGATGGAGAGAAAACTTAAGAAATTATGGAGGCTAGGGAAGCTACTTCTGACAGATTGATCTAATGGTTATTATGTTAATAGATTTGACAATGGATATGGTTATAATAAGGCTTTCATGGAGGGGCCTTGGATGGTGTTTAGACACTACCTAATAATCAAGCAATGGTCGCCCAGTTTTTTGAGACTCGCAAGATAATATATAAGGTTTGTGGAAGGGTTCTCTAAACTTTCCCAACCACTCACCTATTTGTTAGGAAGGTCTCAAAAGCTAGTTCATATAGAATGAGAGATACAAGTAGAGTTTCCAGGATTTGAAAAAAAAAACGAACATTGTACCAATTCTAGCATTGCCGAGAGATGGAGAAGGCTACGTGGAGTATAGCGATATTTTCAAGCAAGGTATGAGTTGTGTGCGGAGGCAAGATGACATAGTGATAGCATATGCTTGAAGACAACTTAACAATATATGAGGAGAATTATCTAGTGCATGATTCGGAGCTAGCTGTTGCAGTCTTCACTTTGAAGATTTGGTGAAACTATATCTATGGTGTTTGATGCCAAATCTTCATGGGCCATAAGAGCTTGAAGTATATTTTCACCTCAAAGGAGCTCAACGTGCGTCAAAGAAGATGGCTAGAACTAATCAAAGACTATAACATCGAACTTCTTTATATATTATCTAGGGAAGGCCAATATTGTAGTAGATGCTTTTAGCTGAAAATCTCAGTATGAGACTATGATTGCATATTTGACAAAGAGACCTGTTCTACACTGGATTTGCTAAAGTTGGGTGTTGAGGTGTCATTTGAGAGAAATCGTCAGTTGTGTATGTTAGATGTTCAGTAAGAGATCTTCTAGAGGATTAAGGCATCAAAAGTCATGAGATATCTAAATCCCTAAATCATAGGATTTAGATCTAGAGCCCCAATGTATTTGAAATCCCTAAAGATTTAACTCACCGTGGCCTACGACCTTTGTTATATATGGCTTTGATACCACTTTGAAGTGGTCAAACTCTTAAGAACACAAAAAACATCAGGGAGCTTTGCCTACACTCCAAGAACATCAAGAGAGTGAAATCCTAGCTAGCAGTCAAGGAAGAGGTAGGAGTGAACAATAAGCTCAAGGCCGAAGGCGCTAGGATTATGTTATATGAAGCAGTACGACATAATCTGCATAAGTTGAGAGCTAGCTTCATGTATCCAATGGTCCAAGTAGACAAGGCCTCCACATCATCATATCAGATTGAGACGTCGATTCAAATCTAATACAATCTGAATATATCACTCTTAATATGCCTTGATTCTATCACAAACCGGTAAATACCAGGGGTTCGGGGGGGGGTGTTGTAGGAGGAAATCGAGTTCAAAATATAAGAATATAAATCAAACTGGATTATGCCCACGCAAATAATTACAAGACTCCCTCCCGATGTAGCAACAGGAAGTCAGGATCGATCCTCGAGGAAGCGTGTCAGCGGATCTCAGGCAGCGGAAGAATCTCACGGATGGTAATTGACCACAGTGTACTCGACCTCGACTAGGGGTAGTCGACAGGGGTCAGGCACAGTCGAATTCGAGCAAACAAGGTCACTGGTGTTGGTCGATCTCGAGGAAGTTACTCAACGTCGAGGAAATAGGTCGAGATCGAGGAAAACTGGTCGAAATCGAGTAACCTGCAGAGACAGAAACAACAACGATCTTGCTCAATCGAGAATCAGTAGTCGACGTTGACCAGAGTTGGTCGAAATCGAGTAGAATGCAGGAAACGAAATAAAAGCCAAAGTTTGCAGATTTCGAAATAAACTATGTATGAAAGAAAACTTCCAAGACCGGGGTTTGCAACAACGACAACCAAACATGCATAAGGCAAGATAAAGAGAAATAATCATGCAATCACATCAAAGGATCAAGCTTTCGCCTTTTCCAACAATTAGACAACTCTTTCAAGTAACCCTAATTGTATCTACCAATTTTATGTTTACAATCCAAGTTGTTAACCTGAATCTCTATTAGATAGGTAATAAACATATAAAAGACAGTGGATGATCAAAGCACAATAAAGGTCGAATCTTTACCTCAAACACGCTTGGCTATCGTTGGGCTCACCTCGACCCTATAAGTAGGTGGACTACTCGCTCTTCATCATAGCAAAAGACATCAATAATAAAAGAAAACTAAATTGCATTAAAATAAACCAAAGCTTACAACCGATCGAAGCCAAATTGCTCTCGCTCTCCGACTCCTCTCGGCCTCCACTCTCTCTCTCTCCTTGTGTTCTCTCTAGCTTGGAATTGGAATTCATGAAAAACTAGCCCCATGGGCTTTATTTATAGGCCTTAATCCTTGCTAGTCAAGGTAAGGAAACTCTATCTTATATCTAACGATATAATTCTAATTGGAAATAAAAAAAATCTAAATTGGTAAAACAAGATAAATCCTAAAGGGTAATTAAATGTTCCACCCTTAGGATAGATAAAAAGATAAATCTTCTAAGTCTTCATGTGCAAGGAATCTTCTCTTGGAATATCTTCTCACTCGGAATCAGGATAGGACTCAGAATCGACCCCTGTTCGTCACTGGGAGTTGGTCGATATCGACCTGAGTAGGTCGATATCGAGCTATCTTCTCGGCTTCTCCTGAGCTCACTCGATCTCGGCTCCTGGAAGAATATCGAGTTGCCTGTTGGTCGATATCGAGTTGTCTTCTTGTCTGCTGGTCAATTCGAGTCAATTTGGAGATTTTCGACTGGGATCAGGTCGATATCGACCAAGTCTGGTCGAAATCGACCACTCTTCAGTTCTCAGCATTCTGATCTGTTCTTGAAACGCACTTTTCCGAGTTCTCGTTCGTTCGATTGACGCATATGAATATGCGTTGGAAAGATCTTTTCGAGGGCTACAACTCTCATGAAGACATCAGAACTTGATTCAGAATGATGAATGGCAAAAAGTGGGCTTTCCTCCAACTGCACCATTCTTAGCTTCTTCATGACTTTCCTCTAAGCTCCAAAGTGCGTCCGATTTCTGCGAAATTAAACAGAAACTAGTGTAGACTCCATAATTTGGCAGATAAGCATAAACTTCATAGATTCTGTACTATTCTAACCCAAGTGCATGAAATGTATACATAAATCGATATAAAGTCAATATAAAACATGGCACAAAACATGGATATCAAGGGGGGCAACATACCCCCTGGTAGGGGTACGCTGATGCTATATTGATTGATGCTCAGAACAAGTCAGATATTCATAAGTTGGAGGATTGTTTGTAACACCCCTTCTAGAACACTGAAGAGATGTACGTTACAACGCCAACAATTACTCAGACGTTAATGTCCTTGTAACCGCCTTAGGCTTATAGGGACATGCAATCATGCTTCCATAAACAAGATGATAATCAACAAATATTAAATAAGCGGAATACTTAAATATAAAACAACATTCTAAAACAATGAAGGGTCTAAATAAAATAATTAAAACAGTGGAGTAGTAGCAGCGGAAATAATGTTTAAATAGTTGCAGCGAAAATAAATAAACTTTGATACAATAAAATTTTAGAAATCGGTACCTTAAAACAAAATACTAGAAATGAACAAAATTAGACTTCTTTATTCTTCGGCATCTCAAAATCGTTTACCTAAATCTATGGATTAGTGGTTGAGGTGTAATATGCAAACCAGAGACCTCAACCGTCCAAAGGGAGAAAAATAGGATGGTTAGTCTTTTTACAACTAGCAAGTAGCAGAAAGTAAAATGTTCAAGACTCTGTCTACCGGCCACCCATTGACCATAAAAGGGTATTGGTCATTGTAGACTAAAAATAAAAAATAGATATTTATTTATGTGGATACAAGACTTGTTTGACTGTAATAAAATAACCGGATGATCCATGAGATACGGATCCGAAGACCCTAAGGAATCATATTCCGAGTATGGAAAGAATATGATATAACGTCACTGAAAATGGGTAATCTATTAGTAAAATAATGCACACCACAATAATAATAATAATAATAATAATAATAATAATAATAATAATAATAATAATAATAATAATAATAATAATAATAATAATAATAATAATAATAATAATAATAATAATAATAATAATAGTAATTGGTTAATAATCGCGAAGGGAGTGGGTCCCCAGATAGTATCTCGGCTACCCACTAATTTCTTGTAAATAGTAATTGGTTAATAATAATAAATAATAATAATAATAATAATAATAATAACGCGCGGTGTCAAAGTTCTGGGTGAGCCTGTCAGCGTATGCCCTGTTTTCAGCAGCGAGCTCGTGGCAAAGAGAGTGACTAGGACCATAGAGCTTATGGATTCTGTCGCGAGGATTGATGACCCCTAGTGCGAGTTGCTTCTGCTTCGAGCTTGTACGGCTATTTCTAAACTCTACTTTGCCTTGCGTACTTGTTCTTCGCATGTCTTTCAGCCGGCCCAACTTTCCTTTGATGCGGCACTCCGTTCTAGCTTGGAGCGTATTGTCACTGCGTCTGGGCCTGGGTTTGGGGATTGGTAGTGGCGCCTCACCACCTTCCCTTTTCAGTTTGGTGGGCTCGGAGTGTATGCTGCTGGGGATGTCCTACATTATGCTTTTTTGGCGTCCCGTTTGCAGTCTGCTGAGTTGCAGACTAAGCTCTTACGTCTTTCTGGTATCATTGCTGCTGGGCCTACTTTTGATGATGCTTGTCGTTCTTTTAATGAGGTCACGGGTTATGATCTTCTACGCAATCCTAGTGAAATCGCTGCCCCCAAAATTACGAAGAAACTGGCAGATATATATTTCCCGAAGGTTGCTGCTACATCGGACTCTGTTTTTTCATTGACTCCGCGACAGGTGGCATTATGGATGTCTCTGCAGGGTGCTCACTCATCTTACTGGTTACGTGCAGTTCCTATTTCTGGGTTGGGGCAGACTATGAATAGAAGGATCTATCGTAGTGTGCTTAGTTATCGATTGGGAGTTCCGTTGTTCACGGTGTCTAGACCCTGTCCCGCTTGTTCTCGGGTCTTTGATGGTGATGTCAACGGTGACCATGTCGTCTCTTGCGCTGGTTCCGTGGGCATTAAACATCAACATGACCTCGTTCGCGACACCTTATTAGATATCTGCTACAGGTCTGGAATTTCTGTCGGTAAGGAGGTTGATATCGGTTTGGTTGATGGGCATGACAAGCCTCTTCGTCCGGCGGATTTGCTACTTTATTCTTGGGACAGAGGGAGGGATGTTTGTGTCGATCTGACGGGATCCTCCCCTTTGACTCAGTCTGGGATGTCTGACTTTGTTCTTGGTCGTGTTGTTGTTGATGCTGCTCGGCGTAAGTGTGACAAGTATCGAGATTTGTTCACGGCAGCTGGTTATGGTTTCCTGCCCTTCTTCTTCTTTTCGTTGGGAGAGTTAAATACAGATGCGGTTGCCTTGTTGAAGCGAATTCAGAAATTCTCCGTATCTCGGGATGTTGGGGCTCGTGCTGCTGCTTATATTTTTACTAGACTCAGTTTTATTATCGTTAAGGGAGTGGGTGCCCAGATAGTATCTCGGCTACCCACTAATTTCTTGTAAATAGTAATTGGTTAATAATCATAATATTAATAATAATAACAAAATTAATAATAATAATAATAATAAAATAATAATAATAATACAATTATAAACAGTATTATCATTTACTTAGGACAAGTGATACTGGTCTCGCCCGCATATAATGGGTAGATGACCTACTAAGGTACTACCCATAGGTAGATGTACCCATTCGAGAGATTTGCAATTTCGAAGGGACATCTCATGAGACGTTTATAGAGCAAATTATAACCGAACCTTGACTTGACTTTACCATTTTTCATTATTTAAGACACACATAATTACATCCTTTACATCATAAGTGACCACAAAAGGCATAATGTACACTTTAGAACTATAAAGTGCACGAAATAATATAACTGACAAGCATGAATATTCAAAACCAATAATATATCATACTTAACTAGCATGAATGAAACAAAATGAGCAAATCATGCTTTTTAGGAAGTTCGGATATTTAATATAATTTTCTCAAATCATGGGATCAAACTATAATTACCCGAGTTGTCATGCTATGTGAGATTAATGAGTTAATAAATAGCAACAAACTGAACTAGTAAAGCACCATAAGTTGTCATTCTCAAACAAAGATACCTTCAACTTTTCTAAGGTAAAATACGGATATTCAGAAGGTCAATCTACTCCTCTAATCTTATAACCAAAAAGGGTAAAATATCAGCACTTAACATGTTTCATTATCCTTTTAGGCTCAAATACAATGTTATGTTCTAGAACATGAAAATAGGCTTGGATCCTCCAAATACTCTTCGAATTCCACCAATTTTATCACAATAATGAATCAACAAGAGCTTTTCCATACACTTTTCAAAATCCCCAAGCCAGTGTGGCTAGCACTGGCTTATTAAACGAGCTATGCACATCCTCTACTGAATAGTAATCTCTAATCTTCATCTTCAATTGATCCCCAACTCTGAACAGTATTCGGCATGTGCAATTTCCTATGGGGTGCTGCATGTAGTGATTAGTCACAACTTCCAAATTTGAAGTGGGTCTAAAGTCAATTTTTCCTTCTGAAAAATCTTCAAATAAGGGGGAATTGTATATCTCATCTCTCATCGTGAAAAACTGCGAACAAATTGCTAGGTATTAGTAAAACATATATTCATATCAATTGGAAGTGTTTTATAATGGACTTGTACCTTGCTTAGGTTAATTCCCAACTCAATAGAATCCCTTGCGTAGTTGATCTTACCCGTGATATTCGCCGCCTTTGCTTGCTTGATGATATGCGTAGGGAGATGATGGACGCTTTGAAGATCGCGGAGAACATTCTGCCTCTTCAAAAATGCGCCAATGAAATCTATAATTGCATCTATGTAATGCAATTTGATCCCAACTCCTCCCTCATCACAACATATCATACATGTGTCGGGCCCTAGCACTGAACAACAAAAGCAGAAAAATAAGATTATTTTTCACCAAATAAACAAAATTATATCTCAATTTATTTACCTTTACTACTTTCTTCATATGCTCTTGAACAAAAGATAAACAGCTGGATAGCCCGACCTCTCTTGTGAGATACAAGGAGGCGAGATTCAAAAGAACGTTTTGCAGGAGCTTAACCACATCGATTTTTGCTCCTTGAAGGCCTATGACAATCAAATCCATGTTTTTAAAAAAGCCCTAATTTTATTTTCAGTAAAAATTCCAGTCAGAGAGTCGAAGGCAAAGTGAGTTGAGCTTCTGCATCATTGGTTGAACCATTGGTTTTGATATCATCCGGAGTGATTCTCATGGGAGGGTAGTTTATTCGAGGATATCTTCCCTATTGACATATGAGTGCAATGGCTATATGGACTTTCTTTGGGGAGAGGTGCACAACCTCCTTAAGCCTAGCATACAAGCAAATGGGGTTCCAATCCAAAACAAATTGGCGTTGAGTGGAGTAGTCCACCTACTTATATACTAGCTTGGAACCCCCCAACTTTCGATGTGGGATTGCTTGTTTCACATGTGTACATGCAACTCAAAGCCTCAGTAGTTTCATACATATAATTTTGCGTGTGATATCTAGTAGTTTTTCGGCCTGGGAGGACTCTACCGATGGCAAGTTGGTGCTGGCGCCGGTATCTTTTTCTCCACTGGCCAACTGCGCAAGATCAAATTGAACAACAAATTGCAGTTGAATCGGTAGATCTATTAATTAATATGCTTGGAAGTTTTTCATTTTTTTTGTTAGTCAATCTATATATACTCGATCGATATGTCTTGGTCATGCATGCATCAATCCAACCACCAATTACACACGCCGGGCATATGCACTTAAACATACTCTTACGTGTGCGGGTTTAAACTTGTGATAAAGTGGTTGCATAATATTGGTTATTCAAAAATGGGTTTCCCTAATTGATATTTTTGTTGAGTTTTTAACCTTGGGTCTTCTTAAGATTAACAAAATTATTCCCTTTAAATAAAAAATTAGTAAATTCACGTTAATAAATTTTTTATTAAATTAACTTTGATTTAAAGCTATTAACCCTAGCGGTTTTCGTAATTTTAGAAAAGTTGCTAACACCCTTTCTAAATTCTGTAAAATCTTAGGTCCAATATCAAATTATTCTCCTCAATCGTGATTAAGCACTTCGTCGACTTAAGGCAAATAGTTTGGTTCAATCAGTATATTTATGCAATTTCATGTCTTTTTCGCAATTATGCTTTTTGTGTCCTTCATAAATTTCATGCTATGAGTTTGTGATAAATATGCAAAAAGGTACAAAACTTACATTAAGTTTTATCGAGAGCTCCCCCCAATCCTGTATCCCAGCAATCTCAGGAGCCAAACTGAAGGTGAGCTGTGCTTTTATAAGACACATCAATTAGTATGAGATCAATCACTTAATCGAAAGAAATAGCCTAGAAGTCCCCCTTTTACCTCTTTACACACAAAACGTAGCCTCGAGGGCCATTGGGACTTGGGAGTGCGAAGAATTTCTTAGGTTATATTGTTATGGATTAGATGTTGAAGTGAAGGATGATCATAGGAGACAAAAAAAAAAAAAGTACAACTCAAATAGAAATTTAGGAATAAAGTCGTTAATTCGATAGTGTTGGAATGTGGTTGTACATCGGTAATCTAGAGAATGCTTGAACAACATATAAGGTTGAAGGGTTACTCCTCTCATTGTCAATTGATTTTGAGATGGAATCCCGTTGGGTTTATATGTTGTTCGTATCTCCCGTATGTGGGCCCGCACCAATGTTCTAAAAGGCGATAGGCGGCCGCTAGGCGGTGGGTGGCCGCCTAGCGCCTAGGCGGTTAGGCGGGTGCCTAGGCGGCGCCTAGACGGACTTAGAACAAATTTGATTATTTCCTTATATTTTGACGAATAAAACTTGTCAATAATTCATATAATGTAATAATAATTCATAAATCAATCATAAACCCAAATTTGTAGTAGTTAACTAAAACTAAAGTAAATAAACGCAAAAGTACATGTCTGACTAACAACTCTAAACCTCCTAAAATCCAAAACTATAAGTTCAACTAAAAAGCAAATGCATCCTGACATGGGGGATAAAAAAACCCTAAGTCAACTAATCATATGCTTAGAAGCGCAAATTAAATAATCGTTGGACTAGGCAGTGCCTAGGCGGGACTAGTCGGGCCCAAGCGGCGCTAGGCGAGACCAGGCGGTGCCTAGACGGCGCCTAGGCGGGACCAGGCGGGACTAGGCAGTTTCTGGACGAATTTCCGCCTAGGCTTAAAAATTCCTAGGTCCCGTCCCGCCTAGCGCCTAGGCGTGATTTTTAGAACACTGGCCCGCACACACGATCTCCCCTCCAGCGTCTTGACCCCACCGGGCCCAGCCGAGTTAACGGATAGAAGGGTTGTGCATTTGGATGAAGGTAGGCTAGTCGGGATGAATAGTCGATCATCCAAAGACCCCGCACTACTAGATTTCAAGGGGCTTTGTCCGTTTGGAGTCGAGGGGCATTCACAAACTTGTCTTTCGACTTGAGTTACAATCTTTGAAATAGATGCATCCGATGCACCAGACATGCCAATGTTGCCTCATATGACATAATGCACATTAGATGCTCTGTGCAATCCAACTTATCCGAGCAAGATACGAGAGATGGATCATGTTCCCAAACTCGAAGAAGACATTCATCTAGCTTGGCATATGGATTGATAAACCAAGGTTAACTCAAACCCTTCCACCAATGCAGCAACTTCTCTTCTATCATGTGCATAAGTTGAACAATGATTTGGGTGTATTGTGAAATCTTATGATCATCATCCCCTTGGCGCTATACGCCATAGAAAGAAGAAAATTTTCATTCCAACCGTATGAGTGGCATGTCTATTGCACTTTCAATCGTGATAATTGCGCCAAAATAACAACAATTTCCTTACCTTATGTCCTAGAGGTATAACTTAAACATAATATATGCTCTTAGAAAATCCGAAATAATAAACAAGAAGATGAGCCTAACAAAAATTGTGTTATAGTTTCGGATCATTTAGGCAGTATATGATTGATATTGATTTATCCATGAATCGAAGGAGTGTACATAGTTACCTGTACAATATATTTTATACAAATCAGCACCCATCATTTACAGGACTAACTTAACAAAAAAAAAGTTGTAGCTCTGTAGTTCCTTGTTACACTTGATCCTCTCCTTGTTGCAGAAGAGGGGCTGTCAACTGATCATCTTTGTAAACGGAATCCTGCTTGTTTGATTCACCCGTATTCTCCTCCTCATCCTCTTCTTCTTCTTCTTCTTCTTCTTCTTTTATCGCTCCCCAGAGCATCGTGTAATACCCGATTCCTGATACAGCAGCACCCATCACACTGCCAATTAACACAAACACAAGCACACCTCTCTTGATGAGTTTACACAACATTAATGTAAGGCCTTCCTGGAACGTATATGAGATGGAATCGATGACGTATGTATTGATTGAAATTGAATACCTTCCCAAGTGAAGAGTGCTTCCGAAAAAGGAAAGAGAGATGGCACATGCCCAAAATATCCCGAATGGCTTAAACAATGAGACGTACATGACCCCCTTTGTGCTCATACACCATGCCTGCACTCTGCTTCTCACAAATGTCCCGAACACCGCCTGATTCATGTCAATTCTTCTAACATTATACTTTGAGAATGATTATTGTACGTACATACATGTATATATATATCAGTCGGTAATACAATACTCACTGTCAAGATGATGACGGCTAGCTCCAGATTCATGCTCAATCTCCATGACCTTAAATCTCGTTCTGCAAGCAAGTCAACAACCACAGTTTGGATGGTCCCGAATTGGACGTACCAAGATACAACTGCCATCATATCTGCAGGGAACTTTTTGAGTGTTGAAGCCTGCAGTACGTTAAACAGGTTAACATATTACGATATATTAAAGTAACGTAACTGTATGTATGTATGTATGTATGTATGTATGTATGTATGTATGTGTACCTGTAAGTTGTTTGATAGCGCAAGGAAGAAGGTGGAAGAAGCAAGGAGAAGGCAGCCAAGAAGCCAATATTGCTGAGAGGTGGAGACGAAAACAAAGAGCGGCTGCTGGGTGGTGTGGAGGAGGCGAGGCTTGAGGAGTGCATCCCGGAGAATGGAAGGGCCTTTGTAGGCAGCCACAACAGCTGCACCTGTGAAGGAAAGCAGTATCCCAGCTACCCTCATCTTCCCACTTGTTCTCCTCAGGTCCAGCTTCGCTTTCCTTGTACGTTAAAGAAAATCACAGGGTCAGTATGTACGTGTTCGTCGTCCGAGGGCGGCCGGCAGTTTATACAGTAAGAAAATAGGTACCTTTGGAGAAGGGAAACAAAAAACTGGAAAGAAGGGAGGAGAAGGCCCATAGAGCAAACCACAATAGGAGAGCTGTAACCAAGTCCTGTGAAGGCTATATTCTGTGCCATGCTTATTCTGCAATTTCATTTCACCATTCATATTTTACTTTCTTTTTCAATTTGACGTACAAATTAAACGTTTTTTTTTACAGAGTCCTTCGTAGTTAACACACATTTAGAATAGATGTATTTTAAAAAAAATATAAAAACACAAGTTAATATTTTAATATAGTTTTTATTTATTTATTTATTTAATAATATGTGCTATTTAAATAAAAACATATTTGAGTATAAGGTAGTATCAAATGATCGATTCTAGCAGAAACTATTGCTCTGAGAGTAGTACCATGTACTAAAGCCAATAACTACACCAACAAACTATTGCTACGAGAGAATACTATGTGCTAAAGCCAATAACTAAAATAAATTAATAATAGAAGGAGATTCGTTAATTATTATGGATCATCTTAAGGAGAAGGGTATCTGTCCTTGGAAAAATGAATTACTTAAGGGTTATATCAAAGGTCTTATTAGGTTTTTTCATGATATCTTCTTTTTCTTTGTACCCCGTGAGGGTAATAGGACGGATGACAAGGTTGCACACCTTGGTCATCTTGTTAACGGGTTGGTACTGAAAATACATCTAGATCTTCTAAATCTCATCCGCCAGAATGCTCTCGATTAGATCTTCCATCCGAATTCTTACCTAGCTAATACTAAAAGATAAAAAAAAAAAAATGATCTATTCGAAAAAAGGTAGTACTATATATATAATCACGATCCCTCCTAAGTCCTACCCAAATCAAAATATCTCTTCTTTTTGGTTTCGTCGAAATCATTCCAAGTAGTGACTTTATTTGTGTGGTCTATATAATTTGGACCATATTAAAGTCACTCTATTTGTAGTGGTGCAAATCTGATGTGGCATAAACTTATTTAAATATCGGTTTTTCTATCATATATCCTAAGGGTATAGAATAAGACTTTAAATTGAAAAAAATTCCTTTTATAAAGACAAGCGACTATAAAAATCTAATTAAAAAAAGGCTAAAATAATTAAATTTTTTTTTTTTCAAATTTAAGGTTTTATCCTATGCTCAGATCTAGCTATCTCCTGTATCGATCAAGTGTAATGTTTTGTAATTAATTATCTGTGGCATTTTTTAATAAAAAAACTAAAAAAAATATATATTTACATTATACAAGTTAAATAATAATACAAGTTAAATATATATATTTACATTATACATCTAGTCATAGAGTATCTTTTTTATAAGAGGTTAAAACATTATAAAAATATACATTAAACATCAAATTTTTTTAATGCTTTAGCTTCTATGATTTATAGATTTAAATTTAGAATATTTTTTCTCAATTTTATTTATAATTCATATCAATTTAAGAGATGTAATACGAAAGGTAATATGAAAAATGTAACAGGGGATCCGGACTGCTAAAAATAGGTGATGAAAAGTCAAATAAATATAAGTTTTATAAGTTTTTTCTTATTAAAAATACACCAAATTTTAAATTTAATAATACGTAGTTAGAAATCTAACAACATTAATATATATATATATAGTTATTAAGACAAAGAATAATTATTTTCTAGCTTTTTATACGTATACGTGAAATAAAATTTTATGGCTGGTGCGTAATATTTGAACTACGTACGTACGTACATTCCAAATGGATCTCTTCTATATAAAGTTAATTAGCTATATATCAAACTATATATATAAAGTTAATTACTGTGTTATTGGCAATAATTATCTATAATTGGTACACCCGCAAAACATTCTACATAAACTTAAAGCTAGGGTGGATTTAGTGTAGCATCCATTATCAAACCTACAGCATTAGATCTGATTAAATAAAACTAGATGGATCTCATTAAAAAAGACAAAGACGACAAATTTAAACCAACATTAATTAATTAATTTTAGACGTGAAACGTACCCGGTGAAACCCAGGAGAAATAGCCGTATGACAAGTTTGCAGCTGAAAATCTCTCTCATTTTCCAAATTTTCCTAAACAAAAACAAAATTGACCACCAGTTATATATTTCACTTACCAATAAAGTACCGTAATTGAAGCGCAAATGAAGATTAATTAAGGAAGAACGCAGTACATTTGGTTGTGGAAGAAATACGAATAAGGGAGGAGGATGAGAGAGGAGAGAGCGTTGGAATAAGCAACAAACACGAACTGGTTCATTCCGTATTCCATGGCCGAGTTCGCCATAATTGTCAGTGCGACGGTGCAGCCTTCCATCAGCACCATCGCCATGAACGGCACCACTGTTTCCCACATCTTCATCAATCTATGTATGATCGATTTATTTAAAATATCTTTCTATCTAACGTACCTACCTATCTATCTGCTTATCTAGTGCGTTATAGGTAGATAGATAGGTACGGTCCCTCTCCGAATCTCCTTTGTCGATCTGCACCACCGATAGTTATATATGTGCGCAGCTATCGGGTGGTGGAGAGACTAGAGATGCGGAGAGGAAGAAGATGAATTGGATTTGGAGTGGTTAATTAATAGGGTTGGTTGGTGGTGTAAAGCAAGCCATTTGAGACCATATATATGCATTTGAACTAAGTGTCGTTACTTATTAGTGAAGTGTGGTTAATTTAGTACTTCATGTGGAGTATTTAATTAAATTTAATATTATTAAAGGGAAAGAGCCTTTGGTGGACTCTTGAAGGTGGCTTAGGCTGGCGGGAAAACGCAGCTCGAGTGTTCGCCAACCATGGCGTCACTTGATGTTGACCTGTCTTTTTTCTCATTCATTAATTAACCATTTTTTGTTTGCACAGTCACACATTGGAAATCAAAAGGAATAAAATCATAATTCCGCGAGGATGAATGGATGATAATATATTGCTTCGGGATTTTTTCAAAAACTGGAAAATTATTCGAAACTAAGAAGTTAAAGAGTATGTATTGTGTTTTTCTATTGTAATTTTTTTTTTTAAAAAGATGTTAAAGATGGTCTAAAGTGTTGGAGTTAATGCGTATAGAATTTGGTTTTAAGGAATGTGCTTTTTGGACTTCCCACATCCCACGTGGGTATCTGTGAGTAAGTATGTATGTGTGAGATAGAGAGCTAAACACCTAGTGGCTCATGTGTGTAGTGCGAGCTGAAGTGTATGCAACATACAGCAGGGGTATTGTCGTCATTTCATCCACAAGTTGTAGCTGCCTTTATAAAGCGGGAAAACAGTTAAAGGGTTGTAACAAACTTCATTTTTCTGATTTCTGTAGCTTGCAATACAGATCCTCCAATGGGGGTTTTCCGGTTTCCCTCAATCTCAATTTGTTGATGCAATTTGTTACTCAAATTGCATAATTCCAAATGGTATCAGAGCTATGAGTCACGATATGTGATTTTTGCTTGTTCTCGCTTTGTTTTCTGGCATTTTCGAAGCTCTGGTGTTTTCCGGAGCTCGTGTTACAATTTGTTGCAAAATCTGGTGAGATCTGGAATTGCTGTGATCGACATGGTTGGAAGAGGAGCAGGACAGACATCTGGTGTTGGAGGCGACAACAATGGACAAGGAAGAGGAACTTTTCTCACTCCTCCTGCACCAGGTTCAGGCGTCGACAGAGGCTGGAATCTTCCGAATCAAGGGATTCAGGTTGGAGATATGATGCAAGGTATGTCAAATGCTCATGTCAATTGTGAGTTAGTATGCATAGATGATTGATTGGTTGTTGGTGCACTCTCAAGTTCCCCTACTGTCGCTTACAGCAAGTGCACAAGCCAAGAGAACACATAACACATCAAGGGCAAAATCGTCATTTTACCCTCAATGTACAGCTGCCTTTATAAGGCGGGAATTGCAGTTGTGGGAGTTGTAACAAACTCATTTTCTTCTTCTGAAATTCGATCTAGTTTGCTCCAATGGAGTTTGTTCAAATTGTCGAATCTAAAGCTTGATTTACACCATTGATTTCTCGATTTCATAGTTTCCAAAATGGTATCAGAGCTAGTGAGTTACGATCTGTAACTTTGTTGGTGTTCAATTGGTTTTCTGGCGTTTTTCGAAGGCTTGGAGTTGCTTTCGGAATTCGTTTTCGTTTTTTGCTGAGAATCCAGTGAGATCTGGAGTTGCTGCAACGAGAATGGTTGGAAGAGGAGCTGGACAACCATCAGGTGGTGGAGGCGACCAAAATGGACAAGGAAGGGGAACATTTCTTACTCCTCTAACACCTGGATCTGGCGTCGGCAGAGGCTGGAATATTCCGAATCCAGGGATTCAATTTGGAGACATGATGCAAGGTATGTCAAATGCTCATGTGAATCCTTTATTCTTATCAAATTCCGATCATCCAAGGATGGTTTTAGTATCGAATTTGTTCAATGGAGCCAACTTTACAAGTTGGAGTAGAGGTGTTAAGATGGCACTAGGAGCTAAAGTCAAGTTCGGATTCATAACTGGGAGCTGTGTGAAGCCTGCAGAGGGAAGTGATGATTTCGAAAACTGGATGCGAGCAGATCAAATGGTGATGTGTTGGTTGTTCAACTCTATGACTAGAGAAGTAGCAGAAAGTCTTATGTATGTTGAAACAGCAAGAGAACTGTGGCACGAGGTGAAGGAAAGGTTTTTTGAGAGCAATGATCCGTTAGTATACCAGCTGCGTAGAGATTTGGCTAATCTCAGGCAAGAAAATATGTCTGTAGGAGCTTATTTTGGGAAATTGAGCAAGATTTGGGATGAATTGAAATCACTGGATGCAGTTCCTGTATGCAACCGTGGAGGAATAAATGGTTGCAGTTGTGGTCTACTGAAAAGGATAGTTGACAGGGAGGAGAAAGCAAAGGTCATGCAATTTCTGATGGGGCTGAATGATGTTTATGAGAATCTAAGGAGCAATATCTTGTCTAAGGATCCTATGCCAGGGATCAACAAAGCCTTTCAAATGGCTACACAAATTGAAAGATCCAAGGGAGTTACCAATGCAATTCAAGGTGAACAAAATGCTTTGAATGTAACTAGGCAGTTTGACAGGTTCTCACAAGACAGATTTGGCCAAATGGATAGAAACTATCAAATGGATAGTGAAGCTAATGCAGCTAAGGGATACAGAGATTTTAGAAATGGTGAGCAGACCAGGTACTATGACAAGAACAATGAGCAGAGCTACAGAGACTACAAGAAGGCCAAACTAGAAAGAAAATGTGATCATTGTGGTGAGAGAGGCCATATCAAAGAGTACTGCTTCAAATTGATAGGATACCCTGAGTGGTTTAGGGGACCTAAGGAGGATGGGAAGCCTAGACCTAGTGGGAAGTTTTCTGCTCAGTTTGAATCCACCCAACAGGAGAGTCCTTTTGAGGAGGATGGATATAACACCAGCAAACCAGACCAAGCTGTAGTGCATGTTGTGTTTCAGGAAGTATTGAAACTGATGAAAGGGAAATCTCAGGTGGAAAGTGTAGATAACACTGCCAATCAGGCCATGGTGCATTTTGCAGGTACCCTAAGCTCTTCTTTTCTCATTGGGGTAAACAAATCACAACATGATCTGTGGATAGTGGATTCTGGAGCCACAGATCATATTGCCTTTGATTACCAGATTTTCTCAGAAATCTATGACTTCCAAAGTGCAATCAAACTTGGATTGCCTGATGGAAAGTGTATTACAGTTGCTCAATTTGGTACAGTCATATTAAACTCTGATTTGGTATTGAATAGAGTTTTGTTGGTGCCACAGTTTAGGCACAATTTGTTGTCTGTTTCAAAGTGCCTTGTTGAGAAGCACTTGAGATTCAATTTTGACAGTGTAGGATGTTGGTTACAGGACCTTACAACTAAAAGGATCATTGCTAAAGGTCATGAGGACAAGGGGCTGTATGTGCTGAGAACTGGAGTGGAGGTACAGCATCAGTCTCAGTATTTTTCTTCTTTGAATAATGTGAGTTGTAATAATATGCTATTGATGCATGCCAGATTGGGACATATTTCAATTTCTAAACTCCAATATGTGCCTGGTTACACTGATCTTGACTCTCAGAATTTACATTGTGATGTGTGTGCTATGACCAAAGCACACAAGTTACAGTTTGATAGAAGTTCATCCATAGCTGATAGTGTGTTTCATCTTTTGCATATTGATGTCTGAGGACCATATAGAGTCCCAGCTTTGTGTGGAGCAAAATATTTCCTTACTATCTTGGATGACTGCTCTAGATGCACTTGGGTTTATCTAATGCAAGATAAGATGCAAGTGCTAAGGTTGATTACAACCTTCATTAACATGGTAGAAAATTAGTTCAAGGTATCTGTCAAGATAGTTAGAACAGATAATGGAACTGAGTTTACTCAGAGGATATAGAGAATTGTTTGAATCAAGAGGAATTATTCACCAGAGAGCTGCTCCAGGTGTGCATGAACAAAATGGCAGGGTAGAAAGAAAGCATAGGCACCTCTTGGAAACTGCTAGAGCTATCAGAATGCAGGCTGGCCTACCATTGAGATATTGGGGAGATTGTGTTCTTGGTGCTACTCATCTAGTTAACAAAATGCCTACTCCCATCTTTAAATGGAAATCTCCTTTTGAAATTCTCTATCACACTGCACCTAGTTATGATCAGCTAAGAATAATTGGTTGCCTTTGCTATGTTGTACAACCAAATGATCATAGAGACAAGCTGGGAAATATGGCCAGAAGATGTATTTTTCTTGGCTATCCACCAAATCAGAAGGCCTACAAGCTGTATGATCTTGACAAAAGAGCTGTTATTATCAGTAGACATGTCACATTCGAGGAGCAGGTCTTTCCCTTCAAAGAAACTGCTAGATCACAACACCATCTTCAATCCATGGAGCCCTCTTATGTAGATGATGACTGGATACCTCTCCATACTGGATCTCATTCCAACTCACCTTCTCAGTCACCTCCACACTTAACTGAGTCACCTCCAAACATTTCTCCTCCCTCACCTCACTTCTTAGATGACATACAGAATTCAGATTCTCCATCTTCATCACAATCCACTCCTTCTGTTCATCAACCTGTTTCATCCCCATCTCCTATTCCTCATGTGAATCTAAGAAGACATATCACTAGACCTGCTAGACTTAATGACTTTGCCTATTCTCATCTTCCTTTCAGAGGTAGCCCAGATTCCTCTCAATCAGAATCCTTTGTTGTGTTCTCAACATCAAATCTATCCCACCTTTCCCAGGAATATGTTCATTCCCTGGTAAATGCATGTTCTATATTTGAGCCTAAAACCTACTCTCAAGCTAAGGGTATTCCTGAATGGGAGGCAGTTATGGAGAAGGAATTGGTGGCTCTCACAGATAACCACACTTGGGAGATCACTGATCTTCCAACAGGGAAGAAACCTATAGGCTGCAAATGGATTTTCAAGGTCAAGTATAGGGCTGATGGAACAGTTGAGAGGTATAAGGCCAGGTTAGTAGCAAAGGGGTACAATCAGGTGAAGGATAGAGATTACAAAGAGACATTCTCACCTGTTGCCAAACTCTCCACAGTAAGAATCTTGCTGGCTATTGCTGCTTGTAAAGGATGGATGTTACATCAATTGGATGTCAACAATGCCTTTTTACATGGGTATTTAGAGGAAGAAGTCTACATGAATCCCCCTTCTGGATACAAGGTGACAAATGGAAGTGTGTGTAGATTGACTAGATCCTTATATGGTCTAAAGCAAGCCAGCCGACAATGGAATCATGAACTCATAAAATTCATGATCACTTTGGGTTATGCTCAGTCCTCACATGATTTCTCTCTGTTTGTCAAAAAGTCAGAGAACCACCTAACCATAACCCTGGTTTATGTTGATGATATGCTGATTATGGAGAGCTCCATCACTGAAATTGAGAGCACAAAATCTGCTTTGCACACCCAGTTCACCATCAAGGATCTTGGAGCAGCCAGATATTTCCTTGGCATGGAAATCTCAAGATCTTCTGCAAGTATTCTATTGAACCAAAGAAAGTATGTTCTAGATATACTTACTGATGCCCAGATGGATGGGTGTAGAGAAGCTCCCTTCCCTATGCAACATGGCATTAAACTATCTGCAAGCATAGGTGAAGCCATCCCTAATCCTGAAGATTATAGAAGATTAGTTGGGAGGCTGCTCTACCTTACTCTCACCAGGCCAGACATATCCTACATTGTCCAACAACTTAGTCAGTTCATCCAAAACCCGTTGAAACCTCACTGGGATGTCCTTACATATCTTCTCAGATATCTTAAAGGGACCTTCAATTTTGCTCTCTCTTACTCATCTCAGTCATCCCTCATGGTTCAAGCATTTACTGATGCTGATTGGGGCAACTGCTTAGACACTGGACGATCTCTCTCTGGATAGTGTGTCTATCTTGGTTCATCTTTGGTGTCCTAGAAGACCAAGAAACAGAAAGTGGTGTCAAAATCATCAATAGAGAGTGAGTACAGGGCTATGTCATATGTGGCCAGTGAACTAGTGTGGATGCAAGGAGTTCTAGCTGATATTGGCATACACATCTCACTTCCCATTTCTCTATATTGTGATAACAAATCAGCTCAACAATTGTCCATCAATCCCATATTCCATGAGCGCACTAAACATGTCAGGATTGATGCTCATTTTATTCGGGAAATGGTGGCTGCTGGCTTCCTTAACACAGTCCATGTCCCAACATCTCTCCAGGTTGCTGACATTTTCACTAAGGCTCTTAGAGCTAGACAGCATGAGTTTTTTCGAGCCAAGCTTGGCCTAGTTCTCCCTGCTCCAGGCTCAGCTTGAGGGGGGTATGTGAGTTAGTATGCATAGATGATTGATTGGTTGTTGGTGCAAGCTCAAGTTCCCCTACTGTCGCTTACAACAAGTGCACAAGCCAAGAGAACACACAACACAGCAAGGGCAAAATCGTCATTTTACCCTCAATGTACAGCTGCCTTTATAAGGCGGGAATTGCAGTTGTGGGAGTTGTAACAAACTCATTTTCTTCTTCTGAAATTCGATCTAGTTTGCTCCAATGGAGTTTGTTCAAATTGTCGAATCTAAAGCTTGATTTACACCATTGATTTCTCGATTTCATAGTTTCCAAAATCAATCCTTTGTTCCTGTCAAATTTGGACCATCCAGGAATGGTTTTAGTCTCGAATCTCTTCAATGGAGCCAACTTTACAAGTTGGAGTAGAGGTATTAAGATGGTACTATGAGCCAAAGTTAAGTTGGGATTCATAACTGGGCGTTGTGTTAAACCACTAGAAGGCAGTGATGATTTCAAAAATTGGATACGTGCATACCAGATGGTGATGTGCTGGTTGTTTAATTCGATGACTAGAGAGGTAGCAGAGAGCCTCATGTATGTTGAAACGTCGAAAGAACTTTGGGATGAAGTCAAGGAAAGATTCTTTGAGTCTAATGATCCTTTAGTGTACCAGTTGCGTAGGGATTTAGCCAACCTTAGACAAGATAATCTGTCTGTGGGGGCTTATTTTGGAAAACTGTGTAAGATTTGGGATGAACTAAAGTCCCTAGATGTTGTTCCTGTATGCAACTGTGGAGGAATAAATGGTTGCAGTTGTGCTTTGCTAAAGAGGACTGTTGATCGAGAGGAGAAAGCAAAGGTCATGCAATTTTTGATGGGTTTGAATGATGTTTATGAGAATCTGAGGAGCAACATACTGTCTAAGGATCCTATGCCACGGATTAATAAAGCCTTTCAAATGGCCACGCATATAGAAAGGTCCAAAGGGGTCACTAATGCAATCCAAGGTGAGCAAAATGCCTTGAATGTGTCAAGACAGTTTGACAGGTTTTCACATGAAAGATTTGGACAAATTGATAGAAATTATCAACTGGATAGTGAAGCAAATGCTGCTAAGGGGTACAGAGATTTCAGGACTGGTGAGCAGTCAAAGTATTATGATAAGAATACTGAGTAGAGTTATAGAGATTATAAGAAAGCTAAGCTTGAGAGAAAATGTGATCATTGTGGTGAGAGATGCCATACCAAGGAATTTTGCTTTAAGATCATAGGGTATCCTGAATGGTTTAGAGGACCTAAGGATGAAGGGAAGCCTATGCCCACTAGGAAATTTGCAGCACAATTTGAATCTACACAGCAAGAGAGTCCTTTTGAGGAAGATGCTTACAACACCAGCAAACCTGATCAGGCAGTCGTCCATGATGTGTTTCAGGAAGTGTTGAAGTTAATGAAAGGGAAATCCCAGGTGGAAAGTGTTGATAGCACTGCCAATCAGGCCATGGTACACTTTGCAGGTACTCTAAGTTCTTCTTTTCTAATTGGAGTGAATAAATCACAACATGATCTGTTGATTGTCGATTTTAGGGCCACATATCATATTGCTTTTGATTGCCATATTTTCTCAGAAGTTTTTGATTTCAAGACTGCAATCAAACTTGGGTTACCTGATGGTAAATGCATCACAGTGACACAGTTTGGTACAATCAGATTGAGTTCTGACTTGGTAACATGTGCTATTGGTGCCTCAGTTTAGGCATAATTTGTTATCTGTTTCTAAGTGTCTATGTGAGCAGCACTTGAGGTTTAGTTTTGACAATATGGGATGTTGGTTACAGGACCTTACAACTAAAAGGATCATTGCTAAAGGTCTTGAAGACAAAGACATGTATGTGCTGAGGACTGGTGTGAAGGTGCAGCCTCAGTTGCAGTATTTTGCTTCTTTGAACAATGTTAGTTGTAATAACATGCTGTTGATGCATGCCAGATTGGGACATATTTCTTTTTCTAAGCTTCAACATGTTCCTGGTTGTACTGATATTTATTTTCAGACATGCACTGTGATGTGTGTGCTATGACTAAAGCACACAAGATACAGTTTGATAGAAGTTTATCCATTGCTGATAATGTCTTCCATCTTTTACATATAGATGTTTGGGGACCCTATAGAGTCCAGCTATGTGGGGGGCAAATATTTCCTCACCATACTAGATGATTTCTCTAGATGCACTTGGATTTATTTGATACAAGACAAGATGCAAGTGCTAAGGTTGATCACAACCTTTCTGAACATGGTTGAGACTCAGTTCAAAGTATCTGTTAAGATAGTGAGAACTGATAATGGCACTGAGTTTACTCAAAAAGGTTGCAAAAAGTTGTTTGATTCAAGAGGAATCATTCACCAGAGAGCTGCTCTAGGTGTTCATGAACAGAATGGGAGAGTAGAAAGTAAGCATAGACATCTTTTAGAAACTGCTAGAGCCATCAGGATGCATGCTGGCTTACCTTTAAGATTTTGGGGAGATTGTGTCCTTGGTGCCACTCACCTCATCAACAAGATGCCTACTTTAATCTTAAAATGGAAATCTCCCTTTGAAATTCTCTATCATACAACCCCTAGCTATGACCAACTGAGGATCATTGGTTGCCTATGCACTACAAAAAAAAATTGCTTTAGAAAAGGAACTTTTCCGTCGCAAAAGCTAGGTTTCCCGTCACAAAAAGTTTTTGCGACGGCTATGCGATAACAAATCGAGGGTCGCTAGCCCTAGGGTAGCAAATAATATTTGGTGACGGAAATCACCGTAGCAAATACTTTTTTCCCGCCTTTTTCCCTCATGGCACAACATTACCCTTTTTTGCGACGGTAAATATCCCGTTGCTAATGGGTTTATTAAAATAAAAAAAAATTGATGATAGTAGCCTATGCGGGATTTGAACCCACATCAATGTGCATTGACACATCGCTCTACCATTTGAGCTACTAGGCTTAAAAATTACAAAGCACCTTCTAGTGATTATTTACTTGCTAAATGACAAGGAAAAGTATAAGCTTTGTTATCCTAGTGTCAGACTTGTTCTATAAAACCTTAGTTCATTAGTAGGATAGACAACATAAAAGCAGTAGCAAACGAGTAAAATGAGAAGAGTTAGAAGACAATTAAGTAAGAAGGAGAAAGAGAACATCATTCATAAAACCAAGGTGGACTATATTGGTGTATCCACCACTAGCATCCTAAGACCCATATAATAAAATAGAGGACTAGGAAAGACATATGACCACCTGCATTTATGCATCCCATCTTAATTTCAAATTTATCATTTAACAAATAGAAGTTTCAAGACAAAGCAACATGGCAAAAAGCACAAAAGAAGAATAAAAGAACAACCGAAAGTCTAACTTCACAACTGAATCCTAGTGTATGAATGCTCACCTGATAATGCATTGTAGGAGGCTGAGCATCTGAATCGCAGCAAGGTACATCAGGCTTTGCTGTAGCCTAGCTTGGGTTCCTAAAATATAGCATGGGACGAACTTAAAAGGATGAAATCACCTACAATAACTACAAAAAAAATACTTATATTCAAGGGGGTATAGTCCAATTAAAAACTAAAGGGTTTTAGCAAATACTTTGTCATTCTGAAGGCAGTTGATCGCAGGTAAAGCAAACCATTACAGCAGCTGCAATTGTTCCATCAAATAAGAGAAGGAATGTGAAACATCGACATTTTGATGTCCCAGTTTGCAAACAGTAAGTCATTTAGTATATTTGAAAGTTGAAAAAGAACAAATAAACATTTAGATTACAAGCAGTTTAGATGTAAAAGGAAAGCTAGTGCAGTACACCACTATCTAGCTAGGGCACTTACAAGATCAATTATTACACTGATTCATAATCATATTCCATCTAAGTAGTTACTTTTGGGTACTTTGGGTACTTTGGGCACTTCACTTTAATTTTTTCACTCAACAACCAATACACAACTAAGAAAACAAAAAAAACACAGAAAACACTCCATATTCTACAACAGGAATGTGGTGAAAAGGAAACCCAAGTGGGAGACTTTTCCAGTGGGGGGAAAATGAAAACTTGTCAGATATCCAAACACCACCCAACTGGCCTTCACACTTTACTGTAAAGCAAGGTTTTATTTCAGCCTACATGACTTTCTGCACTGCCATAGAGTAAATATTCAGTTTCTTACCTGTTGTTTTTTACCCTACTGATTGGAGGGCAACTCCAAATTTCACCAGAACTTGATCACAATTCACATTCACTAGCTATAAGATCAATCAAAGAGGGTTTTTGGTTGAGAGTCGTTGCGGAATGAACCTGCGAGAAACCGGTTGATCATCTCAAAGCTAGTGAATGTGATCACGACAGATGGTGTAGTCCGAAGCAAGTTAGTTGCACACCCGCGGTAAAAGCCTTGGATACCTTCCTGATGGTATACTTTCCTTACACAATCAACCACTCTTGAATACCACTTTTCACTATGGAAGCCTTGCACTTGCAGCCTTGATCTTACCACCTGTAAAAATTCGCATGGGAACACTTAGTGGTCTTGTTATCATGACAGTGACAGAGAGTGATCATAACTCATTCGTCGAAAAAGAAAAAGAATTGAAATGTCACTCAAATATGATATGATTCCTAAGACATACTAAAGAACTCCAAATACCAGTTACATTACAAGCATAAACTGCCAGTGATGCATATGATAATCTCACCTCGTGTGGGTATGTCAATGAAGATGCAAATACTTTGGAAACAGACGAGGCAATTGCGACATCATATGCAGAAAGCTGGTCCGTGCTAGTTTCATCTAGTGAAATGAAAGAAACAAAGTTTATTGTCAAAGTAGTAGTAGCTGCACTGTATAAACCTATGAAAGTTCATAAAGGACGTACTGTGTTTTGCAAGATCGGAATTGATTTTCTCATATACAGGGAACTGAATAGCAACATGACCAACACCAGCTAACGCAGGGACTAAACCGCTGTAATTTCTTAAAAGAAGCCTATTAACATAATACAAACTCAAGAAAAGAAGCTGATCATTTCTATTAGGAAGTAGAAATTTCACATATCTAACTTGAAGAATCATCTTTTCTCCATTGGAAGCACCAAACTAAAAAGAGATGTACCAAACAGTGATTATAAAAAGGATAAGTATGAATGGAGACTAGTTTACTTACTACTCATTTTGCAAAAGCATTGGGCATTAATCGAAAGAAATAAAATGCAATTACTAAGACATAGGCCGATCGAAGCAAGCCTTGAATCCTGAAGAAGATAATAAATAAAATGCAATTACTAAGACAATTGGAAAATAAAGTTAAGTCAATTTTTACTATTTATTAGTACTTTATCAAAAATTATATCATGCCCCATTTATGTGAAAGAAATTGTTCATTATAAACATTCTCTTAAAGAATTGACTATAAAAAAAAAGGTAATAGAGAGTTCCACTAATATGCTTTCACTTTAACTTATTTCTTCAAATTCCATGAAGTACAATTAAATCTGAAGGTATATTGCAATGTAAATGCAACATGCAATAAGTAATCAAGAGAATCAAGAACAAAACACCTCGAATCTCAGCCATATTTTGCAATTCACACATTAGATTATCATATTCACATTTATTAATCCTAATTCCTACTTAACTAAAATCTGATCAAGTGAATGGACAACATCAGACTAAATCATGCAAAATCCCCCATATATGCAATTTCTAACACCATAGTCCCATTGACATACAACCTTCAGCAAAATACACACAACCCTACCAACAAGTTATCACAAATTCAAGAAATTAGCAACCTAAAAGAGAATAGGGAGACCACATACCTGCACCTACTTAAGTCGAATTCGGAATCTGAACAGCAGGCAAAGATGCACAGTAGAACGATGGTGGCCTGGGCAAAGAGAGGACGGATGGGTCTGCGAGAAAGGCCGAGAGGCACCAGAGAATCGCGCAAGAGGAGGAGCGACGCTCGAAGACCTCTCCCTCGAGTTCTTCTTCACTCATAGATTGGATCTCGAGCTCAAAATCGCTCCCAGAATGGCTCGCACTCGAGGTATCTCGAAGCTTTTTGCGGTAACCACTTGCTCGAACACTCGATCTGAGATCGGTCCCTGTCTCTCAAACCCTAATTCCTCTCACTCTTGTCTATTGAAGAGGAGCGACTGTGTGGGTACCAGTAGAAAGAAAACCCTAATTCCAATGGAAAATGAAGCAAAGATTGAAGGAGGGTTATTTTTGGAGTCAGAGTAGATGAAGAAGGAAGAGAAAGGTACCAATAGAATAGCCGAGCTTGGGATCTAGGCACAACGACAACGGAAATCGTTGGAGTGCTTCTGGCTCCCGGACACAGTAGAAAAGGCGAGATCTGGAGAGAGGTGAGGACCTGGGATCGTCGGCGTCCGAGCTTTGGATCTGGGCACCACGGCGAGGAAAGTCTTCTCAGCGCTCTTGGCTCCCGGCCATGACTGACAAGGCGAGATTCAGAGAAAGTTGAGACTTTCGAGTAGTATTGAGACAGGGAGAAGGACTTGGGTGTTGAAAGGAGAGAGGTGACCATGGAGGTGTTCGAAAGAGAGGAGAGCAGAGGTTGAGGATGAGAGAGATCTGAAAAATAAGGGGGTGGCGTTCATTTAGGGTTTGGGTTATGTTATGGGAAAATCCAAAATTAAGAAAAATATGCCAATGGCTGCGGCTTTCCAATTTGGCGTAGCTTTTTTTTTTTTTTGGGTAGTGGCTAGCAACGGCGCCCCTTTGCCGTTGCTAATGTTGAGGGCGTCCTCCAACGCCGTAGCAAAGCAGTCGCCAAAGCCTATTATTTGCCACGGTAAATTCTTGCCGTTTCTAACTAGTGTAGCAAAAGGAATTTTTTTTTGTAGTGATGTTATGATGTCCAACCAAATGACCATAGAGATAAGTTGGGGACTATGGCTAAAAGATGTATTTTCCTTGGCTATCCTCCAAATCAGAAGGCCTACAAGCTGCATGATCTTGAAAAAAGGGCAGTTATTATTAGCAGGCATGTGAAATTTGAGGAACATATATTTCCTTTCAAGGAAACTGCAATGGTGCAACATCATGTTCAGCCTATTGATCTTCATGCCATGGATAACTCAGATTTTGAGCCTGAGTGGACACCAGTAACTGGCAGTTCTCCCTCTATACTCTTCCCCAACACAAATGAGTCATCTCCAACTAGCTCTCATTCACTTTCCCAGTCACCTGATACCTTATAGGTTTCAGATTCTCCACCACTCTCACAATTAACTCCTCCTGCTCAGCAACTTGAATCATCTCCACCATCTCCTATCCCTCATATGAACCTAAGGAGGCACATCTCTAGGCCTGCTAGACTCAGTGATTTCTCTTATTCTCATCTCCCAATCAGAGGTAGCCCTGATTCATCTCAATCTTATTCATTTGTTGTATTTGCCATCACAAATCTTTCTCATCTATCCCAAAATTATGTTCATTCCTTGGTCAATGTTTGCTCCATCTTTGAACCTAATTCCTACTCTCAAGATAAGGTAATTCCTAAATGGGAAACTGTAATGGAAAAGGAACTGATGGCACTCACAGATAATCACACTTGGGAAGTCACTACTCTTCCTCCATGAAAGAAACCAATAGGTTGTAAGTGGATTTTCAAAGTCAAATACCGGGTTGATGGCACAATTCACAATTGAGAGGTATAAGGCAAGGTTGATAGCAAAAGGTTACAATCAGGTCAAGGACAAAGATTATAAGGAAACATTCTCACATGTTGCTAAGCTATCAACAATGAGAATTTTTCTTGCCATTGCTGCTTGTAGGGATTGGATGTTGCATCAATTGGATGTCAACAATGCTTTTTTGCAAGGTTATTTGGAAGAAGAGGTCTACATGAGTCCACCTCCTGGATATAAAGTGGCAACTGAAAGTGTATGTAAACTGACTAGATCCCTATATGGGTTAAAGCAAGCAAGTCGTCAATGGAATCATGAACTCACAAGATTCATGATCACATTGGGCTATTCTCAGTCTTCAAATGATTTTTCTCTGTTTGTTAAGAAATCAGGGAACCACATGACAGTAGCCCTTGTATATGTTGATGATATGCTCATCATGGGTAGTTCAAGTACTGAAATTGAGAATACAAAGTCTTCTTTGTATAAACAATTCACTATCAAGGACCTTGGGGTTGCAAGATATTTCCTTGGCATGGAAATATCTAGATTTTCTGCATGTATCTTGTTGAATCAAAGGAAGTATGTATTGGATATTCTCACTGATGCACAGATGGATGGATGTAAGGAAGCCTCATTTCCTATGCAGCATGGGATTAAATTGTCTGCCAGCATAGGTGAACCTATTCCCAATCCAGAAGACTATAGAAGATTGGTTGGGAGGCTGCTTTACCTTACACTCACTCGACCAGACATCTCCTATACTATCCAACAACTCAGTCAGTTCCTTCAATCTCCCTTGAAACCACAATGGGATGTCCTGATGTATCTTCTCAAGTATCTCAAAGGCACATTCAACTTTTCCCTCTCTTACTCTTCAAATTCCTCACTAAATGTTCGAGCATTTACTGATGCTGATTGGGGAAACTGCTTAGATACTGGACGTTCTTTATCTGGCTACTGTGTGTTTCTAGGCTCATCTTTGGTATCTTGGAAGACTACGAAACAGAAGGTGGTGTCCAAATCTTCAACCGAAAGTGAATACAGGGCTATGTCATATGTGGCTAGTGAGCTAGTATGGATGCAAGGCATCCTTTCTGACATTGATATCCACATTTCACTTCTTGTCTCTTTGTATTGTGATAACAAATCTGCTCAACAGTTAGCTATCAATCCTATCTTCCATGAGCGCACCAAACATGTGAGAATCGATGCACATTTTATTTGAGAGATGGTTTTTGCTGGCTTTCTCGACATAGTACATGTCCCAACTTCTCTCCAAGTGGCTGACATTTTCACTAAAGCTCTTAGAGCTAAACAACATGAATCTTTCCGAGCCAAGCTTGCCCTAGTTCTTCCTGCTCTAGGCACAGCTTGAGGGGGGGGTATGTGAGTAAGTATGTATGTGTGAGATAGAGAGCTAAACACCTAGTGGATCATGTGTGTAGTGCGAGCTGAAGTGTATGCAACATACAGCAGGGGTATTGTCGTCATTTCACCCACAAGTTATAGCTGCCTTTATAAGGCGGGAAAACAGTTAGAGGGTTGTAACAAACTTCATTTTCTGATTTCTGTAGCTTGCAATACAGATCCTCCAATGGAGGTTTTCCGGTTTCCCTCAATCTCAATTTGTTGATGCAATTTGTTACTCAAATTGCATAATTCCAAAGTATCCTAAAGGGTTTTTAAGAAGACTCTTCCACTATCTACATTGAGAGGTTGAGAAGGAGATGTGGCACCCACACGCGCGCCCACCGCCGCCGTCCGGCTGGGCTGGGCTGTTGAAGGTCTTGTTCTGTTAAATAATTTTGCACTGAGTTGAATGGTCTTGTTATGGCGGGTTGGGAGAGATGGAGAATCGAGAGGGAGAGAGAGTGTAGTAGCATATTAGGACAACATGTATGGTGAAGAGGTTACCGATGACGTCTGACAATTGATGACGGTGGGTGGTCCAGTGGTAGACCTAGGCAGTCCCTTCGATGGTGAGCACGGGCCAATTCAAGGAGGGGCGACCACTTTGCGTTTCTTCAATTCCATTTTGTTTATTTTTTGTTCATTACTGTATTAATTGCAAAAGGTGAGGGCATTTTTTATATTTTCAACATTATTTAGTTGAACCCTAACGGGTCTATGGAGTGGGTGGTGTTTTGCAAACTTTTGTGTTTTAAAGGGTGGTTTACTGTAATCATGCTTTTAAAGGGTGGTTTATTGCAAATAGGATTATTTAAGGGGTGGTTTCCTGCAATTCGGCCTTATATTAATGTACAAGCTTATTTTGTACAACTCACAAAATACAGGACTCTCCCACACACCTTATTAGAGATGGACCACTCACTCTAACCAACTTCCACTCACATACTCTTGGGAGACACTCACACTGTCCAGCCTATGGCCCGACAGTGTAATGTCTAAAAATATTTTTTTACATGGTCGGATCTAAGTCCCGACAGTGTAATTTAAAAAAAAATCTTTTTAATCCACCGTAACTTTGTGTGGTGGACCGTATTTTCATACGTCCCACCCACCGTACCATACAACGGTGGATTCGGATATCCGTCTTTAAACCCCACTGTCAACATCTACGGCGATTAGCGCTGGAAATAGTAAAAATTAACGGTGAAGATATCAACACCCATATATTATATAGATTTTTACAAACCTAACAAAATGATGTTGTTTTATTCCAAAACGACATCGCTGATATGTAGTTGTGTTTGTACCCTTCCAAAAACTTTTTCGCTTCACCACGGTACATATTGCTACTAAGGAGTACCTTTTTTAGTTTTTTTAGCACAATTAAGAAATTACTCTTTTATCTTTTGTTGTTGTTTCGTAGTATTAAACACGATTTGTTTTGTATCGGTTTTTTTATACATTTTTGTTCACCGCTGACATGTCCCCACCCTTGAAAGTTTCTAGCTCTATCACTGTTTGAAATTAGATGGTTTTAAATGGAAAAAATATAAAATTTTAGTTTAATTAGCTAGCTTTTGGAATCGGAACTTTCCTACCGCTGCTCACTCAATCTTTTGAGAATCTTTGGGTTTTTTAATTAAATAGTTTTCATCAGCTATCATAACAACCGGATTTTTCATAGCATGGGTGCTTGAACTGTGCAAAGAGCAGAATTACCCTTGGCTTTGGGTAAAATCGTACGACCTCCGCGTCATTTCGAAGTTGCAGAAAAGGTGTTTTTTCGAGGGGGGAGTTGGGTGATCAGTTGAGGAAGATTGCAAATTTGGCTATTACATTCGCCGTGTGTTGTTGGACTCACATTCCGAGACAAGCAAATCGGGTAGCAGATTTCTTAGCACGTTTAAAGCCGGTAAGACCGATTATTATGTCTAGTTTTTCATATTTTTTAACTGAATTCATAACTTTGGTAGGGGGTGATTTGAAGTATTGGCATTTGACAGTAGTTTTTGCTTAAAAAAACAGATTGATCAAATACCATATATCTTATTAATATTAACTAGTAAAATTCCCGCGCCATGACGTGATTTAAAAAAAATCTTAATAAAATTATAAACTAATATTATAAAGTATAAATAAAAGTTCACATATGGCATATATATAAATGCATCTTATAAAATAAAGACATAGGCATAATACTTTATGCCTATGTGTTAGTCTCTCCTTAATCATATCCTCTTCTTTCCACCAATCAAGTGTTTCCGCATTTCTTTAATTATTTATTTCCTTTAATCTTTTTATTCTTCACTTCATCTCCTTAAATCAATCACATTTCTTTCAACATATTTACTAAATTTTGAATTTATTTGAAAACATTGAATTCAATCTAATATAACTATTGATCTTAATTCATAACATTGAAACCAATCCAACATTGAAATCAATAAAAAAAATCCTCTTAATTATTTTTTTCTTCTTCCATTTATCTTTTAAAACTAATCACATTATTCTTTTAGGTTTAATTCAATGTTTTGAATTAAACTCATTGTTTAGTAAATGAGTAAAAAATAGAAGGGATAAAATTAAATGTATTAAAGAACTAAAGAGAAAAAGAAAAGAAAGTAAAGAGAAAAAATTGTGATTAGTTGAAAAACCTTTAATTAAGGAGGTGTTAACACATCATCAAAAAGACTTTTGAATAAAGATATGACTAGTCCAATTTCCGCGCCATGGCGTAGTTTTTGAAAACTAAAATATTGATAATGTAGAAATATAATATTATAAAACATTAATAAAAGTTAAGATACAAATCATAAAAAACTTTACCACAAATGTATCTTATAATTCTCTCAGAAAATTATTTTTAAAAAAATCTCATGTAAAGTATAATACATAAATATAGATATTTTAAATCACTCGGTAATAATAATAATAATAATATCATTGTAACTTTGTTTAAATGTGATGTACGTCATAACCAATAATTATATTCATTGTTTTATGTTAAGCCCAATAGTTAGTAAATAAAGTTGAATTAAACCCAATAGTTAGTAAATTTGTTAACAATAAAAGAAAAAAAAGTGATTGGTTTAAAGAGATAAAGAGAAGAATAAAAATAAATAAAAGGCAAAAAATGGAAAAAAAATATATTGATGGATGGAAAGGAGAAGATTAAGGAGAATATGACACATAACCATTAAAGTATTCTAAATTAAGAGCATGCTAGTATGATTCGCGCGCGCTATGTATGGTTGCAGAAAATAAACAGGTAAAAATTAAGTAGATGTTGAAGTTTTTTTTAAACATGTGAAAGAGTGTATGGATGGCAAAAAAAATAGCCCTTTTGGTTGCAAACTTTGCACACCTAACCCTATCCGAAAAAAATTGCACAATTCCGGATATCCGGATTTTTGGTTCAACCGGTAGCAAGTCATGAAGGGGAGACTGGACACTGTGAGTTCGACAGCTGGACAATTGAGAGAGAGAGAGAGAAAGAGAGACGGAAAAGCGAAGAAAAGAGAGAGGAGAAAATCTTCAGGATTATTGACAAGATAGATAGAGAGAGGGAGAGAGATAGAGAGAGGAATTGGAAGGGGGCTACAGTAAAAAGGAGGGAGCCAGATGGTTCCCGCCCAGCGATGGGGCCAAAACAAAAAAAAAAGGAAAGAGGAGGGAGGAGAGGGAGCATATATAAGCATTGAAGAATTTCTGAGGGAAATCATTAGTCCCCATTAATGAATTGCAGGGGAAATAGAACTTGAAGAATGGGAATGGGCGACGTGGGATTTGAAGAAAGAGGGTTGGTGTCCAATGATGTGTGGTCTATATAAGGAGATCAGAGGAGTGATGGGCGTCACATTTAATCACAAAATCTGAAGAAAGGGAGAGAATCCATTGAAGAAGAAGCAAGTGGGCCTAGGTTCAGTAAACGGTATACTTGTACGAAGCCAATTTTCACTAGACAGTTAAGTCGTACCCACAGGACACGTGTTGGAAGTTACTGGACATTCCTCTGGTCGGATATAAAATGGGTAAGTGTTGTCTCTATGTATGGTAAGTGTTGTTTATATGTAATTACTGAAGTAAAAATTATTTTCTGTCTCCCTATGTAATGCAACAGGGGAAAAATCATCAGTTTTTATCACTGTATTGTTTGAAGGATGGTGGGCGTATGAAGGCGGCACTTGGGTCTTCACAGGGTCAAGGAGCCAGAAAGCCGTGCTGGTGGACGAAAGGATTAACTATGTCAATCTGAAGAAACAGCTGATGGACAAGTTTAATGTCGATGGGAGGAGGAATGATGTGGGGCTCACATATGTAAAGCCAAAGAAGGAAGGGTCCAGGCCGTTTGCTATCGGGGATGACGAAGACTTGGAGGCCTACAAGTTTGTAAATGGGCTGTCTGGAGAACGAAATTAGCCTATCGACCTCAGTGTCTCCCTGCGACGCAAGGTTGGTGGAGACGTGGCAAAAACACAAGGATCGACAATGGATGACTCAGACGGTGGTGGTTTGTCTCCTGCAGGCTTGGAGGATGTTATAGTGCCATTAACTGGTCCGCCCGTGACCCAAGAAGATCACTCAAAGACGGACCCCCCCCCTTGGGGCTTGATGGAGAAGACGAAGATTTGGGAGCAAAAATTATTGAGGTAAACCAAACGGATGTCCAGTGGGACTCATCGGATGTCCAGTTAACTCAAACAGTCGTCCAATTACAAGAAACTTCTGGCCAGTTAGGGATAAGTGAGGAGTTGGAGTTGGAGTTTGCGAAGAGGGAAAAGAATGCCGACGCAGTTAAACGTGTGAAGCAGGTCATTTATGTCAGCACTCACATGGAAGATGGAGCCATTGACCTTGGTAGCTCCTCTTACGAGGACGATGCAATCCCAAAAGTGGTTAAACTTGAGCACAGTAGTTCTGGTTCGATGAAGTCTTGGTCATGGGATTATGAGGCGGAGCGAGCGGTAAGGGAAGTCGAGGAAGCATACGAAAGACGAAAATGGAAGTCGAGAGCTTCTCCGAAGCCTGCTGAAAGTGAACCAATGGTGGCGGGGAACCCATTGGATCCCAGCCAGTGCGGTATTAAGCTCCGGGAGGGACAAATGTTTTGGAGGAAGGAGGATGTGCAGGAACTTGTAACGTGGGCGGGTCTAACTCGCTGCTTCACGACAAAGGTGAAGAAGTCAACGACGATCTTGTATGTGCAGGGTGCGCTGCTTCCAAGTGCAAGTGGTCAGGTCGAGCTTCGACTTACAAGGATACGGGGTTATGGATGGTCCGAAATCTTGTGGGCGAGCACACGTGCGGGCTGAACGAGGCGGTCAGACAAAAACGCAGTGCGACATACACGTAGCTGGGGCGGCGCCTTGTCGAAAGGTATGTGACCCAATACGTAATACTTAACTGGACTCTTGCCTAAATTCCACTGGACATATACACATATAAACTGGACATACTTCGGTAGTAACTGGACACACAACAATTATAACTGGACATTAACCTATATACACTGAACATACGTTAATAAAAACTAGACACAAAACCAATTTAACTGGACACACGTGTTTGTGAATGGGCATGTGCAGTTTCGGACGGTCAAAGAAGCCCCTCGATCCGGAGCAAGTGAAGAGGATGATGAAGTCGCAGCTGGGGGTCACATGCAGCTACTGGAAGGCGCACCGAGCCCGGTTGAGTGCGAGGGACAACGTGTACGGAACGAACGAGGGACAACGTGTACGGAACGAACAAGGAAAGCTATCGGAGAATGTACTCGTACATGTACATGCTGGAGCAGGCCAACCCTGGGACGTACATGAGGATAGAACGCGACACGGAGGGGCGATTCAAGTATGCGTTTGTGAGTCTTGGAGTGTGGCGGAGGGCTATCCCCAACCTACGAAAGGTCAGTCCTTCCGTAAATGGAACATGACGCGCATTCACTTTCAACATGGCGATCACATTAATAAGACATGACATATGTATGATTACACATGACACCTCTAACGGCTCAAGATGTTTCTTCTCCAGGTTATATTTGTGGACGGGAGCTTCTTGAAGGGGAAATTTAGAGGGTGCTTGCTATTTGCTACCGCACAAGATGCTGACCACCGCATTTACCCTGTCGTCTTCGCCATGGTAGACGGCGAGAATGATGGGTCTTGGGGGTTCTTCTTTAGGAAGATGTTGCGTGTCGTTGAAGACACGACTGATCTGGTGTGGGTATCTGACCGCCACATGAACATCCTGAAGGGCATACGGGATAGCTACATATTCGCGAAGCACGACATATGCACATATCACTTATTTCAAAATGTCCGTTTTCGGTTCAAGTGCGGGGGCATGCAAGACGAATTCATGACGATGTGTAAAGCTTACACGTACGAGGAGTTCCAGGCATTATACGCGGAGTTCTGTGCACGGGTTCCCGGAGCGGGCCAATATCTCAAGGAGGCCGGGTTCAGCAACTAGGCAAGGGCTTTCTACACCGGGAATAGGTACAACATCACAACCACTAATAACTCCGAGTGTTTGAACTCGGTGTTCAAATATCCTCAGGATTTGCCGCTAACAGCCCTTGTAGATGCCAACCTTGAGACCGTCGGCACGTGGTTCGCTAAACATAGGAAGACAAGCGCCAAGCAAGGGAAAGTCGTAAGCGACGGGGTTGGTAATGCCATCAGAGCAAACTTCGTGCAGTCCCTTTCCATGGTCGTCAGACAGCTGAGTCTTCATGAGTTCGAGGTACGCAAGGGAACAACCAGCTGGCTTGTAAACCTAACATGACGTTTATGCAGCTGCAGCCTACAGACGCTTCAACGTCGACCAGTACCCATGCTCGCACGCAATCGCAGCAGCCCAATTGCACGGGGTGGATGTTTACTCGCTCGTCAACGACTTGTACAAGGTAGACGTGTGGCGTGCGTGCTACAAGGACGAGATCTACCCAGTCCCATCGCGACACACTTGGAAGGTACCCCAAGCAATCGCCAATGAGACTTGCCTCCCCCCCCCCCCCCATATCAAGGTACGCCCTGGAAGGTCGAAGAGAACGCGGTACCCGTCTCAGTGAGAAAGGAAGTTTCTGAAATGGCGCCGCACCTAGTAACCGTCCGCGACATACTTGGTCGATCATATGGATATTACATGACATATGATGGTTACGACATAACAGTAGGTATTTACCACATTTTGTAATCAGGTCTCACATCTTCTGAAACATTTACGCTTCCCCTTTTCCATTGAAGTATGAACTTAAACCGTGTTTTGTAATTAAGGCTTGTTGGGCCTGGGTGCAGCTATTTCAGTATGTACATGACATGCAGTAATATTAACTTGTCAGGTGATATTTTGGACATGACATGTTGTAATTGTCAATTTCAATGGAATTGCGGACGACGTAAATATTAACTTGCCAGGGCTCACATGCAGTAATATTAACTTGCCATTATGCTCCTCCCAAGATCATCCATCTTAGACAAAATCCTTGACACATCCCTCACCCTGTGTGCCTGACCCAGATGCTTCCGTCGTGCTCGGCCCATGTTTCGCTTTGAACTCCTCCACGAGGTCGTCGAAGAACTTATTCGGCTTCTCTATCATGAAGATGGCGCCAAAGACAACCCCCTTCCGCACCTCCTCGGCATCCGGGAGAAGGACTGCCCGAACAGCGTCAACCTCGTCGAACATGCCCAGCTCGCCCTTCGACTGTTGGATGAGGGAGGCAAGAGAATCGTACATGATATTGTGCTCTTTCGACTTATACCGCAGGCACCGAGGGTAGAGTATGTCGTCGCTGGTGGCAGCAAATTGTCTTACAACTGGGCGCAGAGCCTCATACACCCACAACTACAAAAAAAAAAAAAAAAAAAACCCAGGTGATGACATGTCGACACTTTGCATATAACCGTGTTCAGTTTGCATTTTACAATGCATAGTGCCCATGTCTAGTTACTATGACTCAGTGTCCAGTATAAATCAGTATTTATCATGTGAGCTTTATTTACATACCTGGAATGCAAGGGGGAAGCCGGCTAACAAGTACGACGGGCGAGAGCCGCTGACCCCGTGCTGGAGCTTGCGCTCAACAGCCCGGTAGAGGAACTCGTGGGTTCATTCGTAGCACAGTTGCCCCCACGGGTAACTCAAGAACACCTCAGTGTCAGACACCATGTTCACAACCCACCCTTGAATATAGCTGCGGGGTTCCTTAGCAAAGAGCACCGCCTCCACCAGCATTATGAGCGCGAACTTAAAGCGCTTGGCGGCGGAACGCTCGGACTTCATCGCCACTTTGTACTCCAACTCGAAGTCCTCCATCCTCATCTTCTCCACCCCTAAGAACTCTAAGCAGGCAGCCCTGTCCGCCTCAGTGTCCATGGTCTACAACACGTTTGACGAGCACTTCAGTCCGGTCACTAGCGCGAACTCCGCGATGGAGAACCGGACTATGGACCCCTGGATCATGTACCAGGTTTCATGCTTCTTTTTCGACCGCAGCTGCCGCTGTAGGACGTAGTGGACTAGTTGTGCTGAGAACTTGACTTTGCCACCAAGCCTCGCAATGCCGCCAAACTGGCTTTCACACTGACGGTTCCAGTCTGAGGCGGTCAGGTACCGGTTGAGCATTAAAAGGGCCTCGGGCCGGGCGTATTGATTGCACCTACACTTGAAACGCCGGTCCTCGGGGACGGTATATATCGCCTGCACGGTGGGGTGGAATGTTAAAGCCACTCGTCTGTAAAACACTCTACCCTTGATCGACACTACGCAAACCATACCTCGCCTGTTGTCGGTGTCTGCGTAATCCTTCTTTTTCCTGAACCACCCATGTTCTTGTTTGATACCCTGCAGGTTGGGGAGCAATACCTTAGCATTCTGCAAACATTTGCTCATTATCATCACACCATTCACAATGCACATGACGGTAAGTTCATATAACATGTCACATGAGCATTATAACATGACAGAAACTATATCGTACCCTATACTTATCACACTCCAAGTAAATTTCTAGCCTCACCATATCTTACCCTATACTTATCATTTGAGCATTGTAACCATTTTATAGCTTCCACAAAATATACGTCGCGCAAGTTTGCATATTAACATGACAGGAAACCTATTAAACATGCCAACTAAATATTCCAAACATGACATGATAGAATATAACAGCATTTACATTCAATAACTTGTTCCTGAAATTTTTTAACCCACATAAACGTTCCCCAATTTCCCTCTATCTATAATAATCTATCCAATTTCCCCAATCTCACCAAATTCCCCAATTCCCCCAATTTCCCCTATTTCACCAATTTTCCAAAATTCACACAATACATGTGTCGATTTCCCCTAATTTGCTTCCTCATTCATGGTCTTAACCATATCATTACGGCAATAGTACTTCCCTTCTCTCCCCGTCGCGAACACCCTTCGTTCCCAAATTTCCACCCATTGTTTTCATACTTGACGCCGGTTACATCCTACATGACAGGGGTGTATATTCCACTCGTTCTTTCATCCAATTGCAAACCATGACAAACAAATTAGGTTCTTCAATTGGTCCCTCCTCCTTTCAATTTCTGCAATCGGTACTAAATCGGTAGAGTTAGGGTTTACTTACTTGAAAACCGCCGGTCCCTCTCTTCTAAACGTTGTCGGGGTGGTCTTCTAAACGTTGTCAGGTTTAATTGCTTGCAAACCGCCGGCTTTTTCTTCTCCTTACTCGCAAGTTCGTCTTCGTTCTTGGGCTTTTCTTCCTCTTCGATTTCGTATCTCCAATGGCGGTTTCCTGCCTATTGCCCTCCCTCCTCTCTGTTACACAGTTGAAGTGACATGTTTTTAAAAAATTGCCCTCTCTCTCCTCCTCCCTCCCACGCTCGCTCTCTCCCTTCTTTAATTACCCCCAACTGTTGACAGAGGAAATCGAGATTGCAAATAGAATGTAAATAAAATAAGCAAACCGATTCAGTTATCAGCAAATGGTGTTCAAGACTTCCTCCCGATGTAGCAACAGGAAGTCAGGATCGATCCTCGAGGAAGCTGGTCAGCGGTTCTACGGCAGCGAAAAGATCTTACGTCGATTTTGACTTAGGAGACCTACTCGATATCGACTGGTGGTAGTCGATATCGACCAAGTCTAGTCGATTTCTGGCAGCTTGTAGAAGGTCATTCGATTTTGGCCAAAGTCACTCGATATCGACCTGGGTGGCTCGATATATATCGACCAGTCTTGTCGATTTCGACCTATTTTCTGCAGAAACACAAACGAGCAGCGATCTTTCTAGATCGAAAGTCAGAAGTCGATATCGACCAGTAGGTGGTCAATATCGAGTGGGGGACAGTAGGTAAATAAAGAACAAAGCTTTTTCAAACTGCGGAATAAACTATGTAAAAGAAAACTTCCAAGATTGGGGTTTGTAACAACGATAACCAAACATGCATAAGGCAAGATAAAGAAGAATAATCATGCAATCTCATCAAAGGATCAAGCTTTCGCATTTTCCAACAATTAAACAACTCTTTCAAGAAACCCTAATTGTATCTACCGATTTTATGTTTATAATCCAAGTTGTTAACATGGATCTCTATTGAATAGGTAATAAACATATAACAAGTAGTGGATGATTAAAGCATAACAAATGTCGAATCTTTACCTCAAACACGGATGGCTATCGTTGGGCTCACCCCAACCCTAGAAGTAGGTGGACTACTCGCTCTTCATCGCAGGAAAAGACATCAATAATAAAAGGAAATAACTTTGCATTAATAAACTAAATAAAGCTTACAACCGATCGAAGCCAAATTGCTTTCACTCTCTTGCTCTTACTCGGCCTCCACTCTCTATCTCTCTCTCTCTACTCACTACCTCTTCTCCTTCTCTAGAATTGAATGAATGAAAACTAGCCCCATGGGCTTTATTTATAGGCTTTAATCCTTGCTAATCAAGGCAAGCAATATCTATCTTCTATCTAAAGATATAAATCTACTATGAAATAAATAAATCTAAACTAGATAAAACAAGATAAATCCTAAAGGTAATTAATTGTTCCACCCTTAGGATAAATAAAAAGATAAAAAAGATAAAATCACTCAACTCTTCATGTGCAAGGAATCTTCTCTCGAAAATATCTCCATTGGATTCGGGATAAAACTTTAAGTAAAGCCCAGAATCGAGTTGATGACGTCACTGGATGTAGGTCGATATCGACCAAGATGGGTCGATATCGAGTGACTTTTCTCGGCTTCACTCCTGCTACTCAATTTCGGCTTCTAGGGCATTATCGAGTTGACTTAGGTCGATATCGACCAAGTTAGGTAGATATCGAGTGGCTTCTTCCGTCCTTGTGTCCACTGGTCGATTTGAGTCGATTTTGGAATTTTCGACCAAGATTTGGTCGATATCGAGTAGGCTTGGTCGATATCGACCAGTCTTCAATTTTCAGCATTCTGCTCTGTTCTTGAAACGCACTTTCCCGAGTCCTCATTCGTTGTATTGACGCATATGAGCATGTGTTGGAAAGATCTTTTCGAGGGATACAACTCTCATGAAGACATCAGAACTTGACTCAGAATGATGAATGCCGAAAAATGGCCTTTTCTTCAGATGCACCATCCTTAGCTTCTTCATGAGTTTCTTTTAACCTCCAAAATGCGTCCAAACTTCTCCAAATTAGCTCTAAACTCCTGAGAATCACATCAAACTTGTGTAGACTCCATATATGGCAATATTAAGTATTATTACACAAATTCGCTATATTCCCAAGTCCCAACCCAAAATAATAGAATAAGAAGCAGAAATAAGTATAAAAACATGGTATAAAACATGGACATCACCAACCACCGGTTTCAAATCCCTTCTTTCAACCGGCTGCCTTGCAATTTTTTAAGGGGGGGGGTCTAACCCTTGCAAATTGAACCGGTTAGGGGGTTAGGCGTGCAAACCAAACAGGGGCAAAGGTCATTTACTATAATTCCCTCTTAAAAGTAGTTAAAATTTTGTGTTAAAAAAAAAGCTAATGAAAGGTGCTTTTTTGGTGTTTAAATTTTTAACTACAAAAATCAACACACTCTTTTTGCATTGTTTATTTATTTATCACAATTAAAACACCTTTGTGCCCCATACGAAGATTATCTTGTTGTTTAAAATTTTAACTACTTTTACCAACCGTTTATAAATTTTACCCTGTTTATAATTTTAGTCAGTTTATTAACCCCGCCTCATATGAACTCTAGATTATTGATATTAATTTTATATTTTGAATTAATCCTAATGTTTTTTTTTAATTACTAAAATTATAATTATAGAAGTTTAATTGTAATTTAGTTTAGTAGGCAGGAGAGAGAGAGAGAGAGTGAGAGACCTCATTTATGATAGTTAGATCAGATACATATTTAACACAGATAACCGCTCACTATATGCACCAACGGCAGGTGCTATATGCACTACATAGGATGGATTATAGATCCGTCCGTTGTATTTGTTTTTTTTAAATACACGTCGTTATATATAGGGGTGCGCTCCGGTGAAAACCAAAATTGCGGTAAAAACCCATGAGGAATGGCTTTTTGGCCCAGTTATGAATAGAACCGATATATAAAATCACAAATTTTAGCCCGGTTCTGAATAAAATCGAGCTATAAAGCCACTATGTAATTTTAAAATATGAGTTTTTTAGCACGATTTTTAGGCTTGACCGAACTATAAAGTCATGTGTTATTTTAAAATTTGAGTTTTTAGCACGGTTTTTAGGTTGAACCGAGTTGTAAAGTCACTGTGTGATTTAGATTTTTAGCATAGATTTCAAATAAACCAAGATATAAAGTAGTCCTCACGGGTTTTTACCACAATTTGAGGTTTTCACCGGAGTCAATCCCTATATATATATATAAGAAACAAAAAAAAAAAAAGATGTCCAGCAGCTTAAAAAAAACAAGGAGAACAAGGGTCGGATCTATTATCCGGCCTTGTTAGAGCAACCCCAACAGGTTCTTTATATTGAATTTTTGGAGAATATTAAGGTTGATTTTAGCCCCACAGCTTCCTCATTACATTCTCCAAAATAGAGAATGGGGAGAAGAAATAGAGATCTTTCTCTAAATTTGGAGAAAACTCTAAATATTTTAGATTAAACTCTATAACAGAGAATCTGTTGGAATTCAGCTAAAAAAGTCCTGAATATGTGATTTATAATTCTCTATTTTGGAGAATTTTGTAGAGAAGCCTAACGCCGTTAGGCTGCTCTTAGTTTCACCCAAAAAGTAAGAGTTATTGTGTGCAGCTTTTACTACCTTTTTTTTTAAGTAATACATGGGACGGATCCGTCCTATGTAATTTTTTTAAAAAAAATATATAACGGATGAATCTAGGATCCGTCCGTGTAATTTTTAAAAAATTTATAACGGACGGATCATAGATCTGTCATATGCAGTGAATATAGCACCTGTCATTGGTGCATATAGCCATTCCGCTACCTAACTACTACAATACTTTTTACCGAATTTTTTTTCTAAATATTTACTCAAAAATAAATAATTATAAAAATATTCACACTTTTAAACTATTTATGAAAATATTCATTTTTGTCAGATTGAACAGAAAAACGCGGTCTGAGACCGCGTTTTATTTATAAGGTAAAAAATCTGAAATTGGGTGAAAAGGGGATCAAAATCAACAAACAGAAAAACGCGGTCTAGCACCTGTATTTTCTTTTTCTTTTTTACCCAAAATTGAAACATGCAGAGGAAAGAGAGGAGGCCGGAGGAGAGAGGCTGCCGGCGGAGATCTGGGGAAGAGAGGCGGCCGGCGCCAGAGATAAACAGAAGGTGGAGGAAGAGACGGAGGCAGGGGCGTGGAGGTATTGCGAGCAGCGCCGGAGATCCAGTCGGAGGCGCCTGGATCCGAAAATGGGAGCTCCCATGGCCGCCATCGCCTCGCCTCCTCTATGGCCGTCATCGCCTCGTCTCGCCTCCCATGACCGAGCCTCCGCCCCTCTCCTCTCTCTCCCTCCTCCCCTTCCTCTCTCCTCCACCTCCACCTAAATCCCCAATGACGCCCAATCCGATCTAGAACATGTAGAAAACCCGATCTAACAAAAAATTGGTGGAATCAGGCACTCGATCGAAAGCTGCAGAGGAGCCGCCGGCCAGATCCCAGCCTGATTTCGGAGTCGTCGCCGCCCGGATCCCAGTCGTCGCCCCTATTCATCCTCTTTCCCTTCTTTTATCGACCGAAGCGACAGAGGAGCTTCGCGCCTTCGCCCTCCCACCGGCGTCCACCTTCTTCCTCCCTTGCCGGAGATGGCTCCCTTTGCTCCTTCCTCTCTCCTCCGCCTCCCTCCGACCCTTTCCTCCCCCTCCCTCCGCCCCTTCCTCTCTCCTCCGCCTCCCTCCGGGCCTTCTTCCCCATTTCAATTTTTCTTGGAAAAAAAATTTAAAAAAAATCATTGGTTAGCAATTTTTTCACCCCTTTTCACCCAATTTTAATTTCTGACCTTACAAATAAAATGCGGTCTCAGACCACGTTTTTCTGCCAGATCTGACAAAAATGAATATTTTCGTAATTTTTTTTTATTAGGTAAAAATTCGACGCACCGGACAGGCCTGGTGGGTCGAGTGGCCGAATAAATCGGCGACGGATAAACCGTCAAAAAAGCTACAGACATAAAAACACAGCGAGGCAAAACAACCAAATTACAAAGGTACAATTAAGGGCGAAGACTAGCATAAATGATGAAAGAGCAGGAGCAGTGTGCGGCAACTCATCCGTCAGTTGGTAGAGGCAATGCAGGGAATCCCTGGGGAACAAGTGGAAACCTCAGATTTGGACTCTATCAACGAGCCTTCAGGTTTCGATCACGTCCACGACCTCTCGCGCGTCGACAAATAAGAAGAAACACCGCATAAAAGATTGCTAGACTCCGAAGCCAATCAACCATACCACGAGCAACTCAGCAACATGCCCGAAAATAGGATCCAATTCCGATTTTTCTCTTTTTTTTTACCCCTTTGCTTTGGGCCCAAGCCAAAGAAAACTTGGACCCAAAGGACCCGAAGCTTGGGCCCTAAGGGCCCGAAGCTTGGGCCCGAAGGTCCCGAATCTTGGGCCTGAAGGAGAGTTGTAGCTAAGGATGTCAGGAGCAGCAGCCGGTAACCACCACCGTCAGGCCACGACAGCTCGCCAACGAAGCACCGACGACCCTACGAAGGAGGGCAAAGGCAAGGACCAACCAGACGAGGCCGACGAAGGCCCGACCATCACCGACAGCCACCCACGGACACCAACTGAGGGGATATCTTGGAGGTCCGACTGAGATTCGGTAGCCAAGGAGACGGATACGGGGAAGGACACCGGCGAACGGAACTCTAGCAAACCCAACCCATCTCGGCAGCACAAGTATGGAGAACAGGATGAAGCACCCAAATCAGGGACGAAACTGAAGTTGGGGAAGAGAGGGCCCAACTCCGACGAGCTTCAAGCTGAACAACACAGACGAATCGACGATGCCCAAAGAACGTCGAAACCCCGAATTGACATTTGAATTAGATATAACGAAGGATGGATCCTCAAGATCGGCCTAGAACAAGGCCAATTGGTGCACCATTGGGATAGATTGATGAAGAAAGATCCACGTGAGGGGTTGGGAACCCAAATTGGGGGTTTTCTTAAGAGGAGTTTCTCTCTTTAAGGAGAGAGAAACAGAAAAGTAATAGCTCAAAGTGTTGGGATAAATAACTTGTTTCAATGGGTAAAAAAATGCTAGATAAAAGTAAATAATTTTGTCTAATGATTTTATTTTTTCACAGTGGTTGAAGTCTCCTTCAAAGGACACAAATTTGTCATCTGAACTATGAATATTTTCGTAAATAGTTTGAAAGTGTGAATATATTTATAATTATTTATTTTGTAGTGAATATTTTGAAAAAAAAAATTCATTTTTACCGATCAGAGCCGCCGAGTCGAGGGGCTGATTTGCGTGAGGGAGGGAGAGGTCAAATTTCTCTATCCCGTACTTCACTTTTCTTCCTTCCAAAGCTTCCTATTTCATTTGTCGAGCGCTTAGTTCAATTCGTCCTACAGTTCCCAAAATCACACATCCGTGGCAACAGATTTGCTGAAATTTCTCCTCAATCTAGCACAGGTGAGTACATCTGGAGAATAGTATGTGCCTGTTGTTTATCTAGGGTTTAGAGATTTTGTCAGATCTTAATTCTTCGAGGTTTTGTTTGTTCACGCTCGAATTTTCTAATCCGAATTCGGCTTAATTTCCCCCCTCAGCGGGAATTGAGTTTAGGGTAGAACTTCGATCATGGCGTCTTCGTCACTGAGGAGGCGGCTTCACCATGGGGACGTCGATGGTAAAAGACGCGAGCATTACGATGCATCTGGGTTGGATGATTTGAACGAACCTTTACTTGGTGAAGATGACAAGTCTCCAGAGGGGAAGGTATTTTTCCCCCTTTTTTGAACGAAGAAATTGTCCTCAGCATCTTAGTTGTGATGATTAGGTAGAATAGCTACTTGACTTTAGCTGACGTGGTTAGTTATCTTTATTGATGATTGTAGCTATTTCCTCTTGGAGATCTTCTTTGGGATGATGAGAGCCGGAGGGTACAGCTCCATTGGACTATCTTGTTCTCTCAGATCATTGCAGAATGGGCTCAATGGCTAGGTATGTGATTTTGGTTCTATTTCCAAGCTTCTATTGGAACTTTAAAGTATTGAAAATCAAGTAATTTTCCATTTGTATTGTTGTCTTTACGGTTAAGATTGAATTCTTCACTTTGTGCCAATATACGTGAATGAACATTCCTTCAACAAAGGCCCCTTAGTACATTTCTAGCTTCTGTGATGCTTATACAACAAATGTTGAACCTTAGATAATTACCGGATGTTGATATCCATGATTTTTGTGCTATGAGTAACAGATATCAATATCTACAATGTTCCTTCCTCATTTTGTCAATTGTAACTAATTCACATGGAGCTTTGCTTCTTATCTGAAGATTCTTGCTCAACATCTAGTCCTAGTTTTGCATTAAATTAAAGATTTAATTGGCATGATTGTATAATTCAATGCGTGTATGGTATGTGACAACATATGTATCAATCATCCATTGGCATATAGTAAGTTTTACTTCTCTCTTGGCAAATAATAAGCTAGGTCCCATATCATGGCCTTGGTAACAATAAAATCTATTAGATTGTTTTTTAGCTATGTTTTGTAGAAGTTTCTGCAGGACATTCTTTTATAGTGTTACCAATTTACCATAGGCCTCTTCAGTGTAAGAAGCAATAGATATCGTCATTGTATTGTCAGTTTTGAAGGTTAATTAATTATGTGATACTATCCTTCAGTTTATTTTTAAATACATCTCTTTCAAAAAAAAAATCTAATGCTTCGCTTGTTTAATTTCTAGGCTATTTTTAAATACAACTACAGAAGTTGTCTTTCTCTTTGCTCATTTGGTATTTTAGTTGTATACTTATATTCAATTAGGCATTTCTTACCTGAATGTGCATTCTAGTATTTTTCGAAATCTGATAAATACCTGTATTTTAAATTCTCTATTTCAGCCTCTCTAAATGCTTATTATAATACTAGCACTTCAACTAATTTAACCTGTTCTTGTGATATTTTCCTGTTTCATTTAGGCTTATTGGAGATTTAATTTATGGTTATGCTCTAAATGTACCTTATATAACTTGCTCTTTGGATATTTTCCTGATTCAATTTTGGCTTATGTGAGTTTCTACATTCTATATATATGGTTACACAGCAAATCTTGTTGTTGGCTCTGGATCCGTTCTTGGACGGCTTTTCTCGTCTTCATCTACTAATCAGAAAGGACAGAAGATGCTAACTGTACCTCCGCTTAGTCCCTTACAGGTGTGACTTAATGGTTTAATGTGAAGACGCTTAGCGAGTTCCATTATTTTTTATTTATTTTAAGGGATGACTGTGTTGCTATGGAGTAAAAACATATTATTTGTCTTGCAAAGTTTAATCCTTCTTTTATGTGTTCTCTTTAACTAATTTTTTTTTTGGGTACAACTTTAACTCTATTATTATTGTTACATTGATATCATATTGTAGCTTCTTTTTGTGGTTGTCTTATATATGAGGGACATGAACGCTTAAACATCATTTTGCTATCTATGGCGGTATGGAGCCAGTAAGAGTTCTTCCAAAGTTCCTCTTCATTGATTAAGAATTTTTGTTCATTGTTTTTAGCGAAGCTGAAATAGTTGAAAAAGGCTTCTAACTGATGGGATCTAACTTCATCTGTGATCGCCTGATGGGACCATGTTAGGATTTGATATTTAGTTAAATACTTCTTGGTTCTTGGGTCTACAATATGTATCCTAGTTTAGTTACCAATTATTAACTGACAATTCTGTTTGACCAAGTTTTTCATTACCATATTAGTTTTCCAGTTAAAAGATTCTCTGGCAAGTACATATCTTTCATGGACCCCTAGTAAAGGAGAAATTTTACATGTTTTCCCTTTTCCCTCAAAGTCAGAGTTAATTCACCCCAAAGGAAACAAGGTATAGGATTCAGAGGAATTTCAAAAATCTATCTCACATAATCCAAAGTCAGGTAAAGTAATTCAATAACAAAAGACAGGAATAAAGATGATGATTTTGTTGATAGAACTATCATTATTATTTTCATAAAGATGATAGATGGTTAATGGATGATTTTTAATTATGAAGATGAGGGATTGTAGAGGCTGTAGTGCTTGTGGAACTGCACTTAAGAGAGTTAGGCTGTTGGTGTGGAATGAAAATTTTGAGTGATTCTTCCCCAACTTGGAATGTGCAAGGCATGGATGGAAGAGTAATACTTGCAACAAATCACGAGTGAAGTGACTTATTTTGAAGGAATCTTGAACATCAAGTCAAATGACTTGTTTAGAAGGAGCCTTGAACATCTAGTATTTAAGTTGCTTTAACAAAACGCTCACAAACTCTAGAAACAAGTTTTCATTGTGTCAGCTGAAATGATAGCTTTCCTTGGTGTGTTCTTGTTATTAATCCTTTTTTTTTTTTGCTGCAAATCATTCTATCTACCTCTGCGAGTTGATTTCTCACATCTTCCTCTCCAAAGATAATGCTAAAAATACAAATGCCTTTGATAACTTACGTGTTTGACATTTCCTTGGACCACGAGTAATTCATCTTTTCAGTGATGAAGTCTGGATGTTCTAAAAAAAATCGAGCACAATCATTCTGATGAGCTAAAAGACATTGTTGTGACCACTCTTACTGTTAACTAACTATCATATTTTTGTTACCTACATCAGTGTTGAACATCTGATGTTGAACTTTTTTATTTTTTAACTTCAACTGACATATCTCAATCTTCTATTGTATCTCTGGTTAAGCATTAAACATATTATTAGTAACAAACTTAAAAAATGTTAAGGCCCTTGTTCTCTTTGTTGTTTCATAAGTCTGGTACCTTGATTGATTTAGAAGGTCCTTTGATATTCAGGAAGAAAGGCTCAAAAAGCTTCAAAGGAGACTCCAAGTTCCCTTTGATGGTACTCAATTAGAGCATCAGGTACACATTTTTCTGATTATCAATATTGTTTTAAGGGAGTGGATGCATGCTTTATATATCTGACTGCATAAAGCACATTGTCATCAGTTGTCCACGTTAGTTCATTCTACATGGTAGGGGGCAAGTGCAATAGCCAGGTTGATAGTGAAAGGGGGAGGAGACAATAGTGTCGTAGGGGTGTGAAGTGTGGGAAACTTTTTTATGGAAATATAATGGATCTATTAGGTTTCTTCTTTTCCTTTTGCTGGGTGAAGTTGAATAAGAAATGGAGAATTGATAGGAATCTTTGTTGTTAGGATGCGCTTAAGCTACTCTGGAGAATGGCTTACCCTGGTAGAGAAATTCCACCTCTCAAATCAGAGCTCTGGAAGGAGATGGGATGGCAAGGTACAGATCCTTCAACTGATTTCAGGTATGCTGACTATTTAACCATGACATTTGATGAGTTGCTACAAGAAATATCCATTGTCCTAATGATTGTACTTTATACAATGTAGGGGTGGCGGATTCATATCTCTTGAGAATCTTATATATTTTGCTGAAAAGTATCCGGTTTGTCTTTTCCTTCTTACTCTATTTGAACTGGCAATCTTTTCCATGCTTCAGAATATTTTTGAAATGCTTAATGTTCTAATTTTATGTTTTCCTGCATTTTTCCTCCAACAAAGTGTCATTTTCTAGCTTATGCTTTGCATGCAAAATGTCCCCTTTTATAATGGAATGGAACATTTTTTATGAGCATGGTAGAGCTTCTTAAGTAAAAAAGATGTAGGAATTGGGACAAACATAACCTTTATGTGCTTATTTATGCTCAGTTTGACCATCATTCCTTCTTCTCAAGTTATAATTCGATATGAATAATTAAATCTTCTTAAACAACACTATTAAACTTGTTGAAGTTATGATGTTCTCATGAATTAATTCTTTTCAAACAGGCATCTTTCCAGAGTTTGCTCCATAAAACAGATGGAAAAAGAGCTGAATGGGAGTACCCTTTTGCTGTAGCTGGTGTCAACATTTCCTTCACATTAGCACAAATGCTGGACCTCCAATCTGGTAAGAAGAGGATCTCAGATGAGCTATTTGAAAACTTCACTTTTAGTTTTGTCTTGAATACAAAGACTGAAGTCCTCCACTGAATCAATTCAAACCCTGGATATATTCTTTAATTTTTTCAGTGTCTTGGTAACTCTTCTTTCCATGAAATTGGTCACATTGCTGATATTCACGTTATGGAGAAAGAAGAGGAAACCAATAAGCATCTTGTTACCTTGGATTTTATTTCTCATAGACTTTATGCAGTGTAGGTTATGCGTATTAAAAATCTGGAGTACAATTTCCATAGCTACTTGCTGAAGATGACATGGCATTCAATAACCTCTTCGTGTCATTTTGCAGGGAAACCAACAACTGTAGCTGGAGTACGGTTTCTAGAGCTACTTGCGGAAGATGAAATGGCATTCGATAACCTCTTCTGTGTAGCCTTCCGGATGATGGATGCCCAATGGCTTGCCAAGCGTGCATCATATATGGAATTCAATGTAAAGCCCAAGCCCTTTCTTTCTCATTTTGTAACTTTCTACAATAGAGATCTGTTTTGAGTGGTTAAATTCTGATTATGAACTAACATATACTCATTCAGGATGTCTTGAAATCGACAAGAGTACAGTTGGAACTGGAGCTAGGGTTGGAAGACATCTCTACTGTTAAGGATCTACCTGCATATAACCTGCTAGCACAATGATTCATGTTTGTTCAAAATATGATTGCCTGATGAACTTGTTGCAATATAAACCGAAGAAATACTATATTTATTTATTTTAAAAAAAAAATTAGTTCAACTTTGTAGGATTGGGAACTACTGCAAATGACAGCTCGCTTGTGTCTAAAGTCTAAACACGTAGTGTCCCATTTTAGAGCCTTTAGGCTAGACACAGATTGTGATAAGAAAGAGAGAGAGCTACTCTATTCAAGTATAGGTGATTTTCAGATCATCGGTTAAAAGTATATGTAAGTCATCCTAGTTAAGTGAAAAGGGACATTGCCAAGGCAATTCAGCAATGATCGAGGATCAAACTTCTATACTGTCTGGCCCTATGCTCGTAGTGCTTTACATCTTCCCCTCGCTGAAATGAAATTCAAGCAATTGCAACCTTGAGTGACAAAGCAATTGCAACCTTGAGTGACAATTGACAAAGCAAGTAAACCACTCAATTTGGTCTTCTTGATTTAAAACGTTAATCTTTTTCATCGTTCACTACTTCAACACTTCACTCCAAGGGTGGTGTGTAAATGTGCAAATGTACATTTTTTTTGTGATTTTTTATTTCAATGGTGATTTATGGGGTGCTTAAATGTGTATATTTGAGTAGTAAGTGTGCAAATATAAGCATAATACGCATTTACTTTTTTGGAAAAATATTGCGCGTGATCTTCAAATCAAGGGGAAGTGTGTGAGACAAACAACAGGTTTGCTTTTCGGTCAAAATCTTAGCTTTTTTCATTGTTGTGGGTCCGAGGCAATAACTTTTCATTTAATTTTAGGCTCTGTTTGCATGTTTAATGCTTTAATTATAATGCTTCATTATGTATTATAATAATCAACATTTATAAAAAGCGATTGCATAACAAAAATAAATTATAATTTATAGGGAAAACTAATTAAAATACCACAACCTTTGGAGGTATAGTAAAAATATATCCTCAACTTTCAAAAGTAATAAAAATATCCCGATCTTTGATAGTAGTGGTAATATATTACCACAATTTTTCTCACTGATCAAAAATGCTGACAAGACATCTTACGTTGATTTTTTACAAGGGTTTTTTTGAATAGTCTTCTTAGGAAAAAGATAAAGAGTTGAACCGGGTTCATACACCACGCATTTTCCTCTCTCCTATATTCTTTCGTGATCGCCTCTTGAGTTGTTTTTCGGTCTTCCGGGTAGCTCATAGTTCCTCTTCAATGACAGTCTCCCTCCCTCGTGATCGGCTATCTTGAATTGTCTCTCTCACATCTTCTTCCTCTTTGATTCGTTCACGGACTTAGCTAAATAAGTTTTTTTTCCCTCTTTGTTGTTGCTGTTGTTTTCGGTTTAGTTTTGTAGTTGTCGGTTTGGTGTTAGAATAGTCGTGTTATGTTAATTTGAGGCAGTTTTGACCGGATTAGTTGTTTGGTGGAATCAATTTCATTTTTTCGGGTTTAATTTTGTTGTCGGTGTATTTTTTTCCCTAAGGAGACCGTTTAAGAAAACCTGATTTTAGTACTAATTTGTAAAATGGCTTCCACGCAGGCTGCCTTGTCAGCATTTTTGACTCATGAGAAAAACTCGTGGTAATATGTTACCACTACCCTCAAAGGTCGGGATATTTTAATTATATTTTAAAGCTGATGATATATTTTTACCATACACTCAAAGGTGGAGGTATTTTAATTATTTTTGCCTAATTTATATTTCATCTCCTCCCCATCTCTGTGCCTCTTCGGCTCTTCCCGTCTTCCCCTTCCCATCTCCCTTTCTGCCTCCTCCCACACCCCCCACCCCAGCGCCTCCTCCCTCAATAGTTGAGCTAGCAGATCTCGCGAGGTCCTGATGGTTCTCCACTGACTCATCGACGACAAACGGAACGAATTTTGTCCGACCTCGGAGTATAAACTTTCTAGGAGTGAAATCGACTCTTACAACTCCGGACCGAGCATGGTGGAAGTTGGGGAAGCATGAGGGAAGAGAGGGGAGAGAAGGCAAGCAGGAGCAGTGACTATTGGGCTGCGAAAGGGAAGCGTTGGTGTTACCCATTGGAGGAAGAGTGAGCGGGAGATAATGAGACGGGAATCCCGTCCTTCGCTGCTATTGACACCCATCTGTCGATTAACGAAGAACAAAAGATAGATCTCAGCCTAGAAACTCAATTGGTGAGTTCGAAGGTGAGTATTCTAGGCCTAGAAATCAACCACGAAGGAAGAAGGGTCGATTCGAAGGTATCTAGAACTGGGTTTTGATTTGAGAGAGTTTAGGGATTGGAATATTTTCTGTAATTTGATTGATTAACTAAGTTCAGGAATTACATCTGATATATGAAGAGACGAAGAAGACGACTACCAAAGACTGGGCCTAAAAGCCAAGCAGAACTAAGACCCAACACTTGACCCAAAAGGCACTATAGGGCTAAGCCCAATACAAACCTTGAAATTAAATGACAAAATATTTATTCAAATAGGAGATGAAAGCAGAAGGCCGTGAGGAGCTATCCAGGAATGTTATTCCTGTTACAATACTCCCTTCTTCAAGGATCATTGTCCTCAATGATCAATAGCCATACTCCCTTCTTCAAGATGAGCACCCACCAGAAAATAACTCTTTCACCAGCAAGTTGTGTGCCTTTTCCACCGGGATCGAAAACAAATGAAGCAACGTCTATAACCCATATCCAAACAAAACCGACTGCAGCAAGGAAGCTTGAAAACCAACAACATATATGGTGAACTTCATCCATGAGCATGGGGCTTTGTCCTCCGGGATAAAAAACAAAGCAAGTTGCTCCTGCAGCTCTTGTCCAAACGAAGTTGAGAGATTTGAGATAGCACAGTCGGAAACATGGTGCTAATGATGATGATGTTGCCATTGCAGTTGCTAAGGTGTAAACATTAAGGAAACATGTATGGCGAGTTAGAGACATGATCCTTATGTTAGACATCTCCCTGTCACAATACTCCCTCCTTGAGGGATCGTTGTCCTCAAGGATCAGAAGAATCTCAGCTGCAGTTGAGACATGGAGAAGTAGTTCAACAACACAAGGACCACCAACATAAGCAGTAATATGGTCTCCATCACCCTTCAGGTTTGTGACTAAATATGGGGCAATGAAACCAGCAGTAATAATGGATAACCAAAGTGTTTTACATCCGAGTAAGTGCCCTCCCGGATCGAGCAGTAATAAGTGAGAATTTTCTAGCAGCCTGACGAAAACACTACAATCAAATACCAAGTCTGCACCTCCGGGATCGAATAACAACTTATCGAAACAAGGGTAAGAGCATCTTCCAAGCCCCATAAGCTGTCCTTTGTCATCATAGATCCTCACAAGCTGAAGCTCTTTAAAAAACCAAGCTGTTGGTGGCTCTGCAAGGGGGCTGAATTGTGCATACTAATGAACACAAAGCATCTTTCCCCTAAGTGTCATCTCGCAGTAGTTTCCTTGCACCTTTGAGTTGACTCTAGTCACAAGCAAGTAGACCTCTCTGCTCTCCATTCGCAAGTAGACCTCATGAACATCAAGCATAAGTTCCTTACCTCCTGGATAAAAAATAGCCTCCCTAAATAGCCTTTCTTGACCAACAACGAAGCTCACTTGAGATTCAAATCCTAGGTCAAATATGTGGCAAGTGATGTCCTAGACAAAATATGTAGCAACATCAGTTTCGACCCCTTTAGCTATAATTCCAGGATCAAAAACAGGTTGCAGTTTAAACAATTCAACAATCAACCACTTCTTTATAGAAATCAGTTCCTTCTTATGCCCAAATTGAGCGCATTCTTCCTCCTCAATCAGAGCCAAATCAATTGGCCACGCTTGCTCAGCCAGTTTGCCAATATTCCCCTTATCTTGCCGAGATTTATAATCCATAGCTGAACCTTGCATCCGTGATTCTTCAACATTGCCTTTGTTGGTTTTAGAAATTAGGGAAGTATCATCCCTCCTCAAAGTACCAGTCACTCTAAAGGGGTGCCTCATATCAACTTCTAGTGTGACTAGTTTTCCTCCGGGGTCGAACCACAATGCCCTTGAATAACCCCTTGGTGTGTGCCTTTCTAACATTCCCAGAAACAGCTGCTGAAACATGTTCAACCTGCTAACCCTGGAGAGCTTCGATTCATTCTGATCATCACATGAGCTCACTAGTAGACCAAGCCCCTCTTTAATCAACACCTTGGTTTTCCTTGGAAATCCCTCCTGTAACTTGATCTCACTAACAGCTAGAGGTTCAAATTTGTCATGCTCTCCATCTTCATTCCCTTGATTCAAGTTACCACTACTCAGCGTACCACAATTCCTGGGCAAACCATAGCTAGCAACCCATAAGTCTCTTCCCGGATCAAAACATAAGTCTCGTTCATGACGATCTAGCTTATCCTCATCAATACTTGATCCAGCTACCTCGTTGATCTTCAAGTCGCCTTTCAGCCCATCCCAGCTGAATGGAGAGGTTTCTTGACCCATCGTATCATGAATCGATACCTCAGGTTCTTTAACGTATGTATCTGATAACCCACTTGCCTCATCAAGTAGCATTGACATTTTGTCAAACACTTGGTGTGCGGACGAGATGGTGCTCTCTATTGCAACTATAGGCTCATTTCCTACAGTAATCGGCTCAACTGTAGGCTCATCTCCTTGATTCAAGTCACCAAAATCCATCACGTCACATTCCTTGGTATCATTCAAAAGCTTAGATTCATAGAGTTTGTGTGAATCAGGGCTTTTGTCGAACACTTCGTGGGTACCCGAACTGGTGGGTTCCCTTGCAGGAATCCAATTGTCACTTACTGACTTAGGCAAGTTCTCGAGCACCTTATACCTAGCAACTCTCTGTGTATTCCAATCAATAACATTATTCAGAGCATTCGATCCTACCCAGCAATTATGATCAATTACATCTACGTCCCATTCTCTACCGAATTGATTTGAGATAGCAATCATATATTCCGGCCAAGAAGGGTATAGACCATACCTATTTCGGATATAGTCGTTATGCCATTGAAGAGCCTTTCCCTCGAAGTGAAGAGAGGTCTGACGAACCATCACTTCTGGAGGTGTTCTATTAAAAAAGAACAATTGCTCACATCGCCAGATCCACTCACGTATAAGAGTTCCGTTGAATTTCGGGAACTCGTACCTCGGTGCTTGGTTTCCTGGATAAATCTGACCTTCATGATTGATCGACAGGGGATGATGGGCACTGATCTGTCTCATTTTGAGCAAATCAGGCTGATCTGGCGTTGGTGGAGCTCGTCGCTCAGCCATCAACGTAGCCAACCTCTCCTCGATTCTCAACATGATCTCACCGATGTCGGTTCTTGTGGAAGCGAGACCTAGGACCTCTTGCCGAGATCGAGCTTCGATTTTCATGGTTGAACCCTCCGAGATCTCGAACGGCTCTGATACCATTGAGACGGGAATCCCAACAGGAATAACATTCCTGGATAGCTCCTCACGACCTTCTGCTTTCATCTGCTATTTGAATAAATATTTTGTCATCTAATTTCAAGGTTTGTATTGGGCTTAGCCCTATAGTGCCTTTTGGGTCAAGTGTTGGGTCTTAGTTCTGCTTGGCTTTTAGGCCCAATCTTTGGTAGTCATCTTCTTCGTCTCTTCATATATCAGATGTAATTCCTAAACTTAGTTAATCAATCAAATTACAGAAAACATTCCAATCCCTAAACTCTCTCAAATCAAAACCTAGTTCTAGATACCTTCGAATCGACCCTTCTTCCTTTGTGGTTGATTTCTAGGCCTAGAATACTCACCTTCGAACTCACCAATTGAGTTTCTAGGCTGAGATCTATACTTGGTTACGATTCAACTGTTATAATTGGTGTGGGAGAACGGAATTCCCGTCACAGATAACCTCTGATTTTTTAATCTCCCCCTAAAATTCTTCAAGGAAGGAGACAAGCGAGGAAGACTGATTTCCGAACCTTCTTCGCATGTAATTAGACAACGGCTCTGCCTCTCGCTTCTATTCCACCGACCTCTCCTTCGCTCCCGTTTCCACCACCTCCCTTGAAATTAATTGAAAAATCTTTAATGATCTCATATATTCACTTTGGCACCTATCAAAATGATTCTGTTCGGCCTTATACAGAGATTCAAAGAAGCTTAACGCCATTGCACTTACAGCACACCTGTCGACTTCCCACTCCCCGTCCTTACGTTTCAAAGCGGAGATTCTGTTCGCCGATCGTCTCACCTTCGTGGAGATGTGGTAATAACGAGTATTGCGATCCCCTTCAAGTAAGAAATTGGCCCTGGACTTCTGAAACCAAAGCAATTGCTCCTGCTGCAGCACTAACTCCATCTCCCTACAAACCTCCCTTTCTAAGTTCAAGTAGTGCGTAGAGATGCATTCAGCCAGTTTCTTTCTAATCCCTTCCAACCTGTTCGCTAAGTGCCTTTTCCTCTTGAACAGGTTCCCAAAAACCTCCCTATTCCAAACAGAAAGGCTTACAGACAACTCCTCCAACGCCGAGCACATCCCCAGGTTACTCTTCCAGCTGTCTTTAATATGTTGTGCGTAGTTCTCGTGGAGAATCCAGCCAGCCTGAAACCGAAATGGCCTCGCCTGTCCTCCACCAGATCCGCTATTATCCTCCAGGCTGATGAGTAATGGAAGATGGTCCGAGTGTGGCGAAGACAGATGCTTCAGAACTACGTTCGGAAAGCGTTCCTGCCACTCCCCGTTGCACAGACCTCTGTCTAGCCTCGCCATCACTCTACTCTCAATATCTCGCCCCCTCCACCACGTGTAGGGAACACCAGTAAAGCCGATGTCGATCAAGTGCAGATTTTCCACTTCCCTTCTGAAAGTTTGAGACGCTCTATTCGAACTAACAGAGGAGCGTGAACGTTCCTCCTTGCTAAACGTAGCATTAAAATCTCCCGCTAAAAGCCATGGATGAGAGTTTCTGGTGGCAAAATCCTCCAAAGACCTCCACAAACTATCCCTACTAGCGGGTCTTGGCGCCGCGTAGATAGCCGAAAGGATCCACGGCTCTTCACCGAGTCGATTAACCTCGACCGTGATATGCTGCTGATGGGTGACGACTGTACTGACATGGACTTGGTTAGTCCTCCAAAGAAGCCAAATTCCTCCCGAAAAACCTTCCGCTTCAATCCGTTCCCTACCATCAAATCCTATTCAGTTGCAGACGCGATCCGCTTGCTCCCCGCTTATTCTGGGTTCCACCAAAGCCAAAACACTCGGATTATGCACCCTTATTAACTCCCGAATCGCATTAAGAAAACCATCACTCCCTGCTCCGCAGGTATTCCACGCCAAAATACTCAACCCTCTTAACATATTTAAACAATGGTTGAAGAAATAGCATCCGTGTTCATCGAATTGAGGCCCTAGATTCTCGCAGAGATCAGAGCATCAATTATGATTTAGGGCATCCTTACCCGACACAGAAGTAATCGGGGTTCGGTGATCACTGGCCGAAAATCCACAAACATTCGGTTCGCAATTCTTGGCACCTGCGCAAAGATTGGACCCGTTCGGTGGTTTGAAAGGAGAAAGCTTTTCCGAGAATGAACTCGGAATTGTTCTACCGGTAGGTTCATCGGTGAGGATCCCAACAGCTGGTTGCCTTGTGAAGTTATTTTTATCCGCAGAGGAGTTGTGTTTTTTTGTGGAATGTGGTTTGGAGTTAGAGGGTTTGAATTTAGGGTCTTTGGTTTTAGTTTTCTCCGTTTGGTTGATCTTTGAGGTTGACTTTAGGTTGGCATCGGTGGAGCCGTCGGTTGGGGGCGTGGTAACGACTTTAGGTGGGTCAGCCTTGGCATTGTTAGATGGGCCTTCAGGATTAGTTACTTCCTTATTCAACAAGCTGAACTGATCTTCTTTACCCGAATCGTCTCTAGCCGAGGGTATCTCCGGATTTTGCTCGGATTCAGCATTAGTTGGAGCATTGACTAAGTTAGGAGATTCTGATTCTGGCGAAGATTGCATTTCCTGATTTTTGGGAGCCGTATCTGCCCCACTTTCCTCATCCATATCCAGATTCGCATATCAGGAGGAGATCTTCACCGTAAACCTCTCTGAACTGTTGTGCTGACTATTTTCCGATTGGGGAATCACCGGCCTCGGACCAGACTCCGGCCTTGGTACCCTTGCGGAATTGCCCTTCATCGATGAATCTCCCATCAACCTTGCGGATGAATCGTCAGTGCCCGTAGATCCCCCTTTAGCCCCCGCCTTTCGACGGTTGTTTCGTTTGACTTGCATCCACTCCCTGTGCGTTTCTTTCTCCAGTTGCACCCTCTTCGCAGCCGCATTGATTGCACTTTGTTGGCCAATGGTGCTAGACCCGTCATCTGAATCACAAACTTCCATGGAGTGCCTTGCCCTTCCACATTTAAAACAAACCATACGAATCTCTTCGTACTGGATCGGCCACACCTTACCATCCAGTTTGAATTTGGACAGTAAAGGTTTACTCAGATCCACCTCTACACTCAGCCTTGCATACCGACCCCTGTCAGCTGAAGCCGTTGTATTGTCAACTCTCCTGACCTTCCCAATCTTGCTTCCAATTCTATGTAGCAAGCGAGGATCGAAGTACTCAATATGCAGATTAGGGATCCTGACCTAGACAGTCAAGGTCTTGATCTCTTCGATCTCAGCATCAAACCTTGGCACCCATTCACGAATTGCCAGATAAGTGTCGCCTATCATCCACAGACCTTCCATCACCACGTGATCGTAGTCGGCCTGATTAGCAAAGCGAGCAATGTAGAAATCGTTACCCAAGTCGACTAGCGAGAAATGTGCCCGAAGCCCCCACTTTTGAGTTAGCCTACGATGAAGTTGCATGTATCTCGGACCCTTATCGAACAATTTCACTATCAGAGTGTTCTCCCAAGCCTTCCTTAGAGCGAGCTTTTCCGCTTGGTTTAGTGCAATGGTGGGACACGCTGGATCCTCCTCTTCAGGCAGAATGTCATCGTCCGTTCCATACCCATCCCCCACCTGTGTCTCCTGAAAGATCGGGTTAGAATGGGTCAAGCTAAACCCTTCCCCTGCCCCATTCACAAGCTTATCCTTGTAGTTGAGTTTCGGTGCCGATTGGCGGCCCATCGCCTCATTCAAATTCGGAAACTGCTCCGTCGAGGGTTCCTCCCTTGAACTCTCAATCTCCCCAAAGATAGATGTACAGGTGTTATCCCCTAACCGCCAAACACTATCCTGCCCTACGGAGTGTTGACTTTCCTGTTGGAAATTCGAGTCATCTGGCGGCTCTCTTGGCGGTGCCATCGAGTGCCTTGCCGGACTCCTCGAGCGCTCTCTCCCTGCCATAGTAATTACCTAATTTGAGGTATTTCTTAGTAATTGGAAAAAAAATTATGATAATCCTCCATTCTAAAATAAACTATGATACGTTTTTTAAGGAGTTAAAAATTATATAAAATATTAAATTTTTTATTATTAATTTTTAAAATAATATTATACTTACATGTATAATACTGAGGTTGGGTCTTGTGTTTACATCTCTTACGGTGTTAAGTGTTAACAAATCTGGGCCTTTGATTGAATAAAATGGGTGACTGAGATTATTTAGCAATTTTGGTTTTTCTCTTTAATTAAAAATCAATGTGACCCACTTCTTTCCTTGCCCACTTGCTGAATTACGTGCGTGTGTTGCACTTTTTTTTTTGCGTAATGTTTTTTTCCGGTGGTGTAACGTTATTTTTTGTGTGATACACTGTTTGAACTATTCGACAAGGTGATAAAAAATATTCGTTAACTTATACTTATTAATCGTTAGATAATAGAAAAAGAGTTGGTCAATTTTGCAATTATTCGCTAGGTTAATAGTAATTATTCGCTAAATTAATCGTTATTATTCATCCGTAAAGAGGAGTTATCATTTATATAATAGCAAAAGGGTTGGTCAATTTTGCAGCATATTCGCTAGATTGATAGTAATTATTCGCTAGGTTAATAGTAATTATTCGATGGGTTGAAAGAGTATGTAAATGTAATTCTTGATTTTCCACATCTAATCAACCAAATACATATGAATAATTCTGTATTATCAACGAATAGAAACTATGAAATGACCGAATATTGACTCTGGACATGAAATAATAACTAAATATTAACGAATAACCTATCTCATTCCATCGAATACTTATTGCATACAAATGAATAATTCCTTATTCTTGATCGAATAAGGAGGAGAATGAGAAACCACTAATCTATATACAATAATTTCTTATTCTTGATCAAATACATATGAATAATTCTGTATTATCAACGAATAGAAACTATGAACTTGTCGAATAGTGACTCTACCTGAAATAATAACTAAATAGTAACGAATACTATATCACATTCCATCGAATATTTATTGCATACCAATGAATAATTCTACAAACTCATCAAGTACCTTGGAGATCCGAACACCGATTGAATAGCAATTCAGGAAGAAGAAAACAAGAGTTAAACACAAGATTGAGCAGCAATCGAACACAGATTGATCGCCGCACATCCTTTCTTTTTTAGCAATAGAACACCGGCCAATTGAGCAGTAATTCAGGCTTGTTAACCTAACTCTTCCTCACATTAATTTACACCAATTACAAATGCAGGCAGACGATCAGCCAGCACCAATTATACCAAAAACGATGTAGTTGAATTAAGTTGACCATGTGACATCAGCAATCAGAAACGAACAAATCAAAGTCCGTTATCTATCAATTGGAGAAATTGTAACATGATCGCCGTACCGCAAACCTGAATACGCCTCCTGGATTTGCCGGAACGGCGTTTTGCTTCTCCAGTCACCGATGGATCCGACGCCCACCGATCCGGGAGCCACCGCTATCGGAGAACCGTCGCACCTCATCCCTGGCCTCCAGATCTTGAACCGGCGCTTGAGACGCTCCTCATCGTGAGTCGATGCCGCTGTTCCACTCTCCCTCGTAGCTCCGACCATCTCTCTCCTGCGATGGTTAATTAATGTAAACCAGGTGCTACCACTGGTTTGAGGAAACGATGGTGTTACAACGTCTTCGGGCAAGAGAGATGAGGGCGAGGTTGATTGACATTGAATAAAAGTGGGTTAGGGTTTTTGTGATATATACTACGGGGTGAAGGAGATTGAAACACACGCTCTAACTATGAGAATGATATGAGAGAATTAGTGGGGCCATCTTTTATTTGTTTTAAAAATAAATAAAAAGCTAATTAATCGTGGCCTTCCATTATTTAATAATCAACGGATTAGATTTGTTAACATTTAACACCGTAAGACTTGTTAACATTTGATCCATCCTCGTATAATACTAATTTAAAAATTAATAAAAAAGTTGATATTTTATACTCCAACCGTTAATTAAAATTTATCGTTTTATGAAGTAAATCTTGTTAAGAAGCTTGTATTTTGTTATTTACTTTACGAAATTGTCCTTGTAATAATTAGATAGTTGTTATTTGTAGTTTTTGAAAAAGTAAAAAAGTAGAGTAATAATTAGGAGTATAAGTATATTTTTGTTTGTTTTCTTAATAAGTGTGTAAATTTTTAAAATGATAAATTTTAATTAACGAAGAAAATATAGTTTTTATCTCATTAAAAAAAATATTATAAAGTTAAACGACTTATATTTTATTTTAAATAATACTCCCTCCGTTCCAAAATACATGGTCTTTTACTTTTCGGCACGTTTTTTAAGGAGCGAAAAACTCTATAAAATATTATTTTTTATTTAATTTTTTTTATATAATTAGATACTTATTAGTAATAAGTATCAAATAGTATAAAAATTTTAATTAAAAAAATAATACTTTATAGAGTTTTTCGCTCCTTAAAAAGCGTGTCAAAAAGCAAACGGCCATCTATTTTGGAACGGAGGGAGTAAAAGACAAGATGGGCTAATAATTAGATGTCTTTTCACCTCTTTCCATGTGCGACAAAAAGATAGACTAATAATTTCATGATGATGTTTATTCAATTTCTATCCCTTCATTTCATTTCTTCAATTTTATTTTTAAATTTCGGGTGTTCCGTCGTTTAAATAATAAATAAATCACAAAAATTCGCAAACCCCATTTCATAAATTCAAATTCCAGCTTTTTCAAAGTTGGAATTGGGGGAGAGAGAGAGACGAGGAAAAAGGAGAAGTTGGATTTATTTTCCCTCTTTTGGTTTTTGTTGGTCGTGGTGGTGGACTCATCAGGAGTTTACCACACTTCGAAAGCCCTTGACTTCCCAACCGGAAATTCAATTGTTTTCCTTCTTGCTCTACACCCCCCTCAATCAATCTTTCGGTATTGGGGCTTTTCGTTTCCTCCACCTTCTCTAGGGTTTCCAACTTCCAATTTGTTAGTTTTGTTTCAATTTCGAGCTTTATACATTTTGCAAGGGGGGTTGTTATTTGATAATGTCGAGCAAAAGGGAAGAAGAGAGGAATGAGAAGATCATCAGAGGTCTAATGAAGCTCCCTCCGAATCGTCGCTGCATAAACTGCAATAGCTTGGTATATGTTCTGTATTGTGTTTTTAAATCGTTGAATTTGTTGTTTTAGCTGTCTTGTTTAGATTTATATGCGCTCCAGTCTGTTCTTTCCATGTGATTATGTACAGTTTTTAGCTACTTCTTTGTTTTGTATTTATAATTTCAAATCCTGTATTGTTTGGATCTTTTAGGGCTGTAAATTTATATATTATTTATAGGAAGTAATTAAGCTATTTTGAAGTATAGATACTAGTTGAGAGGACTTTCAATGTATTTCATCACCTAAATTGGCATATGCAAAAGGATGTATGACATACAGTTTTCGGGCTTACACCAGAATTTGAGGGCGTAGAAATTGTAGAAGGACCAAGTCAAAATGGAACAGGACTAAGAAAATCATTATCAGACCATCTATTTGAGAACTAGAAGATTGGTAAAGTTGATATTTCAGCTGATTTTCTTTAGAGCATGCTCTGATAGTCTGATAGCTATGTTCACCCCTTTGAGCATCGTTGTCGAATCAGATAGACAAGGGTTATCAGTCTCTGTCAATTCTGGCCATGATATTTTTTCTTTTTTATGCTAGTTGCATTCTGTTGATACTTTGAGCTCATCATTCAAGATGTTGTCTCGACAAGTAAGATGTCACTATCTATGGCGATGAGAAAGGTCAAGATATAAGTAGCTATTAAAGGGTATATCATAAAATTGGTCATAAATAGAACATAAAAAGTACACTTTAGAACTACTTTTCGCATTAGCCTGTGTGCTATGAGTCTTGCCAACTTCTTGTATTAAGTTGCCCATTGGGTTATGCTAGGGAATCTGAACAGGATTTTTGGCGAGTGGCGACATTTGCTATGCTACTGGGAAGTTGCGGGAAGCTCTCTTTTTATAAGCATTTCTAATCTGAACATTATGGGATCTCTAATTTTCAAACTGATAGCAATTTCACTCCAAAGTTCACGATTATTGGTGAATAATGATTGAAGGCTGTTGAATTAATTCAACAATATTGTAATTAAAAAGGCAATATAAGATGCTGTTCTACACAAGGCTCAAGGGCAGGAAGCCCATGACGCCTTGAGGTTGAGACAGCTTTCTTCCCCCCCCCCCCCCCCCCTTCGGCCATGGAAGTCTTCATCCATTTGTTTTGTTCTGCAATATGCATTTAGAGATACTTAATATGATACTCTGTCGCACCTTCCATGTCCTTGTGAAGTTGTGACCCCATTGTTTTCCGTTACTAATTTTCTGTTCTTCATGTCTAGCCCTCAACTTTCGGGTTGGACATATTCCAACTACAATCTAGCATTGTAGAGCATTGAGTTAACTCTGGTTCTGAACACTGGAAACTCAACCTGTGTTTATCCTTGTTGAATTAGGCTTTGTATCTTGAAGGATTAAGGGTTATTTAGTTTGCCTTTAGAAGACGAGTTAATCCTAAATTTATAGGAAATGTCTTGAGTCTATGTTTCATGTTCTTTATATCTGCAACATGTTTTTCCAGATTAAGATGATTATATGGTTGAATACTAACTTCTTATAACATTTATTGATTGTTGAACTTCGTTTTTGCAGGGTCCTCAATATGTGTGCATCAACTTCTGGACTTTTGTTTGTATCACTTGTAGTGGAATCCAGTGAGTTAGTTTTTTTTTTTTGTCGAATTCTAAAAATTGTCTAGTCCATTAATTTTAGTGCATGAGTTAACCTTGCATAGTACGATTTCTTTCCTACAAATAGTTGATAATGTTATGAGTGCTCTTGGCATGCCATCATTTCGACATGGGGTCCAATCTAACAAAGTCCTTTACTGAGTGGCAAATATTTTTTACACATCAAGGATTTTATTGGAAGGTTTTGTATGTGTGATGAAGTTAACTAGTGGAGAAGTTGGTCATACCGCCTATAACTATTCACTTTCAGTTGAGTTTTGGTTAGCGTACCTCTTAGGCTATGTTGTCTTTTACGGGTTCTTTACAATACAAGACAACAGGAGGTCAAAATGGTGGATTGGTGGTTTGTTGTATGCTCACAACAGCTTATTCCATTGCTTGATATAGCTGTGGAAGCTAACAACAGCTAACAATATAGCTTGCATGTCAAATCATATTACATGAATGAATGCAAGCTTTCCAGTTGATAGTGTTATGTAAGCTTTGGGGCTGGGAGGGGTGGGGGATAGGCGTCAGAATATATGGAGTTGGAAGCTGGCTTCGAGATAGCACTTTATCACGAGAATAATCTGTTGAACAAGCGTGGTAATTTTAATAGAATGGAAGAAATGCAGAGGCAAAACAGACTTAGTTGAAAACCAGAGGATAATTTAACTGCAAAAATTTAAGTAGCAGGAGCTAGTCATTTTGTGCTTATGCTATATGATTAAGCTTTTGAAGTGTATATATCACAATTCAGTCTTTATGTACACTCATAGGTGACAGCTGAGTCAGCTGACACAAATTTGTCTCCCTCAGCTATTTAACTTCTTCCCAACCTTGTGACACATACTTTGTCTCTTTTTCACATGAAATGAGATGAAGGCATAGGCATAATACAGGCATTACATGTCTTGTAGCTATGTCTTTACATCTACCTGACACTGGTTAATGATTGCTTATGGAAAATGGAGTTTGGATGGACTGGCAGCTTAAAGCTGATCCACGGGATTTCTATATGGCTGGCCAATTTTTTTTTTTTTTTTTCAGCGACCACTTTAGAATTATTATAGAAATACAGTATTGGCAGAGAGAACCAAATAAACATGAATAACATGTTTTCTACTTGAATTTTTCTGGTGTTCCATTACTTGAAATGTGAAGGTTGTTCAACACACCAAATAATGAAAAGAGCCGCGTGGTTTTCATAGGAGAGAATTTTCACCACACCTTGTTGTGTACATTCCCCAGGCTTAATATTCTTTATGGTACACAGATTTGCATTTTTGCAATCTTTCTAGATAATTTTTTAATGTGAACAATGATATTTTTTCCCCAGTCGTGAGTTTACACATCGTGTGAAGTCAGTATCCATGTCCAAGTTTACTTCCCAAGAAGTTGAATCTCTTCAAAATGGTGGTAATCAGGTAGATTCTGCAATTGCCTTTCTTATTGTTTATGTGGAGTTAAGTAGTTGTTTCTGCCTATGTCTCTATTTTATTTTGCTTATGGATGATGGGTTGTGATTTTTTGGGTGAATGATAAATGGTTAAACAGCGTGCAAAGGAACTATTTTTTAAGGATTGGGACTTTGAGAGGCAGAGACTGCCCAGTGGGAAGTTAGTTTTCTGTTTCACTTTCCTGATGCTTCGTAAATCAGTAACATGTAAAGTTTACTCTATCTCGCTCTCTCACTCCCTCCATTTCTCGTCTTCTCAGCACTATAGAGAAGATCCGGGAGTTCATCAAGAATGTTTATGTGGATAGAAAGTATGCTGGAGGAAAGAGCTCTGAGAAGCCTCCCAGGGATGTGCAGGTATGAGTCTTGAATAATATATACAATTTATGATGATTAATCCTTTTATAGTTGAATCTTACTTCTTTGTTGTCTAACCTTACTAAATCACATATATTTATATGACAGAGTCATGGGAAAAATGAAGCTGAAACCCGACGTGCTAGCTCATATCACTCTTATTCCCAAAGTCCTCCATATGATTTTCAATATGAAGAACGACGACACAGAAAACAAGGTGTTATGCTTACTAGAAAGCCTGGTTCAGATCGCGGCCTATATGAAGATAAGGTTTCTGGTTTATACAGTCCAGGTCGTTATAGTGATCATATGACCGAGGAGAGATTCACAATTGAACGGACAAGCTCCCGAGTTTCTGATTACTCTGTGTCTAGTGGAGGCGATCCTTTCAGGTCTCATCCCCAGTCTCCAAATTCTGTCAAGGACAGTGGATTCAACAGCCCCTCTTTTGTATATTCAAAGGAAAGCCATGCTGATGACAGTCAGCACCAGACAGGAAATACAAACATTGATATACATGTGCGGAATGAGGGGGTCACCGTTGCAAATGCACAGGTATAGGTGCTAAATTATGTTTGTAAAAGTTAATAGGATGGTCAGAACTAAGAAGATTTATGAACATTCTGCTCTTGAGTAATAGATTTTGTTCTTGATGGGGCTGTTTTAGATCTATTCATTGTTGATATTAAAAAATAACAGAATTAAGGGGTATAACTGTATAACAAATAAACATTGCCAAAAAACTGTACAATAAAATTAGCATGTACAGAACTGCTGAATATTTTATGCTGTTTTATGTTGATTTGGCTTGATCAATTCTATGATTAAGCTTGTATGAGTGATATGTGCTTGTATGCTTGGGACGTGTTACATTGCGTTTAATGAACAAGTATTATGGTGTTTACTTGGGATTCAGGCTGATTTTGCATTGCATATATTTTTACCTGGATGATTATACCTTTTCTTTGGTGCTTTGAAAATATTATCTTAATAATTATCTTGATAATTGCTGATCATAAAATATTGATACATGTTGATATATCTAATCCCTCCTGTGCCTTTTCACCAAAAAAAATAAAAAATCTCTCCTGTGCTCCTGCTTCTGATGGCCAAATTGACATTATAGATTGGATTGTGTAAACTGTGAATAAAAGGAACTTGATTTATATTGATATAAACCAAGCCTTAAAAATAAAAACAGCGAGACTTTAACTTGGATTATGATTGAAGCAGATTTATGCTCACCCCTAATTATAGTCATTGTTTGTTTGCTTCATCATTCTCCTATTACTATTTGTACTTTCTGATTGCTGGAGTCTTTATATGATTATTCCGTGTTTTCTACCACTGATGCAACACAAATCTTCTGCAGAGAATGGGTTCTTCAACCACTGATGGAGATAGCTCCAAATCGTCTTTCAATTCAGCGAATTTTGCCAGTTTTGCTGATTTTTCACAATTTGATCAACCATCTGTGGTGTCCCATCAAAATACAATAGCTACCGTTCCTTCCTCTTCACATTCGCTTGCTCCTGTAAATACTAGCACTGTGGACCTTTTCAAGGAGCCACATGAGAAACATCCTGTGATTCCGGTTTCTTCCAGTGATCTGCTTCAGTCGCCTGCGATGCCATCTGTTGTGGATTTGTTTCAGATGAAATCTGATTCTCCCGCTTCTACAGGCAATATGGTTTCATCCCATACATCTTTGTCCTCATTGAGCTTTTTTGAGGAAAGTTCTCAGAGTTTTAAAGATACGGACTTATTAGGTGCTGCACATTCTGGACCAGCACCAAACAATTTGGTTTCCTCCCACACATCTTCTTTGTCCTCATTGAGCTTCTTGGAAAAACAGCCTCAGAATTCTTCAGCTATGAACATGGGAGCTGCTCACTCAGAGTCTGCTACAAATAATTTGGTTTCATCCCACACACCTTCGTTGTCCCCGTTGAGCTTTTTTGATGAAATCTCTCAGGTTTCTTCAGCTATGAATGTAGGTGTTGCCCATTCTGACTCAGTACCAAATGATGTTGGGTGGGCTAACTTTGATTTTCCCCAGCACACTTCTACTTCCAAGAGCCATGATTTTGCTGATGTGACAGAACATTCTGGAACTGAAGCTTCTATTGGTAACTTCAGTTCCCTTTCAACCTCCCATGCTATTATACAGTGGCCAGAGTTTGTAAGCTCTACTGCCCATGGAGCTCCTCCCCTGATGTCTAATTCACAGCATGAGATTTTGCCTATCAATCCAGTTTCTGGAATTGCTTCAAACAGTCAGGTGTTGCTTCCCTCTCAGACTTTGTTTTTTATGAAACAACAAACTGCAATTCTCCTTTTGTACTGGATAATTTTTGGTCGGTAAGATGTTCTGGTTTCCTTTTTTTTCGGTTAAGATTTTCTGATTCCGTCTTTGACCAGGATTGGAGACCTTTTGATGATATTGATAAACAAGGGAGAGGTGTAACTGTTCTTTCTGATAAACCTTCAACGGCAGACCATTTTGTGGATTCTATAGAGTCAGCGTCAGCGGTATTATTTCCCTTCCGTTTTTTTTTGTGGCAGCAGCAAAACATCTTATGATTCCATGATACTATTTTTTAATTTCTAATTTGCAGGATTTCTATAAAGGCAGGTCCCAAAGTACCACCTCCTTTGGACCTGTTCCTGGCTTACCATTGGGTGTTATTGATGAATCATTTTCAATTGATCAGCCTGCTGCTACTTTCATGGTTTGTCACTTTGTCTAGATAATTTTAAATTGCCTTTCGAGGCATGTCTGGCTTCTGTTATTTTTGGATGCTGATCATATTCTCTCTTTTGCAGGGTGAGCCACATTCTCATTTTGAACGTAACACTTCCAATCCATTTGATGTCTCATACGAAGCAGATTTGGGTGCTAGCAATATGGTATGTGATAAAAAATTTGGTGTTTCCAGTGTTTCCCTTGTTTTATGAACATGTTATGAGTACGTGTACAGGGTAATATATGAATAGATATAGTCGGTAAAGTGACTGGCTGATGTTTGTTTTGGATGTTGATTCTTCTATAGATTTGATTTAGGGCCTCCTCCGCACCCACAAAGATTTTGCACATGGTGATCAGTCTTTAAGTAGTTTAACTGGGGCAGCAAATTTAGTTTGATGGACTAAGAGAAATGCATGCTACATGCAATATATGCATTAAAAGTTATAAGTGAATATATTTTCTTGTTTGATATGCTATCATTCTCTCAAGCATGGGGGACTGGGCGAATCTGGAGATCATCCCTGACAATATTTGTGATTATAATATATATGTTATTTCTAGTTCCAAGTTCTGTAACATCTTATTGTCAAGTATCATTAGGATTACATTTTCATGGTAAAACTGTAAAATGAGGAGTCAATGCACATCTGTTTCTGTGTTAACCCACTGAACTTGGCCTCAGCCTGCTTGCAATTGTTGGTCAGAAGTTTTAACATAGCTGCTGATACTCGCATTTGGAAGTTTTAACATAGCTGCTGATACTCGCATTTGGTAATTTTCTTGCATCAACAGTTCTATGACATGAGCACTCTGCATGCTGCACTGCCAAGTACAGACTTGCCATCTTCATTTGCTGGGGCGATGAATGATTCATGGTTTCTGCATGAAGCTGCTAATCCAGGTTGAACTTGTGCTGAGTTAGTAGCACTCTGTATTTTACTTTGCTGCTTTACCTTATGTGAAGTCTGATGTTGGGTGTAATTTCTCAGGTGGCATATCATACATGGCAGCGCAGGCTCAAAGCTCTCAGTTACCGTAATTTCTTCTTCTTTGGAATGCTTTAGCTGATCTAGTTTTTGTTCTGAAGTTCTCTTTTTGTTTTTCACGTGTATGATAAATTGTAGGTTTTTTTTCCTCTGTCCAACACCAAGTATTAAAATGATTCCTCGAAAGGACTATAGATAAAAACGCAACAAAAACGTCTACAATGAAGGGGCAACATCATTATTATAGGTCTTATAAACAGTCTATTTGAAAAAAGAAAACCTGTTAATAAGAATTTGATAAAACACTAAAATTGGTGGTTTAGAGTAAAAAAAGCCCTTGGTTTTAGACTTTTTAGGGTTAGTTTTATGAAAATTTCCCTACGAAATTAATTTCTTGGTACATGGCGACATAGATCAATACAATTCAGCTTTCTTCAATACTCCGTAGTTTTCAATCTTTTTTTTTTCAATTTATTATTTTTCTTTTGTTTTGGCTATCATTTTTCCTTCTGGTCTGTAAATAACCCAATTTAAAATGCTTACTTGAAGAGGCAATTTTAGGGTTTGTTTTGCTTTGGCACAGTGTTCCGATTGCTTATCAGGTGCTAATTTGTGCCGAGTAAGGAGCTTATAATGTATATGTTGGGTGCACTTATAAGTATCCTCAATATGTTAATGCCAAACATCGATGCTCTGTGGGGTAATTTCCTTCTGTTTATAAGAAAGGAGCACTATTAAGTATTAGCTATCTGTCTCAGTGGGTTTAAGGCCAGGATGTGCCAAGCATCCTCTTAAAGGAGAGCTCTACGGCATCTACTTATAGAAAAGCTGATATGAAATATCTTGCATTGAACTCAAATATGCCTTGTTTTTCGTAGCTACATTTCAGCATTTCTTCTTCTCCACAAGTCTTGCTATCCAGTAAGTTAACAGTTTTCTCGTTTATTTTGTGGGTTTTGCAGGAACGTCCAAACGCATGGGCCTGTTGCTTCAGTCGGTGGAAATCCTTTTGCCTAGATCAAGGGCGAAGTTAGTTCTTCTCACTTCTAACCTTTTCATTGTTCATCATTGATCCCTCCTCTTTGCGGAATTTGTTAGACAATACATGCCCGAATTTCTATACTCAGTCACTTGACGGAGACAAAAATGGAAATTGCTATGATCATCTTTGTCCCTGCCCACAGGCCCTGACGGGACTTCAGTTCACTCGAGTTGCATATCTGCCATATAATTTGTACAAGAAATGTTCTTTCTCTGGCATTGTATAATATTTGGCCTTTCATTGCTGAGAATGTACCTGTGGGTGTGGGTTGTGCCTTGAACAAATATTTTTCTCAAAATCCGGATTACAGGTTTTGTAGCTCTTTTGCCCATTTGGGCTGTGGATGTTTGTTGTGTGCTCCGTAGACTGTTGGTTTTACTTTTGTTTGTTCTGAATCCCCTTAATTTTAATTAATTATTTTTTATTTATATCTTAGCCCAAATTGTTAGAAATATAGGGAACAAGAGAGCAGAGAAAGGCTCTTTCATGGAAGAACAAGGGAGTAGAGATGAGACTTCTCATTCATGTGTATTTCTCAAGTAAGGTTTACAAGCCTTTATATAGGCAATAGTGGGAGGTTAGAGGAGGTGAAACATCCATCTCTTAATAACTTTATAACACTCCCCCTTGGATGTATACCTCTAACATTATAATCTGTCTCATTAAAAACCTCGCCTAGAAAACCTAATGGGACAAAAACTAGGACTAAGGAAAAAAAGTATAGATGTCGTTTGATACGCTTTGGTGATACTGCCTCATTAAAAACATTGTCAGGAAAATCCAGTGGGACAAAACTTGATTAAAGGAAACAAAAGTACAATGCGTACATTCTCCCCCTGAATACAACATCCTTCTTGCAGCTTTCTCATTTTGGTAAGCTCTCCGAACTTCTTGATAATGCTGACTTCATGAGCTGTTTGGTCGAGTATGAATATTGCCTTTGATGTGTACAAGGCGAAATGTCTTCATGTATCATCGAATTCGATGCAATAGACTTCCTTGTCTTTGGTGATGAGCTGCTTTCAATGCACAAATATAAGATACTTCAGGGCCTAGTGTGCTTTTCAACGTTTGATTCGGGGGATCTAATGTATAGATGGTGTATAAGTTGTCTCATTAAAAACTTTACCTTGGAAAAACCCAGTGGAACAAAAACCAAGATTAAGGAAAAGAGTACAATGTTGTGTATAGTACTTCAGAATTTAATACACTATGTCACCACTTACACAATACTTCAAGTACTATAAGCACCCTTTGACTTAATCGTGTAAATATGACGAGGATTTCATATTGATGCTTTGGGCATTTCAAAGTAATCGATCATTTTCACTTATATTCTTTTATTAATGATCAATTTGAGTATACAACTACTATGCCCGTCAATTACGGTTAGAGTCGGTTCATCGACAACCAAAGATTATATCCACTACATGTGAATATTTTTTTCATATCATCCAATCTAGACTTTTATGCAATCTATCTTGCTATATATCTTACAGCTTCATTTCGCTTATTGCAGTTTTGTATAAACACCTACATAAAATCAATGATGTTATACTTTCCGATGTTGGGACTACGGGCCCAATAACATCATGCTTAAAGATTTTATCTTTGCATGATTTTTTTTTTCTCTTTTACCATCATTTCGATATCGACATCCATTATTTGATTGATGATCATCATATTTCCATGAGCTCTTTCCACTTCTGGGGAATCCTTAAGTGAGAGCCTAGTGATCTTCAACACTTCTAGTGTATTTGAGAATCACTTGATTTTTGTTGGTTTCGGAGTTACTTTTGGAACCTCCAAATGAGCTAGCTAGCTAGTGCAGTATATGTGAATTAGTCACTCTCTTGGCCTTAGTAAATGCATTTGATGACTTTTTGCTTAACCATGTAATTATCATTTGGTGTACACAAGTGCTAAACTTCTGGTTCACTTTCATTTATCCGCGGATCCCAAATGATAGAGAAGTTGCTTTCCTATAATCTCTTTATTAATACAGTCTCATTTCCTCTCCCCCTAAATATCGAGAATTTGATCACCTTTATAAAGCTCGAGGTATTTGATACCATTAGGGACTCAAACCCCATGTATCATTCAACTTCTTTGTGGTCTTTTTAGTTAATTGTGGAGGAGGCCATGAAACATATACTCTCTTCTGGAGATAATTTGAGAGAAGTTATTGTGTCAAATTCGAAATGCAAAATTGCATGGGCCCATTTGACTAACGACTCTTCTAGGTCGTAGTGAGCTACTATATGCTCCATAATGTGATTGATAACATTCTCTACCTTTGCATATGACCAATGTGCTAAGGCATCTATATTGGAATAACACTGGTTCTTATGGCGACGTTTTATGTTCGTAGTTGTCTCATTGAACACGGTCAAGAGACATAAGAGACTTTGCATTCACTATTTACCATAGACGGCCGTGTTATTATTTTGCCAAGTGATAGCATGCATTTAGGTAGGCATAATAGGTTGCATTTAGCTTAGTTAAGATGCATTTCATGGATGAATTAAGTACAATTTGCATATTTGCTCTCTATGTTGTCGGAGTCGGAATCTACATGCTTTTATTGATTATTTCAGGTAACTGTGGGTCCGGGGATGAGGCATGGGTTGATGACGCATTATAAGAGAATGTCTAGTTGATCGGAGAAGTTTACATGAGGATCTCAAGAGGTCCTGAGAAGAAGAAGCAAACCTAAACGAAGAACAAGTCTGCAGAAGTTGTCGCCAGACATGCTGAACTTGTTTTGCACTTTCTGGAGGCCTCGGTTGTCCGATTGACTATTATGACCATGCGTTGGAAAGATCTTTCAGAGAACTACAACTTTCTTGTTGACAAGAAGAGCGAATTCATGATAGATTTTCCGTGAAAAGCCCCTGGCTGCGGCCGCAGCAACCTTGCGGCGCCCGCGGCCAATCAATTTGCAAAGGGTTGGAGGAAACAGTGTGCGGCGGGCGCAGCACCTATGCTACGCCCGCAGCATTGGTCGTCAGCATTAATTCGCAATGTTTTGATTAATGAAAACCCTAGAACTTATTTATTTCTTTCATGGCCGACTTTGGATGTTTTAAAAGGCCAAGTTTTATGTTATTTTCATAACTTCTATTCTATTCTATTCATTAGACGCTTTATTTTCATAACTGCAATTTGAAGCTTAATTCGGATTGATTGTGAGTTTCTAATTCTCGTTCCTTGTTTCCTATATTTGAATGCTTCGACTTCTTTGTGCTTGATTGTTTATTGTTTTGTTCTATCTTGTCTGGCCAACTTGTTAGATCAATTCAATCGCTAAGGTTTTGTAGATTCCTGGTTGTGAACCTTAACCTAAGTGGCAAACTTGTTCCTTTAGGGCTGGTTGAACTAATTGAATGAGTAGAAAGTTGAATGTGTTGTTAAATCCTTTTTTAGGGACTGCAAATACCTTGGCTAATCTCTGAACTTAAAGCTATCAATTGGGTTAAATCCTTCTTTAGGGACTGTTCGATTGATAAGGGTTGCTAGGACTGGTTGGACTAGTAACTATATTAGGTCGGGACAAGGGCATTCATAGGATACTTAATAGGACGAGAAGAAGTTACAAAGATCGCTTCAAAGCAAATAAAGTGGAAAATTGTAGGTAGAATTGCTTCTCATAATTGTCTAAACCAAATTCATTTACTTTGCTTTCACCAATCCGCTTTGATAAAAGGCGGACCTTTCACACTCAAAACCCCCTTCTTTGGTTACTAAATTGGCACTTAAATCATACGTGAATTACAAATTTCCCTGTGGGATCGACCTCTTGCTTATTGCTATACTAGTTATAGGTTTGAGTTTCTTTGACGGAACAACGACAGGTTTTCCCTCCGTCACCAAGAGAACAAGCCGTATATGTATGGTCATCCTTATTGAGGATCTTCCGGTCCTAGGATCTTCTAGTCCTTTTTGGTGGGTATTCATGTGAATTTCAATAATCTTGCAAATCATCGTTTTACTTGAGCGACCAAATGCCACAAAGAATAAGATTTTATTGTCAAATAACTTATGGCTAGTGACATCATAAGTCTCAATGGTAAAACATTCTAACCATTGAACTTTGTACCCGATGATCCATTTAATTAATCAAATGTCGTTAACTGGGTATTTTCAGAACTTCCGTTGGTTTCATACTACATGTATTAGACTAATGACCAACTATGTGTATTTATCAGATACACTTTAATTATCCTTATTCATAATGTTCTTTAGGACATTAGAATTAACCTTACAAAGATGAACTAGTTATAAGCCACAACAATAACTGAATTGGTTGCGCACTTAACCATTACCTCTTTTACACCTTCTACAGGAGGGGCATACTTAGAGGATTGCTAGGAAGTGACCTTGTAAACCAGATCATGTTTTGTGGTTATTTATATTGGTTGTACTAACCAAATAAAAATAGTTCTGAATAAGTCATAACCCACATTCCATGCACTTCTTCAAGAGTACAAATATTTAAAATAAGATCTTATAATCTTATATACTCTTCTTGAGTTTATAAGAATATGAAATTAGAGTCTTCAAGCTCTGATATTGATTTGATAAAAACTCACAATCTACTAGATTGTTTACAAATGGTATCGAGTCTTTGAGCTCTTAGCGAGATTAGTGTCACAATCTACTGGATTATTTAACCATTGAGTTTAGGAACTTCAACCCCACAGAATAGGTTTTGAAAAACTCATAGTATGGTGGATTAATGTGATAATAATAATAAAATTATGTTAAAGATAATACTAATTAATAGTAAAGTATATTAAGAAACATGTATATCAACAACAATAATCTTAAATAAATAAATAAATAAAATTAATGTCAACTTCGAGTGGCAAGAGAATTTAACATAGATCTTCGAGACCTTTTATCATCTACCTCAAGAGGTGGTATTCTTATATACAATTTTATCGTCTACTTCTAGAGATCGATTTGAGTGATACATAAGTTGTATTTACTTTATCTACGACAGGAGATAAACTAGCTATCACTTTTGAGATGATATGCAATTTTAACAACTTATATCTACTTCGAGAGATAATGTTTATATACTTCGGGAGACAAACGATGAAAGTAAAATATAATATATGAATATAGATACATAAAATAAAATAAAAGGATAATCATTGTTCATCGCTACGGGGATGAAATTTACTGTTCATCACTACGGGGGTGAGATTTATTGTTTCTTTGCTACGGGGATGAGATTTATCAATCACATCAAGCTATTTATCAATCTCCTAATTTAATATTAGTTTATATCCACTTCGAGGGATAAAACTCACCACTTCGGGGGTGATATATTTTATATCTACCGATCATCTTCGGGATGCAATTTGTCTATTCGTCTACTTCGGGGACGTATACATTAATGTACTTCGGGAGATGAAATTGATTTATCTACCAGATTAATTTATTTTATATTTTAGGGAAAACTAATTAAAATACCCCCACCTTTGGGGGTATGGTAAAAATATATTCCCAACTTTCAAATGTAATAAAAATATCTCGACCTTTGAGGGTAGTGGTAATATATTACCACGAGTTTTCTCATGGGTAAAAAATGCTAACAAGACGGCCTACATGGATTTTTTTAACAAGATTGCTCGCGTAGAAGCTTTTTTACAAATTATATAGCACTAAAATTGAGTTTTCTTGAACGGTTTTCTTAGGAAAAAAAATAAACCGACAACAAAATTAAACCCGAAAAACAAAATTGATTCAACCAAGCAACTAATCCATTCAAAATTGCCTCAAATTAACACAACACGACTATTCATAATACCGACCCGACAACAAAACTAAACCAACAACAATAACGAAGAGGGAAAAAAAATTTGCTCAGCCAAATCCGTGAACGAATCAAAGAGGAAGAAGATGTGAGAGAGACAGCTCAAGATAAGCGACCACGAGGGAAGAAGACAGCCATTGAAGAGGAATCATGAGCTACATGGAAAACCTAGAATACAGTACAAGAAGCGACCATGAAAGAAGATAGGAGGGAGGAAAAGGCGTTGGGTATGAACCCAGTCCAATTCTTTATTTTTTTCTAAGGAAATCGTTCAAGAAAACCCTTGTTATGTCATAATTTTTGATCCATGAGAAAACCTGTGGTAATATATTTACCAGTACCCTCAAAGGTCGGGATATTTTTATTACATTTGAAACAACAACAACAACAACAACAACAACAATCCCAGTATCTCCTACTCAGAGCAGGGTCTGGGGGGCGAGATGTACTCACCCTTGCCCCGACTAGGTCGAGGGAGTGTTTCCGAGTGACCCATGATCGAACACCATGGGGAAGAGAGAAGCACGTTACTAGAAACTGAAAACTAAGAGAATAAATAAAACGCAAAAAGGACAAGGATGAAAAGATGGAAGGGATGCTCGAAAGAAAATTGAGATAGAATGGAAGCATGAGCGAGAGCCGTTGCCCCCGACTAGCGTTCTTCGACTCGAATAACACTCCTCCACTGAGACCTGTCCTATGTCATCTCCTTAGAGAGTCCCAGAACGGTCAGATCATGTCTCGATTCCCGCATCTTAGGCCGTCTTGTTAGCATTTTTTACCCATGAGAAAACTCGTGGTAATATATTACCACTACCCTCAAAGGTCGGGATATTTTTATTACATTTAAAAGTTGGGGATATATTTTTACCATACCCCCAAAGATGCGGGTATTTTAATTAGTGTTCCCTATATTTTATTCATCCACTTCCACTTCGAGGTTATATAATTTATGTATACACATCCCCCACGAGCTAAATCTCATCGCTTCGGGCGATGGAGATCGGATCTCATCGCTTCGGGTGATGGAGATTGGAACTTCAATAGGGACAAAATTTGCAACCTAGAAGTTAGTGTCTTTTCTATAATTATAAGAAAAATATAAGCCAATCCGCAATTTTAGAAATTGTAGGGTTGGATTTGTAATTAACCCAAATCTAGAACCACGCCCTTCGTCTTCCTCGATTTTAATTCACAGAGGCGGCCGTTTCGATTCCGAATTCACAGAGGCAGCCGTTTCGATTCCGATCATTGCGTGCACTAGGCTCAACGGCGACATCGGACCATTGGGCAACGATCGCCGCAAACCCCACGCGGCCACACCCTGGGTGCCACCGATTGCCGAGAGCAGATCGGCGGATTGAGCGATCGGTTAGTTTCAATCTTCATCGGCCGGGAGCTAAGCGGGAGGCAGATCGTCAGGAGGGAGATCGATTGTAACTGTGGAGAAAAACAGATTCACACACATCAAAGAATGAAGATGGAAAAACAAACCGAAGAAATCAATCATAAAATTCAATCAAGACGATCGACTGCTCTATGTGTTGATAGAAAGCGGCGTTTCCGTTCCGACTTCCGATCACCAGCCCAAAGCTGCAACAGATTGCTTCGTCTTCCTGTCTCTGATCACCAGCCCAGGCGCTGCGATTGGGCACCATCGATCGACTCGCATTGACAAGGACATCTCCGATGTCGACCAGGTTAGGGTCCGTCTCCGCCGATCAAATTTCGGATTTTCGGGTACAACCGACGTCGACACCAAGGAGTTGTGATCGGTGGAGGTATGTCTACTTTTGAGAGCACCCCGATGACGCTACCGCTGGCGATGATCGAGGCTGTATGCCTTCATCGCCGAGGTAAAGCGTGGTGAGATGTGCCCCGTTTGCTTTAAAGATTAGGATTAGGTCTTACACACATAAATCGATCAAATAATAATCAGCTTAGATCAGGATTAGGTTTGGTAGAACAATCGGCTTAGATCAGGTTTGGTAGAACAATCGGCTTAGATCAGGTTTGGTAGAGCGATCAATTGAAAAAACAGTCGGCTTAAATTGATCCGGTTTGGTACTGTTTGGTAGAGCTTTAGGCTGATAACGTGTTAGAAATATAAGGAATAAGAGAGGAGACTTCTCATTTATGTATATTTCTCAAGTGTGATTTACAAGCCTTTATATAGGCAAAAGTGGGAGGTTAGACGAGGTGAAACATCCACCTCTTACTAACTTTATAACACAAATTATAATGTTAGTAATTCTTATATTCTAAACAGTTGGGTCCATCGCTCAAACACCGATCCCCAAATACAACTCTCAAACACCGATCCAAGGTTTATCCATCTTAGCCGTTTGCTTGGTGGAGCCTTTGCCTTTTTGGTTCTTTAGAAACAAAAAAATCCTTTGACGATATTAACCCTAACCTTAATGCAATCTTATCTTTTATCTCTTAGCATATCTTCAATTGGAACAAATCTAAAGAACTAGACCAAGAATATTAGGGGTGGGCGTGGGACGGGATGGGGGTCGTCCCGCGTCCCGTCCCGCAAGGGATTCACTACTTTTTTTCAATCCCACGCGGGCCTTATCACTCACGTGACAAGACGGGACGGGACCGGGATGGGACGAGCCTTGTCCCTCAAATAAAAAAACATTATAAAAAAATCTAAAATTCGTATATATTTTATGATTTTCAAAGGCGTAACATATGTAAAATTCGTATATATTTTATGATTTTCAAAGGCATAACATATGTAGATTTATAATTTACGATTTTCCTTATATATACATACATTTTACATATAAATTATTTACAATATATATATATATATATATTGACACACACTGATACAATTATATATAGTGAGTATACTGAATATATGTACATATACTATATTTCCACCAAAAAAACAGTGAGTATATGTATCTATATCTATATAACTACCTTAATTCAGTATACTTTATGCTGACGTGGCGATCTCCCCACAATTTTCTCCTTTTCACCCAATCAAATGTTTTCTTTTTTTTTTCTTTTTTTTAAACACCTCTTCACATTTTCAAACAAATAGCGTTTACTCCGTCTAGGGTTAGTATTCCGCCCCCTGCCTCCTTCGTTCCTCCCTCTACTGATTCTTATGCTTCAATCCTCCGTTCCGACGATTTCAGTTCTTCATCCTTCGCTTTGCTAGTTCCATCTTCGTCAAAGAGCGCGACCCCTTCCAATTCCGGCAATTTCAACTCTTTCTCCTTGCCTCTGCTGGTTCAATTACGTTGTCTTCCTCCTCCTGCCATCCCAATCCCGGCGATTTTGGCTCTTTCTTTGCCTTTGCCGGTTCAGTTACATTGTCTTCCTCCTCTGTCGAGGTAATACTCCCTCATCTTCTCTATCTTTCTCCACTTCAGGTTCAAATGTCATTGATTTTTTATGACCTTTCGCTTCTACTGAAGATTAAGTAGGGAGGTTTTGATGTATCGCCAATTTCAGATTGGGGTTGTGATGCTTAGGTTCATTGATTTTCAGATTGGGGATGGCTATACCTTGCGGTATCATCCTTTGACGCTGCTTACGGAGTCCGTCGATTGCTCTTGAAATCAGGTATTTTGGTTACATCTCTCCTTCGATGTTTGTTGTTGTTCTGGATATTATTTATGGACCCTCGCTAACTTCTATTTTTCTGTCAATCGCTCATTTTTGTGCCTCCGATTTCTTCTTCCCTGTCGATATACCGGTGCTTCTGACGACAATGAAGATGAATACCGATTTTGCCATCGATCTCACGTATAAGGTATTTCGCTGCCTCCTAGGGTCAATGCCTACTTTGAGGCCTTGCATTGCTTCAGTCGTGTTGTTGTCCCTAAGTTCTACTCTTCTTATTATCCTTTTTCATTTGCTTTCAGCACTCCTACCAGAGTGGAAACACCTGATGTTATAAATCTTCCTAAGCAAGAGAGGAAGGAACCTACGAGACATTGCATATAGATTTAGCTGATGTGGAATTGATATCTAACTGAAGACTAATGGTTTGGTTATTGGAAGACTGGGTTTCTGTTGAGTGATATTGCATATAGATTTAGCAAGAGAAAGGAATATAGTCAGAGGCGGCCAAAGCCTGAGATTCTTCATTCACACACCACATCTTCAAGCAAACCCCTGTTTCTTCAACTCATTGGGAGTACATAGTGCATGAATTTCACTTCATAAAAAGGCAAATGATTTTAAAGTAGACTAGAAGATTAATGCCAGAATTCTTACTCGGTTGATAATGCAACTTTCAGAAGCTTGCAATACCCCAGATTGATTTTATTTAAATGAAGGCAACACCCTGATTTGGCTTGAAGATAAGCAATTGAACAGAACTCCAATATTACAAGCAGAAGGGATAGCTAAGGACTCCTTAAAGGTAGAAAAGTAGAAATTAAGAAATCCAGATGGAAATCTGACCACCATTAAGGCTTTAAGGGAATAGCCTACCTTTCAGGGATAGGTCCATCTATTGTTGTGTTTGGATTTATGCTTTTGGGATCTTCGACTGGTTAGGGATTCCCAACTGATTTCGGTAGTAAACTCCAAAGGATTAAACCTTTGGCTCTGGTTTATCTCTATTGTGTTTTTGCTTTCTGTGCTATTTGTGTATTTGGTGTGATTCCTGCTTTTATGCTCTATCAATTCAGAGAAAAATGAAAACAGCCTAACAAACCTATTCTACGGTTCAAATCCTTCAGTAGAACCTCAAACCCACATTTTGCAATGAATAGAAATAAAGGCCTAACAATTTTCGCCAAGGCAAAAATGCTTTTTGTCCCTTATTCTATTTTATCATTTTTAAGTTCTTGAATTATAAGTTCTTGAATTAGTTGAGTATATAAGTTGTCTTTGTGTGTTGCCTTTTATGATACAGCCTAGGCAAGTGAGTAACCTTTTTGTCCCTTCTTCTATTTTATCATTTTTAAAACAACCTATTTTCACCTAAAAGAACATCTTCTCTTAGCTCTTTGGTTGCTCAATATCAGATGCAAGTCAATATAATGATGCTATGATCCTGGTAAAAAAAAGAAATCAAATCCTTATGAGATCGGTGTCATTGTTGTGTAGTTTTATTGATTATAAATTATAAGCATGAAATGATGGCATATATTCTCTATAGTTATCTATCTGCCTTAATTGGTTCAAGTTTTCAATTGTCACCGAATACTTGAGCATCTATAATCATTTATTTGGAATTGAAGATAGTATCGTGTTCTAATTGAAAATAGTACTCTATATCCTAGCTTCTATATAATCATAGACATTTCCTAATTGTTTTGTTTACTTTAGGCCATTGCAATGGTTGAAGGTTATAAAGACAAAGGAGAACGAGGATTATAGCCCTTATGGACTATACCAGATGATCCAAGTGAGACACCGACATCTTATACCGTGTGCTTTTTGAGGACCTTGCTGATGGACAATAATTTTTTAATCTTCTAGCTAAAATCATTTTTCAAGGAGTTGGAAGATGTTAGTTTCTTTATCAGAACCATTCGTTTGTATAGCTCCAAGTAGTATATTTGGTTCATTATAGTTAAGATGAATTGTCTTTATTAATTGTCCCTCTTTTTTGAATGTGCATGAACTAAATAAAGCAATCCAGTCATGTACCAGAAACGTGTTGATCAAATGTAGTTGGTAAACCATCAATAGAAAGACAAATACCATATTTCATTGATGATTTATAAGAATCTATTTACTTTAAAGAGTGCTAGCACCATGAAAGTTTTTACGAATACGAAGAGATTGGTGAGCCAAGCTTTCATACTTCTGGGAATAGTGTGTGATTGGTACGTCCTGCCTCTTTTTTTTTCTATTCTTTCCCCATGGTCATTTGGCTAATCACACTTCAACACTAATTAAAAGAGAATCGAAGGTGAGATGGGAAAAATTTACAACTCAACTTTAAGTCCAATTCCAACTTAAAAACAATAACATACTCTAATTCTTTTTAATTAATCTTACTAATATATGTTTAAGTTTAAGAAAGTTTTTACAATTTTTTCTTTTAATTTCTATTTTGTAATGGTAACCTTTACACCTTTTTATAGCCACACTGCAAATATATAGAGTGTCCTATTTGCTTTTGAAATGTGATTGGCCTACAGGTTGAAGATGAAAAAAATGACTAAAATATATGTAGCACCAAAAGTCCAAAACATACAAGAGACTTGAAAATTTCTAAAGCAATATGTATTATTTTAACATCTTGAGAGTTTTGTTTATTTTATTCCATTAGTATATTAATTTTTCATACTATTTTTAGCATTTTTAAACTTAGATACTCTTTTCACTGTTGCCTTGAAACTTGGATACTCTTATCATTTTGTAGGTTTCCCTATTTGAGTTAATGTTGAATTTACTATAGTTTGATTTTTTTTTAATTATCTCTAGATTAGGAACATGGATATAATAAAAGTAAAACCAGTTGGTTTGATTATTATTTTTAAATTTCATCATTTTTCTATAATCACTTTCAAATGATATTTGTATGCCTAATAAGAGAACAAACTACAAATTCATAAATGGGTTTAGGATTAATTTGGTTTCATATCTGATCGGTTTAGGATTAATTTTGTTATAAAATTCAACTTAGCTAATTCAGTTTCATTGATTCTTTTCTATAATACATTCTTTGTTATTCATTATCTATAATTCCTAAAAAATTTAATTATGAATTTATTAGCTGTAAGTCTGTTTTAAATTTCATTTCTTTAACTCGGATTCTAAACTTCATTTCCTATAATTCATTTTTATGACAGATTCATTTATTGTAATTCGGTTCCTTAATGACGTCTCTACAATTTAGCATCTTCAAATCTTTCTACATTTCATTTCTGTCGTTCAGCTTCCATGATTAATTTTCATCCTCATTCTTCCTTTTTCATAGTTTCATAGATATGATATGAATTCAATCTTCATCCTCATTTTTCATCCTCATTCTACTTATCATTTTTCTACATTTCATCCTCATTTTTCATATCTGTAACAAATTGATGAGTTGGTTTCATTGTGTTTTAAGTGTTATCTTCCGATCATTGTAACAATATGATGTTGGTCTCATTGCTTTCATTAATCAGTTGGATGACCTTCTCTTTTAGTTGGGGTAACAGGGTGTCATCCTAAATAATAACTGATTTGTCTTCCTTATGAAAGTTACACATTTTGGTTCATTATTAAACTTTTTATATCTACATTTTAGTTTGTATATCATTTACTATTAACTTATAAATGATATCCATTATACAAATTCATCCCTTTGTATTCATCAATAATTTTTTTCTCCCGGATTTGCATGGCTGAAGCCTACGTCACCAACTCGATCTGTACCTTTTCTAAACACCTATGTCGTTCAATAACAAAATTGTTGTTTTAGACTTTCCAAACATTTGTTTATATTTTATTTGGTCATTCCTTATAATAAATATTTTATATTCTTTTTTTTTTCATCGCAACCGCGCCATGGCGCCACTAGTTAGTATATACTGTCATGTATCCCACAAAAAAAAACAGTGAATTGAGTATATGTATATACAAAACAGTGAAGTGAGTATATGTATATACTGTTAATATTATATATATGCAGGACGGGACGTGATTTGCGGGATAAGGAATTCTCGTCCCGCGTCCCGTCCTGCATATTTTTTGCGGAATGGGTCTGGGACGGGATAAGTTATTTTTTTCCCAAATCCCACCGGGATCGGGACGGGACCGGGACATGTCCGGGATTTGCGGGATTTGTGCCCACCCCTAAAGAATATAGTACCAACTCACATACGTCAAACAACATAACATATAAAAAGATCTCTCGCAAACATGGCATATTGATGCGGATCAAGATGGCCTTCTGTGGGTCAAACAATGATCTTGATCCAGGCAAGCTCTCAAGACCAATTCGAGGGCCATTGATTGCAAAGAATGTCTTCATCAAAAGGAAGAAGAAGGATCCACCATTGAAGAGGGTCCAAAGGTAACCAAGGTCCACGCTTTTCGTTCGTTCAGGATCGTTTGACAGCTTTTCGACGTCTCAGTAAAATGGATCGTTCGGAGTTCATATTTATCGGATGAGGTCATGCCATACTTTGTTGGAACGAGGACGAAAAGATATACAATTTTGCTGTTGAAGGTTTCTCCAGAATCGGCCTCTAAGAATGGCTGAAATTCATCATCTTTGCAGCTCTTCCTGTTTGGACGAATTTCTACATAATTATTTAATTATTTTCGAATTTATTTAATTAAATTAGATTTGATTATTTTATGAATTTAGGAAAATAATGTGGAAATAATTATATCTCTTCTAGATATAATTCTTGCCCATCAAGTTGTTAATTTTCTATCCTTAGTTAGATTTACTTATCTTAAGATTATTTGATTTATCTTTAGTTACCAAAACTATATCTTCTGCACAAGATAGAATTGGTATGTCTCTATTTAAACTCTTGTATTTCATTCGATAAAATTAGATTGGAAATTATATTGAGGAACCCTTTTTAGGATTAAAAAGGTTCTTCAATCTCCCAATTCAAAAGCTTTTGCAATCACTTATGTTCTTATTGTTCAATTCAACCAAGATCCCAAACAACCCTTCAAACACAAAGATCACAAAAGCTGTGAAAGCTGTCGTCAAATCCAGAACCTAGCCATCGTGTTACTGTAGCAGCGGACGCGGCACTGTAGCAACGCGCGCAACATCCGTCGCTGCTGCACCAGTTCTGTCCCTGTTTCCTTAGTTGCCTTTGCTTTGTTTTATTTACTTGTTTTTCTCTTTTCTTTCACAATAGTTTCAGATCCTTATTGTAATTAATTGTAAACATCGAGAATATAGCAAGAATATTGCAAGATCGGGCCATCAATAGTTTGATGTTCTTGATTCCGAGCTCACAGGCGAAGGATCGGGGATTCCAAACATATCAAGTGGTATCAGAGCCGTAGGTTTCGCAAATTCTTTTTTTTTCTTGATGTTATTCACGATTTGATTCGATGGTTGGCATTATCTGGGGAGACTAGGATGATAATCACGATCCATGGGCTGCACAACAACAACGTCCCCGAGAGTTGCAGAGGCGAGCTTTGCAACAACAACGAGCTTTAGAGCGACAACGAGAGGCTCAAAGGCACCGCCTTTGGCTTCAACGGCAAGCGGAAATCGAAAAGGAGAGGCGTCGACAACAACTTCAAGCCGAACATACAGCCAAACTTCAAGCCGCCTATGATGCCTATGATGCCAGATTACAGGCGAGGGAGGCACAACGTCAAGCCGAACGAGATGCCTTTAATGACAAATTGATGGACGGCTTCAAGAAGAACTTCTCGGATGCTTTTCGTCAAGCATTGGAGTTACGCTTTTCCACTACTCCAGCGGTTAAAGTTCCTTCAACCGACGACGAGGTAATTGAGCCTAAGGAGTCTTCTGTTGACATCGTTGCCACGAATTCAGCACAGCGCGACGATTTTGTTTTGCCGATTCCCGTTGACTCCGACATTGGAATTGAGTCAACACAGGCTTGTTCTAAAGATGACTCGATGATCTTTCCAACGGTGGGTCACATGCTGCCAGAATCCTCCGGGAAGACCTCTGAATCTATGCTGCAAGTGGACTGCAGTGCTGCGCCAGACGTGGTAGTTGCTTCTGACCACAATGATGAGGACGTTGGGGACACTTCTCTTGAGTTAGCTATTGTACCTCTTGAGAATGTTCCTAATGTTGAGACTTCTGAAGTTAATAGGGTTATTGAGCCTAACGATTTTGTTCTTCTTGATTGCTCAATGCTCCCTATGACAGGTGTTGTTTTTTAGGTTCCTTTGTCTCAAATTGTGCTGGCGCCATCTCAAGTTGTTTGTCAAGGAAGTTACTTTTTGGTGGTTTCTCCTTCCCCTTTGATCATAAACGACTCGATTCGAGGACGAATCGAAGCTAAGAAGGGGAGAATGATGCGGATCAAGATGGCCTTCTGTGGGTCAAACAATGATCTTGATCCAGGCGAGCTCTCAAGACCAATTCGAGGGCCATTGATTGCAAAGAATGTCTTCATCAAAAGGAAGAAGAAGGCTCCACCATTGAAGAGGGTCCAAAGGTAACCAAGGTCCACGTTTTTCGTTCGTTCAGGATCGTTTGGTAGCTTTTCGACGTCTCAGTAAAATGGATCGTTCGGAGTTCATATTTATCGGATGAGGTCATGCCATACTTTGTTGGAACGAGGACGAAAAGATATACAATTTTGCTGTTGAAGGTTTCTCTAGAATCGGCCTCAAGAATGGCCGAAATTCATCATCTTTGCAGCTCTTCCTGTTTGGACGAATTTCTACATAATTATTTAATTATTTTCGAATTTATTTAATTAAATTAGATTTAATTATTTTATGAATTTAGGAAAATAATGTGGAAATAATTATATCTCTTCTAGATATAATTCTTGCCCACCAAGTTGTTAATTTTCTATCCTTAGTTAGATTTACTTATCTTAAGATTATTTGATTTATCTTTAGTTACCAAAACTATATCTTCTGCACAAGATAGAATTGGTATGTCTCTATTTAAACTCTTGTATTTCATTCGATAAAATTAGATTGGAAATTATATTGAGGAACCCTTTTTAGGATTAAAAAAGTTCTTCAATCTCCCAATCCAAAAGCCTTTGCAATCACTTATGTTCTTATTGTTCAATTCAACCAAGATCCCAAACAACCCTTCAAACACAAAGATCACAAAAGCTGTGAAAGCTGTCGTCAAATCCAGAACCTAGCCGTCGTGTTACTGTAGCAGCAGATGCGGCACTGTAGCAGCGCCCACAGCATCCGTCGCTGCTGCACCAGTTCTGTCCCTGTTTCCTTAGTTGCCTTTGCTTTGTTTTATTTACTTGTTTTTCTCTTTTCTTTCACAATAGTTTCAGATCCTTATTGTAATTAATTGTAAACATCAAGAATATAGAAAGAATATTGCAAGATCGGGCCATCAACAATTTGATGTTCTTGATTCCGAGCCCACAGGCGAAGGATCGAGGATTCCAAACACATCAAGTGGTAGCTGCAAAGATGATGAATTTCGGCCATTCTTGAGGCCGATTCTGGAGAAACCTTCAACAACAAAATTGTATATCTTTTCGTCCTCGTTCCAACAAAGTATGGCATGACCTCATCTGATAAATATGAACTCCGAACGATCCATTTTACTGAGACGTCGAAAAGCTGTCAAACGATCCTGAACGAACGAAAAACGTGGACCTTGGTTACCTTTGGACCCTCTTCAATGGTGGAGCCTTCTTCTTCCTTTTGATGAAGACATTCTTTGCAATCAATGGCCCTCGAATTGGTCTTGAGAGCTCGCCTGGATCAAGATCATTGTTTGACCCACAGAAGGCCATCTTGATCCGCATCACATATGGTCGAAACCTCGAAATGGGTGGTGTAAAATTAATTTTAACGGTGCATTACCCCGTGCAGATTCTCCTTCCTATGGTTTTATAATTCGTAATGATAATGATTCTTTTTTATTCTCGGAGGCCGGTCCTTCTCCATTCCACTTTGTTCTTGGGGCCAAAGGTTTCAACCTTTGGAGAGGGATAATGAAAGCAATAGAACTCAATATAAATAAAATTATTATTGAATGCGATAATCTTAGCATCATCAACAATCTTTCGATTACATGCGCGTGTTCTAGTGAGATCGAGATGATAATATCAGACTGTCTTCTTTTTGTCAATCTTTTCTCTGAATTTGAGATCCTACACGTCTTTAGGGAAGACAATTGTGCCGCTGATCATCTTTCTCATCTTCCATATCCTCACTCTAGTGCCTCTCTCCTTTCTGACGCTGCACTCCGCAGCATCATGAATGTTGTTGGCTAGTTATCTAGGCACCTACCAAGTTCTTTTCGATCACAAAAAAAGGAGTAACAATCTATATAGCTCTGTTTGGCAAAAGTGTGGTTATTTTTATTTTGGAAGAAAGAAAAGAAATTAGGCAGTAATTGAATGCCATGATGCATGACTTCTACCTAGAGCAAGAACCCAAAGTTCTGAATCGTTCTCCACACCTTCGTCGGCAGGTGAACTGTAAGCATGACGAGCAATCTTATCTACAACAGTACCGATTTCTTTGAAAATATGATGAATAGTAACATTAGAAAATAAAAAAAAGGATCCAATATAGTATCTGATTGTAAAAGCTCTATGTTACAAGGACACTTCCAGTCTCCAAGGATTGTGCTGATAACCACCAAATTATCTTCCTCAATAAGGAGGTTATCGATACCCATTGTTTTCGCACGTAAGACTCCAATACGAAGACCAAGAGCCTCAACAAAGATGATTGTGCTACAATTGCATGTTTCTTTACCCATAGACATGATTCTGCCATTCAAATCACGAATGACAAACCTGTAAGCTGCCAAACCAAAGCTAAGCTTGGATTCGTCAAAGTTCAATTTGGCAAATCCAGCATGCAACTTTTCCCATATACTCTTATGTCATTCCCGTTTCCTGCTGCCAAAAAGGCCAGGACCATCCCGAGACTAACCTTTAGTGGACAAAAACAACACCGCTCTCGCCTAGTAGCTCCGCAGACAGCACAATACTAGCACAACTGCACCTCCCTCGCCCAGCCCCGTCATTGTCATCACCCCACTCCCACCGTCACCGCCCTCACCCAGCTCTAGTCCCGCAGCAAACGCACTCGCACCTCTCATGCCCAACCCCGTTTTTTTTTCCAGACCTAGGACCGAAAAAATCGAAAACTGAATGGTCAGTTATGGTTCGGGCCTTAGGTAAGTTTAGTTCGAGCCTATTCAGCCTGTTTGCGCCACCCTACAAGGTGGATCAGATTGTTCTGAAAGCATCATCATCTAATCCCATGAGGAACTGGTGAACACAAGCATCTTCTTTTTGTTTCTCAAGCTTTGAATTAACTCCACAAGTGAAACCATTGTACTCACACAAAGGAGTTGGTTCATAGTGCTTAAGACCTTCCCACAAACACTTCAATTTTCCATAGTAAGTCATAATTGACATACCTTTTTGTTTCATTCATGCAAATTCTGACTTTACGTGGCGAATCTTCAGTCTGTTGGTGACTGAAAAAGCCCTTTCAAGTAATCAACATATCTTTCGCGTTCTCTTTGTAGGTCACCATTGAACGAAGGCTTGGTTCAATAGTTTTAAGTATCCAATGTCGACATCGAATGAACCGTCCACCAATCCTCCATCAGGGTGAATCCTTGCTTGGTTCCTATAGAGTTCCATTAATGAAACCTAATATTCTAAAATGCACTAGGCGGTGCATAGGCGGACTTAGAACGAACTTGATTATTTCTTTATATTTTAATGTATAACACATCTAATTAATTCAATTAATGTAATAATAATCAATAATGTCACTCAAAAACCCAAATTTGTGGTGCTTAACTATCACTAAAGTAAATCAATGCAAAAGTACGCATTAGACCAGCGACTCTAAACCTCATAAAATCCGAAACCATAAGTTTGACTCATAAGCAAATACATCCCAACTTGGGGCACAAAAAAACCTTAAGTCGACTAATCACTTTCTTAAACGCAAAAAATGATAATCGTCGACCTAGACGGGGTAGTGCAGTGTCTAGGCGGGGTCTAGACGACACCTCGCCTAGGTGGATTTCCTCCTAGAGATCTGCCAAGGCTAAAAAATTACTAGGCGCCCTCTTTCCTAGCACCTAGGTGCAATTTTTTTTTGAAGAGGTAAATATATAGACAAATTATAAAGGATCATAAGGATCTAGTTACAAAGAAGGTTAGACCTAAGCGTAACTCCCAACATGGCCTTGTCCGGGCATATAGCATTACTTTGCACTATCTATCATGCTCCCTCTAGGTGTCCAACACCCTTCCATAACTCTCCTAAATCATGCAATCTAGTTGTTAGTCTCCTAACCCACCCGACCCACCTCTAAGTTGTTAGTCTCCTAACTAATCTTACCATAGACGCGGTTTTTAGAATACTGATAAAATCCCACTTGCATCTTGCTCTAAGAGAAATATGCACAATCCGTGACCATTTCTCATAATTTTTGCCCTTTAGTTGGACTTGAGTAATCACATTACCGGACATATCACTTGAATTGAGATCTTATGGAGAGTAGGTTTTTTGAGAGAATTCCTTCTCTTTTGTTATTACCAGTTTTAGTCATTACAGTTCTAGTCATGATCAACTTACTTGGGTTAGGTATCAAGAGGAAAATTTGAACCAAGGCTCTGGTACCATGAAACATGTGTGACCACACCCTCCCAATGTTATCCACCGTAATTTAACATGCTATTGGAGCTGAGTATGGTTAGGTGCGGTTTGGATTCCTCGTCTAGTTGAATAGCAAGTTTTAAGGCATTGAGTCGTCAAGTGCAACTGTCAAAAATACGTGGCCAGAAAGTTGCACTTGAGGGGGTGTTGAGAATATGATATGGAATAGTATCCCATATGGAAAATATGAGTGAATCCAAACCTTATACATAAGTGGGTCGGTTAATCTTTCTAATGCCAATTGGTTTTATGATGCAACTCCACTCGGCTTGTCTGTTCGGCTTAGTTAGCGCGTGTGCGCTTCGGCCTGTGAACCCCCCGCGTTGTGTAACCCACCATAATTTAACAAGTTATTTTATTTTATTGAATTGCCTTGTTGTGGAGAATATGATTGTGGGAGTGTCCCACATTGGTTAGAAATTGTATCCAAGCCTTTCATATAAGCAGGTGGGCTACCCCACCTAATACCAATTGGTTTTAGGATGGAACCCCACTCGGCTTGTGTTCTCGGCTTTGTTAGCGCGTTTGCGCTTGGCGTGCGTTGCCCCCCCCCCCCCCACGTCGGATGGCCCACCGTTATTTCATATGGTATCAGAGCCGAGGTTTGGCATGGTGCGGTGTGGTTTGGATTCCTGGTCTAATTGGCTAGCCGGCCTTAAGGCATTGATTCGTCAATCGCAACTGGCAATATTGCGTGGTCAGGCAGTTGCGCTTGAGGGGGGTGTGTGGAGAATATGATTGTGGGAGTGTCCCACATTGGTTAGAAATTGTATCCAAGCCTTGGATATAAGCAGGTGGGCTACCCCGCTGATAGAGCATGATTAGTGTTGCATTATAGAATGCATTCAGCATAATTTAGGTGTGAATATTGCATTTATTTAGTTGAATTTGCATTTTCACTTGTTGAGTTAGAAGAGGCGGAATCTACATGATTTTATGGTTTATTTCAGGAAAAGAAGATTGGAGGTGAAATGATATTGAAAAGAGCGGAAACAAGTTAAAGTACTTAGGAGTTGCTGGAGACAAAGAGGAAGAAGCTCGGAAGAATCGCAGGTCGCCCCGTAGCATCGCTGGCCGCCCCGCGGCTCGAAGTAAGGGACGTAGGAATTCGCTGATCGCTGGCCGCCCCGCGGCCCGTACAGTAGCTGAACATCGGAAGCGGACTTTACTTAGGGTTTTCTATTAAGTTATTTCGGCTGAATTTCTCTAGACTATTTAAGGATTTTCTAGTTATTCTTTCATTAACCTTATGCACATTATTCCATTTGTTGAGAGCGCTGTTGAGCATGAGCAACTAAACTCTCAAGGTTTCGCCTACGATTTGGATCTTTGATTGTTGAATTGTGAGTTTCTTAATCTAGTTCTTATTCCTATTGCAATGTTTCGACTTCTTTGTGCTTAATTGCTTGAATGTGTTTTATTCTCTCTGGCCTGGCCGACTAGTTAAAGTAGATTCATTCAATTGCTAGGGTTTTGTAGATTCCTCGTAGCGAACCTTAACCCAAGTGGCAATCATATCCCTTTAGGATTCGTAGGACTAATTGGATGTGTAGGAAGTTGAATACATGTTGAATATCAACTCGTAGCTTGATATTATGTGTACCTTGGTTAATTCATAATCTTAATGGTATCTCTAGGTTGAATCTTAACCGTGTTAGGGTTAATTAGAGATAAGGGTTGCTAGGACTCGTAGGACTAGTAATTTACCTAAGATCTGGACAAGGACATTGATAGGAAAAGACAAGAACTAGAGGCTGAAACAAGGATCGAATTCAGCAATCGAAGTGATAAATTGTAGGTGAACCTATTTCTCTCCATTGCATTCTACAAATCAATTTACTTTATTTGCTTGCTTCCGCTTTGATAAAAGGCGGATTTGTTACACACCAAAAACCCCCATATTCTCTATTAGTGATTAGAATTGATACTTGAATTGAATAGATTTTCCTGTGGATCGATCTCTTGCTTACACACTATACTAGTTGTGAGTTTGAGTATTCTTTGGCAAGAACAACGACAGGTTTTCCTCTTGTCAAATTTGGCGTCGGTGCCAGGGACTTCTTATCAATTTCTTGTGTTTTTTTATCGCTAACTTTTGTACATATTTACATCTAACCCCGTCGTGGACCTATCTTACGGTTCACGACACCTTATTACTAATATTTCTAGATGTTGAAGTTATGGCAGTTTCAGGGAGAATATTTTCACAACTACCTCACAAGAGTGCAAAATTTATTTAACATCCGTTATTCACGGGGTTTCCGAGATAGTTTGCGAGATGTGGTGGTTTGCGTTTTTGAGGGCATGGCTCCTCAGACCCGAGAACTTTCCAGGTCCATAAACAATGGAAGCTTTGTTGGTTTAGGAGTGTCGGGATTATGGGATCTTCTCTGCTACATGGGTGACCAATCGGCGGAGGAAGAATCCTACACTTCGACGTTTCAACCAATGGAGTACTCCGACCCATCCATGGAAGAGTCAACCATTGTCTTGATGGAGCAGATAGGGCAATTACGTGAGATAGTGAATCAAACTGGGGAAGCTATGAATCAAACTGGGGAAGCTATGAATCAAAATGGGGAAGCAATTATCCGACTCTTTAAGACATTGAAGGAGTTGATATTTCAACAATGTCATATTCCTCAACTTGATGAAAGCCAAGATGCAAGCAACGATGAATTCTCTGATAATGAAGAAGAGCATCTAGTGGTTATCCATACGAAATCTCAGAGGACGTCCCTAGAGATTGAGGATGTTTTGATGCCCCCTTCATTCGTAGAAATCATCCCCAACTCGCCTATCAAGGAGCCAAGTCTGGAACTAATTTCTGTGGTTCCCGAACAAGAAACTGATACTTTTTGCAAATTGGGAGATTTTGGTGAATATGTCGATCCGTGGAGCCACTACTTCAACAAGCCACCAATAGAACTGAATTGGTGGTATTATATACCCTCTGTGGGTAGTCAAGCTGAGGCATACGATAAGTCGAAACAACTCTTACAATCTTTATTATTTCGTTTTAATTTATTTGTATGTAGTGCATGCTTGTTTGGTAGTTGTGCACAAGAGTTTGATAGGTTACTGAGGGCTTTGACTATGTCTGATTAATTAGTGTTTTAAGCTTAAAGAAACTGTCGAGCCAATGACATTAAACAAAGGCGCTGCTTGGGAGGCAACCCAAGGTAAGTTTTCTGTTTTCCTTTGTGTCTTTTGTTTTATTAGATTAGTTTTGGTGTTCTTCGGTTGTGGGGAGCTAACACTGCAGGGAGAAAAGGCATCGAAGAGAAAGCAGCGGAGGAGCTTAATTTCGCAGGCCGCCCTACGACCTCTGACAGGACTGAAATGTTCCCTTTCTTCACTTTCCACCACCGCAGTGAACAAGTCAGTTTTTCTTTCTTTCCTTCATATTTTTATCTTTTGTTGTCTTTTATGTCATTGAGGACAATGCCTGATTTTAGTATGGGGGGAAGAATCTCATGGTAGTATAGGATTGCATGTTTATTTTTATTTTCACTTTTATTTTTGTTTTTAGTTTATATTGCATATCAGCATGTTAGTCTTTAAAAAGAAAATCCCAAAAAAAAAATCAGTTATTTATAAATTGAATTGTTAGGATTAGGTCTTATTTCCCCATATGGATACCGTTTGTCCTCTATTCTATCTATTGAGATTTATGCCCCATGATGTAATTGGATTGTGGAAGCTTTCGATATATGTTTTCTATACTATTTGGTGAGCATGATTGATTAATGATTGAGCACATAAGATCTTGGAATTTTGGGTGATCTTGAAGTTCTAGACATGACCTGGTGAGCTTATTTTGGCCTATTCAGGAATGCACCTTATTTAGTCCTCTTGCTTGTTGAGTGCACTCTCTTCAATTGCTTCCTCTTTGACTTGCATTTAGATATCTTTTTCAAGGCTGCATATTATGATTTCTGCACATGACTTAAACATGATTGAGGCACCTTTATTAGCCCTATTTGACTCTTTTCCCACCTTGCATATTATTCTCTGCTTGAAGCCAGTTTGAGCCTAATTGCCTATTCTTTTGTAGCTCCACAAGATTTTTCCATAGTCAATGATAGCCTGACCCCATCCGGGAATTTAGGAATAGTTGGTGAATATCTATATTGTGGATGATGGTTTTGAGTGGTGGATTGCGTATGTTTGAGGTGCATTTATGAGATTTGATTCTTGCTAGTACATTCATTACTTGGGACCTAAGGAGGATAAAATTCACTTAGGGGTAAAAGTCAAGGAAACTCATTTGATATAGCATGAAACGAACAAAAAGAAAAAAAAAGAAAAAAAAAAGAAAAAAAAGAAGAATAAAGGAATGAGTTGAGTATGGTTTGTAAAGTTTTATGCTTGAGATTGGTGTTGTTTGGTATTATAGAGATATGGTCTGAGGAGTTTAAGAGTGGTTTTATGATTTGGTTGCTTCCTTAGTTCCCGGATTATGAGCATCACATGGCCTAAATTGTTCCATACCTTATATGTTCTACCTTGGCCCTATTACAACCCAATTGAAAGACCTCATGATTTTTGTTGTGTGTAGAGTCACGAGCGGTGGAGAATTCGAACACTGGTGCAAGACTATTGTAGCTAAGTTTTTGAAGATTGAGTTTTGAGCGTAAACATTTAACCTTAAACACTTGCGTGAGAGTGAAACACATATTCCCTATGAGGTCTAGAATGGATATGGTTGCCTAGTTTCATTGATTATTGCAATTATTTGCTATGATGTTGTTAATCTATAATGTTTGCTAGTTTTCATGCACTTAAAAGAGTATTGAGGTGTGGATACATGAATTGCTATTCTGGGGGGCTGCAAAGTTGAGTTTTCTATTGCTTGAGGACAAGCAAATGTTCAAGTGTGGGGGAATTTGATAGAGCATGATTAGTGTTGCATTATAGAATGCATTTAGCATAATTTAGGTGTGAATATTGCATTTATTTAGTTGAATTTGCATTTTCACTTGTTGAGTTAGAAGAGGCGGAATCTACATGATTTTATGGTTTATTTTAGGAAAAGTAGATTGGAGGTGAAATGATATTGAAAAGAGCGGAAACAAGTTAAAGTACTTAGGAGCTGCTGGAGACAAAGAGGAAGAAGCTCGGAAGAATCGCAGGCCGCCCCGTAGCATCGCTGGCCGCCCCGTGGCTCGAAGGAAGGGACGCAGGAATTCGCTGATCGCTGGCCGCCCCGCGGCCCGTACAGTAGCTGAACATCGGAAGCGGACTTTACTTAGGGTTTTCTATTAAGTTATTTCGGCCGACTTTCTCTAGAATATTTAAGGCTTTTCTAGTTATTCTTTCATTAACCTTATGCACATTATTCCATTTGTTGAGAGCGCCGTTGAGCATGAGCAACTAAACTCTCAAGGTTTCGCCTACGATTTGGATCTTTGATTGTTGAATTGTGAGTTTCTTAATCTAGTTCTTATTCCTATTGCAATGTTTCGACTTCTTTGTGCTTAATTGCTTGAATGTGTTTTATTCTCTCTGGCCTGGCCGACTAGTTAAAGTAGATTCATTCAATTGCTAGGGTTTTGTAGATTCCTCGTAGCGAACCCTAACCCAAGTGGCAATCATATCCCTTTAGGACTCGTAGGACTAATTGGATGTGTAGGAAGTTGAATACATGTTGAATATCGACTCGTAGCTTGATATTATGTGTACCTTGGTTAATTCATAATCTTAATGCTATCTCTAGGTTGAATCTTAACCGTGTTAGGGTTATTTAGAGATAAGGGTTGTTAGGACTCGTAGGACTAGTAATTTACCTAAGATCTGGACAAGGACATTGATAGGAAAAGACAAGAACTAGAGGCTGAAACAAGGATCGAATTCAGCAATCGAAGTGATAAATTGTAGGTGAACCTATTTCTCTCCATTGCATTCTACAAATCAATTTACTTTATTTGCTTACTTCCGCTTTGATAAAAGGCGGATCTGTTACACACCAAAAACCCCCATATTCTCTATTAGCGATTAGAATTGATACTTGAATTGAATAGATTTCCCAGTGGATCGATCTCTTGCTTACACACTATACTAGTTGTGAGTTTGAGTATTCTTTGGCAAGAACAACGACAGGTTTTCCTCTTGTCACCCACCTAACACCAATTGGTTTTAGGATGGAACCCCACTCAGCTTGTGTGCTCGGCTTGGTTAGCGCGTTTGCGCTTGGCGTGCGTTGCCCCCCACGTCGGATGACCCACCGTTATTTCATACTTGCTTTTAGGATGTTGTATGTACATATACTCCTGGCCCAACACAAGATATCAGAACTAAATACGGTTACAAAAGATATTAATTACTCTAATATAGAAGACAAGAGATAAACTTAAAATAGATACAAATTAGTCATGGTATCCTGTATTAGATTGTTTATCCTAAAACAAGGATAATTTGGGTTTGAAAAAACATGGATGATGGACTCCTGAAATTGGTTGTTATGAAATACGGTAGGAATCAATGGGGAAGGATATCGTCCATTCTCGTTCGCAAATTTGCAAAACAATGCAAGACCATATGGTTTAAGTGGCTTCATCCTTCAATTATATATAAAGGTATGATTTTGTTACTGTGTTATGTTCAGTTCTAATGGATTGATGTGTGGTTTTTCCTTTTGATTTAGTGTTAATTTAGGGCTCATCGTGCTTTTTTCTTATTTGTTTTCCAAGGCTGATTCAGAATTGCTTATCTAATTCTTGTTATTAGCTGTAGCTTGTGCTTGTGAGAGGAAGAATTGTCATTATTATTCCTATCAACTCAAACCTACAATTAACTAGTATCCTTCCAATTCAGACAAGAGCCGAGACAACCAAGCAGCAATTCACATAGCTCGGAACCCCGTCTTCCATGAGAGAACCAAACACGTGGACCTCGATTTCCATTTTGTCCGTCACAAGCTTAGTGAGGGCCTTATCGGCTTGTCTTACTTACACCCCTACTGATCTACAGCTTGCCGATATTTTCACCAAAGCTCTGCCTGGTCCTCGCCATGTTGAGCTCCTTGGCAAGTTAAAGTTGATTTCACCACCTTCAACTTGAGGGAGGGGGGGGGGGGGGGGGGGGGGGATCAACCATGTCTCGACAATCTGAAGCTGCAATCCGGCCTCCTGAAGCTCCATCCAGAGCAAGGTGGAAGACAAGTCCAAGACGACGTCGTTTAGTTTCTTGTATAGAATAAAAATGAGCACGTGCATAACATGTGGCTCCGGTTTTGTATAAAAGACGAGAACCGGTTGCTGTAACGCCCAATCAAGAATCATAACAACTTTTCCCTCCAGAAACGCTCTCTTCTTCCTCTCGCATCCGCCATGGATGAATCTCCTAGGCGAAATCGGGTATATACCCATGGAAACTTTATTAATTGGGTATATACCCATCAAAACTTCAAAATTGTTTATATACCCATTAAATCATTTATATTTTGTTTAATTGTCCATCATATATTTAATTTATACTATTAAATGTAAAAATTATTTAAATATCAAAATTAGTTAACTTTCAAATAATTATTAAAATGAGACATTAATTTCAATTTATCTCAAACTAAGTAATTTTTTTAATTTGATGTGATTTTACATTAAAAAAAATATGTATTTTATTTCTTTACTATGGTTTATTGTCATTTTTATAACTTAATTATTTTGAACTTATACATGAAACTTGATATTCAAAATAAAATCATTGGATAAAAATATAATTATAATTACGTTGAAGTTTAACTTTTATATTAAAATTTTAATTATATTTTCTATCCAATAATTGTAAAGTGATAAAATTTCTAATTATTTAAGTTTAGTATATAATTAAATTTTTAATCTAATTTTCACTCAATAATATTAGATCAAATATATTATGGACAATCAAACAAAATTTAAATGATTTGATGGGTATATAAACAATTTTGAAGTTTTGATGGATATATACCCAATTAATAAAGTTTTTATGGGTATATACCCGATTTCGCATATAGTATATACTATGTAAGTTAATCCCACATAAAATCAAGTTTTTTTTTATTAGGAAAAAATTCGGGTGAGCACCTCTACCCGAAAGCATCCTTGCGGATGAGGTATGTAAGACCGGAAATGTTAGAAATATCAATACTCCTGATAGAGTGGCTAAGGTGTACAACCTTATCAACCACTCTTGCCAAGACGGGGTACATGAATGAAAGAAACATCTTTCATATTCCATAGAAGAATTTGTACATCAGACAAGATGAGTTTGATTTCCCATGGGTATCTGGACTTGTTTTTGAGATGGTTAATAATTATGCCGGAATCACCTTCAATATGGATTTTGTCGATACGTAGCTATAGGGCCAGTTGTACCCACCCATGTTTGAGTGCTAGGTAGGGGTGATATACGAGCCGAACGAGCCGAGCTTGACATGTTCAAGCTTGGCTCGAACGGGAAACGAGCCGAGCTGAGCTCGAGCCCAAAAATTATTCGAGTTTTTTTTGGCGCTCAAGCTCGGCTCGCGAGCCCAGGATCAAACTCGAGCTCGGCTTGTCTCGACTCGAACAAGCTGAACAAACTACTCTGAGCTCGTTCAAGCTCATAATTTGGGCTTGTTCGGTTCGGTTCCTGTCTAAACCTAATTTGAAATTACAACCTTTACCGTAGCTGTCCAAGCATAAAATGGGTTCATCTAGCAACCTGTGTTCTACAAATTGACTAAATAATCAACTCCAATATTTGCTGGCCTCAATTTCAAGTTCAATTTAATTAAATCGAACAAAATCTGGCAACATATCTTCTAATTAAGTATCAACATTCGAACAAGCAGGAGATGAATTGAACAAAATATGTGCGTCTACTGCCTGTTGGAATAAAATTTGACAGCAAAAAATCCGCGCTGCGCTACCGCCTGCTGGAAGAAGAAGATGATTAAGGAGGGAGCTCACCAGCATCGATGAATAGTGGATCTGAAAGCAACCGAACAAGAAGATGAACAAGATGGGAGCAAGGAGGGGAACAAGAAGATGAATAGTGGCTCTGAAAGCAACCGACGTCGATGAATAGTGGTGCTGAGGAGTCCGAATCCGAGGCTGAACAGTGAGAGCGAGATTGAACGGCGCCGCCTGTCGCTTGGTGACGAGGAGTCCGGCGCCGCCTGAGCCCTGAGAGCGGGATTGAACGGCGCCACCTGTCGCTTGGTGCTGAGGAGTCCGGCGTCGCCTGAGCCTTGAAGGAAGGAAAGGCAAGCCGATCGAGATTGAAGGAATTGAGGGTAGAAGAGAAGCGGCCGACACAACAGACACAGAATAGAGAAGCTGAACAGAACGCTTTCACGCCAAACCCTCATATATCATAACCCTAGGGGTAGTATCGTAATTTTATATACCGAGCTTCCGGGCTCGGCTCGGGCTTGGCTCGAGCCTAAAACAATGTTCAAGCTCGGCTTGTTTTACCTCTACGAACGAGCCGAGCTCGAGCTTTTCTGAGTCGAGCCCGAGCCGAGCTTGAGCTGTTCGGCTCAGATAACAGCCTTAGTGCCAAGACTTCAGCTTGAAGCGCGCTTTTGATACCTAATTTTTTATAGCCTATGTGTATTGGGTGTCCATTCCAGTCCCTGATAATCACACCAGCGGTACTACGATTATCAGCGAGAGTCAATCCGTCAAAGTTGAGTTTGAAAGTATCTTTCGGTGGTTTGCGCCACTTGATATTACGGTCTTTGATCCTCATTATGGTTTGTCCGGCGCTTCATGAATGAGGGGTGGTGTTATCATCTAACGTTCTATCATATTGGTGAGTGTTACTCCAATTTATCTCGTTTGAAGTAATAAGTTTCAAAGCGGTGTCCCTAGGAGGGACTAGTACCTGCCTAAACACATGTTGGTTGCGAATATACCACATCGACCACCAAGCGAAAGCAAGTTTACCTAGAGCGGCCTTTGGTAGCCAATTACCGATGAATGACATGATTGGGTTTATATCTCGTGATAATGTGATTTGGCTGACTATTGTGGAGTTTATGTGCCTCGGGAATTGAACTAGAGATCTCGAATATTGACATTCGAACAGTAAATGAACATCATCTTCCATAGAGCAGTTACAGAGATTACATGTAGGGGGGATAGAGACCCCCTATTGGGCAAGCCTAGCAGCAGTGGGAAGGCCATTTTGACATATTTTCCACAAGAAATTCTTGATCTTAGGTGGGATGTCGAGACGCCAGATCCAAGAGTTGTTGTCCAAGGGAATTGAGGATTCAGCGAAAACCAATTTATATGCACTTGACGTAGTGAAACAACCCTCTCGGTTCGGCCAACAGTATAATCTATCCACAAAATTTGAGACCGGAAGCGGAATAGCAAAGATTTTCTCCACTATGTTGTGTGGGAGAACTGCATAGACCTTCTCCTCCCACCATTTACCTCTTAAGATATAGTCACTGACTTTATCATCGATGTTATCAATTCTTGGGCAATCATCCCCAGACTGAATAGAAGATGTTGTGATCCAGTTATCATAACATAATTTGATTGCGGTCCTGGTGCCAACCGACCGGATAAGCCCCCTTTTGAACTTGTCAATTAAATTTGTATGTTTCGCCCATTGCCAGGAGACAACACCACTTTTCTTATAATGGAGAATATCATCCGATCAAGATATTTATGTTTGATTATTCGCACCCAACCGTTATCCGGCTCAACCAGCGTTTTCCATAGTAGTTTCATTTGCAGTGATTCATTCATTTCTTTGGATTTTCTAATCCCCATGCCCCCACATTTCTTCGTTCTACAAACTATATCCCAGCTAATCAACAAATGATGATGCAGATATTTATTCCAGAAAAATGTTCTATTGATATGATCAAGTTCTTTATGAATTGAAGAGGGCAGTAAGAAGCTCTTCATCATATATAGGGGTTTGGCTGATAGATTTGAGTTTATAAGAATAGCTCGACCTTGTTGAGATAGCGAGTTAGCGAGCCATTTAATTAGTTGTTCTCTAGATTTACAGACAATATCTTCGAAGGTTTCTTTGGTTACTCTGTCGTTGATAATTGGACATCCAAGATATTTTTCCAGGGTGTCGACGTTGGAAATAGTTAGGCAGCTATTGAGTTCAAGAAGTCTGGACTGTGTGATTCCTTTAGTAGCTTGGAAACATGATTTATGGTAGTTTACTTTTTGTCCTGAGACTTTACAACAGGAGTCAATAATTGTTTTGACTCTTCTACAAGCATCCAAGCCGCCTTTCGAGAAAATGATAATATCATCAGCAAATGATTGAAAGGGAATTCTCGTTCCATTTCTCCCAAATGTGAAACCAATCGGGCTTCTATCACTATTTGCCTCAGCAGACAAGTGGCATGCCAATATTTCTGCACCTAAGATAAATAGAAACGGGGAAAGGGGACCCCCTTGACGAAGGCCCTTAGTCGACAAGAACATATCTGTAGGGCCGTTATTCACAAGTATAGAATATGAGACTGTTGTAACATATTCCAAAACCCAGGAAATGAAAGTAGGGTGGAACCCAAATTTGTCAAGAATCTTTTTCGTGAAGTTCCAATCAACCCTGTCATATGCTTTTCCATGTCCAGTTTGATTGCCAGCCACCCTTCACTACCCAAACGCGATCAAAAGAAATGGAAGATTTCGTGAGCTATTAGGACATTGTCTTGAATTGATCTATCTGACATAAACGCCTCCTGTAATGGGCGAATGAGCTTACCAATTACTACTTTAAGTCTTTCTGTTAGAATTTTTGAAATGATTTTATATAGGTTGGAACACAAGCTTATAGACCGGCAGTGGTTAGTCGTCGAGGGGTTATCTTGCTTTGGTAGTAGGGAAATAAATGTATTACTTATTTGTTTAAGGATTTTCCCGGAGTTGAAGAAACCTTTGATGGCTTTGATAATCGAATTCCCAGGAATATCCCAATAATGCTTGTACAATTCGACCGTCATCTCATCGGAACCTGGCGATTTATTTTTCCCAAGGCTAAAAACGGCGGACTTAATTTCACCATTTGTTGAAACTCGTATAAGGAATTCATTTTCTGCAGGGGGGATTGAAGGGTGAATGATGTTAATCATTTCGTTAAGGAGTCTATCGCCAATCGTTTCCTTATTATAGCGTTTTTGAAAATCATGTTTAATTTCTTACCTAACATTTTCTTCTCTAATTATCAGGGTACCTTCTGTAGTAGTAATATTATGAATTTGTTTCCTGTGTCTTCGGCCAGAAGTGACACGATGGAAATAAGATGTTTTAGAATCTGTAAGCTTAAGATGTTTAGTTTTAGCTCTTTGATTCCAAAATGTTTTTTCAAAAAGTAACAGTTTTTCCCTTTTATATAAAAGGCGACTTTCTTTATTGTTGTTAGCAAGATAGTTACTATCAGGAACATCTGATTGGATTTGTAGCAAATCGTTCTCCACCTTCTGAAGTTGACGGAAGATGTTTCCGAATGAGTGCTTGTTCCAATCTTTAGCTTTTCGCTTGAGGATTTTTTGCTTGAAAATTAGTTGAAACATAGCAGACCCTGGATAAGTAGCGCTCCAGGATTGTTTAACGATATTACGGAATTCCTTGCGCTGAAGCCATGTGTTCTCAAATTTGAAGGGAGGTGCTTTAGAGGTGGTCACATAGTCTAGTGTAATAGATATAGTACAATGGTCTGAAGATGAAAACACATCGTTTTTAATGATGAGATTGGGTAGTTTATGAAGGATTTGATGATGAACAAGTACACGATCCAATTTTTCGTGGATGTTATTCGTGGCTTCAGGAGATTTCCTCCATGTGAAAGGGTTTCTGAAGGTTGGCAAATCCAACAGAGAACAATTGTTTTTGAATTGAAGGAGACGTGTGAACCTAGCCGGAAGAGTGTTAGCACCACCAAGTTTATCCTCCCTACACAGGATTTCATTTAGATTCCCCATAACGATGCAAGGTATGGGAGAATCATTTACAATTGTTGTTAACTCGGTCCAGAACGGGTCCTTATCCTGAGGCTCAGAAGGAGCGTATACGAACAAAAGAAGGATCACGATATTGTCCTTAATATTTTCATAACGTAGTCCAATGATCCTAGGCAAGTGAAAAGAAATTGATAAGGTTTCGTCTGAGAGTGGGTGGGTTTTCGGACGTTTTCCATAACACACCTAGGCCATAACACACCTAGGCCACCTGAGCGGCCAATGCTAGGAGACCAAATAGCAATATCGGATCCTACATGTTTCCATAATTTTTCATCAGGCAAAGATTCCGACTTTGTTTCGGCGAGGGGCATCAATTGTATGTGTTCATTTCTACACAAAGCATTAACTTCTGTCCAAAAAGTTTTCTTTCGAATGCCTATATAATTCCAATAGCTTATTTTCATGAGCAACCTAATAAGATATGAGGAGAAAGGGTAAGAATCCTCATATCGAAGCGCTTTTCGGAATGGATTTGGAGGGGAAGGTAACCATAACAAGATACAATAATAAACTGCCAAGGGAGATGTAGTCTAGCAATAGGGAGTAAGAGCAACATATCGAAATGCTTTTGAGATAGGGCAAAGACGATGAAAATTGGCTTGATTGCTGCCATGCCTAGATAACCAATCGATCAGAATTCAAATTCAATCCCAAGTTTAGTGAATATGAAAAGGGGGAAATGCTATTCAATTGATCGAAAGCTGAGGGAATTTGAAAAGGGGAGAGAGATGCGATGGAGGGGAGGTTTTGATTCTTGGAAATGCAGTGCCTCTCTCTATACAAAGGATAGGTAAAGAGTGAGGGAGAGAGATGAACTGCCAAAAAAAATGAGGATAGGTAAAGGGGCGAGTCGTGAGAGGCGAGAGCGATAGGGCGGCGACTGGCGAGTCTGCGAGAGGCAAGAGTGAGAGGGCGAAAAAGAAATGAAGATTTAGGAAGAAGACCGCATTCTGCCCTAGACAAAAGAAAAAAAATAGAAAAAACGAAAAGGCTGGCAAAAAAATAAAAGAGGGGAATCCGAATTCAAACTCGGGACGTAACGCCTACATCCGCGCGCGAGAAACAACGCCCACCAACTGGGCAAAGTGCGTTTTGTGATATTCTAATACTCCCTCCGTCTCAAAATTCATGTCGTTTGACTTTTTGTCACGCTTTTTAATGTGTTAAAAACTCTATAAAATATTGATTTTTTTTTCAAAAATTTTAAAATAATTTAAAACTTATTACTAATAAGTTTGAAATTATTTTAAATTTTTGAAAAAAAACAATATTTCATAGAGTTTTTAACACATTAAAAAACGTGTCAAAAAGTCAAACGACATGAATTTTGAGACGGAGGTAGTACCATTTATTTTATTTGTACTAAAATCACATAATATTAATATTAAAAAAAACTATCGCGTCGTGTCGGATACCCGACAAGAGAAATATGCCGATCCAAATACGAGACGATTATTGTCGTGTTTTACCGTTTCATGTCATAATCGTGTCGTATTTTTTCGTATCGTTTTTATTGTGGTTTCATGGCGTGTCAACTGTGTCATATTTTTCTACACAACCCTAATGCCTCCCCATACGGAAACAATTTTGAAGCAAACATGTACTGATTAAAAGAGAATGAGATTTTTGTGATTAAAAATAATAAAATAAAATAAACTATAAATAAGTTAGTTGACAGTCCTCTCGAGCTCCTTCTTCTCTCTAGACTCTAGAGAGAGGGAGTCGGCACCACCATCGACGTACACTTCGGTCCTCGGCTCCTCCTAGCCCGAGTTGACTATCCGAAACCACTCTTCGGAGGCTTTAACACCACCTCTTCGGAGGCCACAACCACCTCTTTGAAGGTCTCTAAATCCTCCTCGGAGGCCATGAAACCTACCTCGTCGGAACTTGTTCCGCGGGTTGAAATTTGTTCTCGGATTTTTCCCTAAGCGGTCGGAATTAGTTCTCAGACTATGTCCTTCGGCTGATTTTGTCCTCAGAGGACGTTGTTCTCGGTGGTGATTTGTACCCTCGATAGTCGGTATCGTCGGGTGGTTCTGGCCGCCCATGTGGCACCTGACCACTCTTCGTCGACTGCCCATGGTCTCTTCCCCCCGCCCCTCCTACTCCTCTTCTCCCTCTTCGGAGTCTTACGATTTCCGGTAAGGGCTTAGGGGATCTGGATCCTCCAGTGTCGCCCTCGACGTCTCTGATTTCCCCTTTTGGGGCTCTGTCTTCTCCCTATGGGCGAGCGTGCTATCTCGGTCACCCATTTGGAGTTCTGCTACGCCCTCCGCCCCACCCCTTCTCCTCTTCCTCTACTTGAGTGGGTTGGTTTGGGTCCGTTTCTCTTGGTCGATTGGGGCCGCCGGCCATGTCGTCTCGCCGCTAGCTCGCGCTGGTGTCTCTACCACTGTCGTCCTCTTCGGCGTCGCCCGACCTGGTGGTGTCTGGTTCTGGGGTTTAGGCGGTGGGTTGTGGTCGCCTTCTCCGGTGTCTCTCCCACTGCCAACCCCTTCAAACCCCTTCTCTTCCCTCTCTGGCCGCTGCCCTTCTGCCAACTGCCTGCCGAGTAGGTCTCTCCGTCGCCCTGCTTTCTCCCTTGGTTGTGCGGCGGTTCTTTGGTACCATTTGCGGGTTTGTCTTGAGCCATACGGTGGCTTGGGCCTGATTTTCAACACGTTTTGGGCTTTCTTGGGCCCAAAATGGCTTGTTGGCCCATGGGAAATTATAGGATTAAATTTAAATTATAATAATTTCAGCAATTATAATAAATAAATATTAATAAGTAATTCCCCGTGGGGTCTGCGTAAATCCCGTTTGGGTTTTCGGTGCTTTTGGTTCATGCGTTGTGTGACTGTACGTTTGGCGTGACTAGATTTTCTTTTCCGTTTGATGGGGTTCTGGCTGTCGTAGTCGGGATAGGCTGGGGTCGTGGTAGTGTGTATCGAGGCGTCTCCTTTCTCCGGAAGAATGGTTCCTTGGAGGTTCGTCTTCACTCCCCACAGGAGACTCCTGATGTGCCGCTGGCCTACGGTACTTCTTCAGGGTAGTGCTTGGCTTCGTCCTTCGTTTATGTTCTCGTCTTGTTCGATTTAGTTGTATTTAGTTCCTTTATTGTAGAGTTCTGGCATGTATTTAGCACCTTCTTTGTATTTTTCTATTTGTTTAGACGGTTAGCCGTCTGTCGACTTGTCGGCCTTCGAGGTTCAGGTTTGTCTGACCTCGAATTTTTACCAAATAAAAAAAAAATTGTTTCATCTACTAATATCCACTTTAGTTTGGTCAATTGATCATTGATTCTTCTTCAAGTTCTTTTTTCATCCTATTATTGTTCTTGTCCGAATCTTGTGTAAATTACTAGTCCTACGAGTCCTACTAACCTTAACGCGGTCAAGATTTAACCTAATAGTAGCATTAATTGAGATTAAGGATTAACCAGGATGCATGCAACACCAAGATTAAAATTTAATCTAAAAGTCAATATTTAACATAGAATTAATTCTCTACACCACCAATTTAATCATACGAGTCCTAAAAAGGCATGTCTCATAATATGAATTAAGATTCTCTGCAAGAAATCTACAAAGTCCTTGTAATAATCTCATTTAGTTGCGTGAGCTGGAAGAAATCAATAATAAGCGCAAAAGTAACGTATATGTACCAATTAAAAGAGAATGAGATTAATTTTTGTGATTAAAAATAATAAAATAAAATAAACTATAAATAACTTAGTTGAGATAGCAATTAAGAAAATAGTTTCATCGGCTAATATCCACTTTAGTTTGGCCAATTGATCATCGATTCTTCTTCAAGTTCTCTTTTCATCTTATTATTGTTCTTGTCCGAATCTTGTGTAAATTACTAGTTCTACGAGTCCTACTAACCTTAACACGGTCAAGATTTAATCTAATAGTAGCATTAATTAAGATTAAAGATTAATCAGGATACATGCAACATCAAGATTAAAATTTAACCTAAAGGTCAATATTTAAAATAGAATTAATTCTCTACACACCAATTTAGTCATACGAGTCCTAAAAAGGCATGTTTGATACTATGGATTAAGGTTCACTACAAGAAATCTACAAAGTTCTTGTAATAATCTCATTTAGTTGTGTGAGCTAGAAGAAATCAATAATAAGCGCAAGAGAATCAATATGAATCAATAGGAATAGAGCAAGAATAGAAATCTCATAAAATTATGCAAATCAAAGATTCAATTCATAGATGAAACAAAAGAGTTTAGCACTTTATGGTCATGGAGGCTCCCTTATATGTTTTTCTCAATTGCTAATCTTAAAGTATATTAAATGATATATTATATTATCTAAGAAAATAACCCTAGATTGACGTTCTTAAATAGGCCTAATAAAGTCGGCTAAAAATAAGATACAAATATCTAGATAAAAATATAGAAAATCGGAAATTCGGCATTTCAGACACACAGATGGTCGTGAGGAGGTTTTGGAGGGGACAATAAGTGAAATCTTCAACAACTCTGCAAGTCGCGGGGTGACTTCCTTGCCCGCGGCGTGGCCTACTACTCACAATACTTTTTTCCCTTTCAAATTTGGTCTCGAGGTCAACATGAAAGTTGTAACTCTCAGAAAGAGCTTTTCAACGCATACTTATAATAGTCAATTAGACCATCAAGGCTTCCTAAAGGTGCTCACAAGTTCAACTTGTCGGGCAACAATTTATGTTAATTAACATGCTTTTCACTTAGGCTCTCGAACATGGACTCCGCTCCCTAGCTCTTCACTTGTCTTTCTCTTCTTGACTTATCCTTCATCTATGAGCCTCCTCATTACTCGACGGGTCCACAACTACCTGAAATAATCCGTACAGGTGTAGATTACAACTCCACCAACAAAACACGTATAAATGCAAATCTAGCCTAAACCATACATTATATATTAAGTTAAATCATGCTAAATGCAACCTAATATGCATACCTAAATACGTGCTATCAACTTGCCTGACAATTTAGGAGTTCTGTTCATTCTTTTTGGCATATAATATGATCGACGATAATCAAACCTATCAAAGATTTCTTCATAAATGGAAAACTTTTAAACATATATAATTATATATAAATCATATATTTGTCACTCTATTATCAAAAGTGATAACACTAAAACGAGTAATCACTTTAGATTAATTAACCTATTTTAATAGTGTACAAGATCATCTCTCAAATACTTACAAATAGATTGAAAAACGCTATCTCTTAACTTATCCATCCTATGCTAGGGACCTTTGTTCTTAGCAAGTCCATCAATGATAATGTTCATATTGTTGACGAAATTTTCTACCCCTTTAGAAATAAATGAATAGTAAAAAAATTATGATAAAATTGAATGGATTTTATTTGTATCCTAAACAATTTTGATTTTGATTTCACTTCGATTAAGTGGATTAAAGAATATATCACAACAATCATTTATTCAATAGTACTAGTTAACGATGTTTGTTCATAACAACTCTTTCCTAAAACTAGTCTTAAATGGGAATCTTGATTATCTTCTTTGTTGATATTTAGTGAAGTATTCATGAAATTGTTGTATATATATAGTATGTAGTATTAACTAAGGATGACTCTTGAGGGGGTAACTCAATGGTAAGAAGTGAGAGAGTAAATGAGAGGTCCCGTATTCGATCCCTGCCTCCGCTCTTTCTTTTGGGTGAAAAAATCAAGATTCATCTAGCTTCTTATTATTGAGTCTAACAGATCGGCGGAATCCGGTTTATCTAGTGCGTGGCACATGTCAGCTGGGTCACGTGCTCGGGATTTACCATCAAATGTGGGTTACACTCTTTATAAAAAAAATTAAGGGTGGAAAATGAGGAATTATGTTGAATTTATTATTATGCTCGATATTCGATAGAAGTACAAGGAACATTCTGAAAAAGTACAAGGTACAATATATAGGTCGAATGTAAGGCAACAACAACTCACACGACTTCTAGCAAACGTCGGCCGAATATTCCAACGGGTGGCTTGACCGGATAACTATGACCTAGGTAACGCATCACATCACCCCCATGTCCAATGGGCGGCTCAACAGGATAGCTAGGACCCGAGTGATGGATTTCAACACCTTCATGCCCAATAGGTGGCTTGATTGGGTCACTATTACCTAGGTAACGCATCACATCACCCCCGTGCCCAATAGGAGGCTCGACAGGGTAGCTAGGACCCGAATGATGGATTGCAACACCTTCGTGCCCAACGGGTGGCTTGGCCGGGTCACTATGGCCTGGGTAACGCATCACATCACCCCCGTGTCCAATGGGCGGCTCGCCTGGGTAGCTAGGACCCGAGTGATGGATCACATCACCCCCGTGTCCAATAGGTGGTTCGACCGGGTAGCTAGGACGTAAGTGGTGGATCTTAACACCCCCGTGCCCAATGGGCGGCTCGATTGGGTAGCTAGGACCCGAGTGATGGATTGCAACACCTTCGTGCCCAACAGGTGGCTTGACTGGGTCACTATGGCCTGGGTAACGCATCACATCACCCCCGTGTCCAATGGGCGGCTCGACTGGGTAGCTAGAACCTGAGTGATGGATCACATCACCCCCGTGCCCAATGGGTGGCTCGACCGGGTAGCTAGGACCCGAGTGGTGGATCTTAATACCCCCGTGTCCAATGGGCGGCTCGACTGGGTAGCTAGGACCCGAGTGATGGATCACATCACCCCCGTGTCCAATAGGTGGCTCAACCGGGTAGCTAGGACCTGAGTGGTGGATCTTAACGCCCCCGTGCCCAATGGGCGGCTCGACTGGGTAGCTAGGACCCGAGTGATGGATTGCAACACCTTCGTGCCCAACGGGTGGCTTGGCCTGGTCACTATGGTCTGGGTAACGCATCACATCACCCCCGTGTCCAATGGGCGGCTCAACTGGGTAGCTAGGACCCGAGCGATGGATCACATCACCCCCGTGTCCAATTGGTGGTTCAACCGGGTAGCTAGGACCTGAGTGGTGGATCTTAACGCCCCCGTGCCCAATGGGCGGCTCGATTGGGTAGCTAGGACCCGAGTGATGGATTGCAACACCTTCGTGCCCAACAGGTGGCTTGACTGGGTCACTATGGCCTGGGTAGCGCATCACATCACCCCCGTGTCCAATGGGCGGCTCAACTGGGTAGCTAGGACCTGAGTGATGGATCACATCACCCCCGTGTCCAATGGGTGGTTCGACCGGGTAGCTAGGACCTGAGTGGTGGATCTTAATGCCCCCGTGCCCAATGGGCGGCTCGACCGGATAACTAGGACCCGAGTGATCAACCTCGAATGAGTTTCCATCATGGGATTGTAATTTATTTTGTTGGACCACAAGACCAAATATGGTCGAGCAAGGGGAAATAACACAAAGGAAAACAAGGATAAGATTGACCTTCATGTTTTGTGATTTATAATTAGTTTGATTTGTGTTTTGTTCAAGAGATGTTTTTATAGTGAAAATATAGGAAACTATCCACCGTGCAATTAGGATACAAATCGATCATCAAAATAAGATAAAATCAATTTATAATTAATTGTAGCCTCCCCGTGCATTGTTTTATAATCATTAAGGTGAATTCAACGAATTTAGAAATATGGTCAAATATCTTATTTTTATCGGGGGGTGGGGGTGGGGAGTGGTGTATGTATTAGTCAATTTTTAAAAATATGCATTGTACAAGTAACTAGTTTAGTGCACTGTTTGTGATCTTTTTTTTAATTTGAATAAATTTGAAATTAATTTTCATTTAATCAGTTAATTATTTTTTTCAATATTTATGAATTGTTATGTAATTAACTTAAAAGCAAAAGAAATTATTATATTATATATTCTTTATTTTTTAATTTAAATAAATTTATGAATATCCATTCAACGAATTCTATGATTCTAACCAAAGGTTAAACCTTAGATAATATAATATATTATTTAATTTTTATGGGCATAAAAAATTTGATCTTTCATTATATAATATAAAGCTTAGATAAGTTATTTTTTAGTTGTATGGAGTTTCCATATCTCATACAATAGATACTTTTTTATAAATAAAAAAATATTATGGATCACGGATTATAGATAGAATTGGATTGAAAATAGAAAAATTATCAAAATATTAAGTTTGTCACTGGTAGTAACAATAGTAAGGAGGATGAAGATATGGAAAGAACGGAGATGAAGATATCGGTATAAATAAGATATTTTATTACAAAAATTCATACAATAAAATATCTTATTTATACCACAATTATAGTATTCTTTCGATATATATTTTTTAAAATTCCTTCATTATATATACCGATAAATTTTGATTTTTTTTGGAAACCTCATTGTTTATTTTCCCTATTTTCCATATTATAAATGTCGTGGTTTCAAACCTTATTTATTTTTTTGCAATACTTTTTATTCCTACAAAATATTTCCTATTATAAATGTCATATTTAAATCAAATTTTATAGTTTTATTTTAATTTTTTTTCATAAGATTATTCATTATGATACACATATATTTTAAAAAATTCTTCTAATTTTTATTCCTATGAATTTTTTTACTATCAATGTCATATTTAAACCACAATTTATGAGTTTTTTTTGCCACACTTTTCAACCCTATCAATTTTTTTCCAATTACAAATGACATATTTTTTTAAAAAAATCTACAATTTTCTTTTAATATTTTTCAAAAAATTATTCACACTCCTACACATATATATGGAAAAACATATTGTATAAATTTTTGTAATAAAATATCATATTTATACCATAATTTATGGTTTTCTTTTAATATATTAAAAAAATAAATCCTCCATTATATATTATGAGATTTTTTTTTTCCGAAATAAAAATTTCACCCTCCCTGGGTCCCTCGTCGTAGTCTCAAAGAAACCGAATGAATCCCTAAAATCGCAACCTTGGCAACAACAAATCAATGTAGAAACTGGGGGAATTGTTGAGATTCATCAACATCATTGTCCAATTTGAACTATCAACTACCAAATTACTAGCCCTAGGCCAATTGGTTTGCCTCAAAAGAGAGGAACCTAAACCTCAATTTTGGATAAATTGAATCGACATAATAAAAAAAATGCACAACAAACAATCAAAGGAGCATAGATTTCGAATTGATTTGAATCAAGCCCTAAATTGATCATATTCGAATTTCAACAATCAATCACTCAATCTTATGCAAAATCGAAGAGGCTAAAACTTCTCAAAATTCCCAACAAGAACAATGCATCAAATCGAAAATCAAAACAAAATCGAGATAAAAGAACAACTTTACAAGAATGATGAGAGGAAATTTGGTTATAGATGAAGCTAGAGAGATCACAAGGAAGGATTTGCAGTCAAACATAGAAGTAAGAAGTCGATGGAGCATCTTTTCTTTGTTGGACTTTTTTTTTAATTTGATAAAAAGATAAGCAATATACAAACCGTTATGAAAAAGATCTAAAACCAGATACAAGACAAAGGCAAATACACCAACCAGAAACAAGACAAAGGTAAATACACCGAGAAAAAATTAAAGAGCTAAGAACGATATTAGCTAGCATAGGCAAAATGTGCACCAAATGTTATGATAGTTTGTAGAGACAACGTGGGATATCCTAGGAACAAAAGTTGGAACCTCATATTGCATTCAATGATTATTAGAGAAATCGTCCTCATAGGCCTTACTTTCATAGAGACTTTAGGCAAGATTCGAAAATGATTATTATCAAGATAATTTCAGCAAAATTGCACATAAGTCCTTTTCACTTTTTTCAAATAAATTGCAAGTGAGGACGAAATTCTCTAATTGAGGGACAGAAAACAGATTAGGGTTTTGACGGAATTCAATCGGACTCACAAATCCGGGATTTAATCGAGGAAGAGGAATCATCCAACTCAGATCCTATTCATCTGATCCACATCATCTATCTCCCTCCACTTCCAACAAGGGCGGACGGATACCAACTTGATCCTCTCCCTCCTAGTTATACTCATCCCCATCTCTCTCCTCATCCTCCTCTACTTCATCGTTCGGCCCACCCTCGACCTTCATCATCAGTGGATCCCCATAAAGAGCCATCACATCTTCATCATCAGTGGATCAACCAACATCGGTTTCGCCCTCAACCACCGCGCCACCTTTGGGCGCCAGAATCTTCATCCTCGCTTGCAGCTAGTAACAGGAGGAAACTGTCGTTGTTCCTACCAAAGTATAACTCAAACCTACAAACTAGTATAGTAAGCAAGTAAGAGGTCGATCCCACGGAGAATCAAGTATTCCTAAGCAATGTATATTTACCAATTAGTAAAAAAGAGGGGTTTTGGTGATTGAAGATAAGAAAAGAAACTATAAACAAGTTATTAGAGATAACAATTGAGAAAATAGTTCCATCTATAAATATCCATTTTAGTTTGGTTGATTGATCATCGATTCTTCTTCAAGTTCTCTTTTTCATCCTATTATTGTTCCTGTCCTGATCTTGTGTAAATTACTAGTCCTACGAGTCCTAGTAACCTTTACTAATTAGATAACCCTAACACAGTCAAGATTCAACCTAATAGTAGCATTAAGATTAAGGATTAACCAGGATACATGCAACACCAAGCTATTAGTCAGCATTCAACATGTAATTGATTCTCTACACACCAGTTTAATCCTACGAGTCCTAAAAAGGCATGATTGCTACTATGGATTAAGGTTCACTACGAGGAATCTACAAAATCCTAGCAATAATCTCAACTAGTTGTACGGACTAGAAGAAATCAACAATATTCGCAAAAGAATCAATACGAATCAATAGGAATAGAACAAGAATAGAAATCTCACAACTTTAACAAACCAAAGCTTCAATCCATAGATGAAACGGAAGAGTTTAGCACTCCATGGCCATGGAGGCTCCCCTCTAGGGTTCTCTCAATTGATAATCTCCAAGTGCATAAACTAAGGAATTAGATCCTAAGAAAATAACCCTAATAGTCCTTAAATAGCCTCAAGAGAGTCGGCCAAATAATAATTATAAAAACCTAATTAAAGAGATAAAAAGCTCATTCAGCACATTTTGCGTTTCTGCAGAGGCCGCGGGGCAGCCAACCCAGGCCGCGGGGCGGCCAGGCGATCAGCGAAATCCTTCGTCAGAGCTTCGGGCCGCAGGGCGGCTTTTAGTGTTCATAGCGATTTTTAGTTTCGAATATGGTCTCAATGTCAACACAAAAGTTGTAGATCTCGAAGAGAGCTTTCCAACGCATGGTTATAATAGACAATCAGACCACCGATGCCTTCAGAAAGTGCAAAACAAGTTTAGTATGTATGTCGACAAATTCTGCTGACTTGTTCTTCACTTAGGCTCTCTAACTTCGATTCCGCTCCCGGTCTCTCCACTTTTCCTCCTCCTCTTCACTCTTCCTTCATCCGTGAGCTTCCTCATTCCTCGTCGGATTCACATATACCTGAAATAATCCAATAAAGCGTGTAGATTCCGACTCCACCAACAACACAAGTATAAATGCAAATCTAGCTTAAACTATACGTTATGCACATCTAAATCATGTTAAATGAATCCTAATATGTCTACCTAAATGCATGCTATCAGCCAGCCCAAGCTTGACGAGGCCTGGGAGGCCATCCGTTGATGTCCTTATTTTACACCATATTTTTATACTTATGTTAGCTCTTTATTCTATCATTTTATATGTATTGGGTTTGAAATATAGTGAATTTGTGTAGTTTATGCTTATTTGGGAGAAATAGAGGTCTACACAAGTTTCTATTTAATATTGCAGAATTTGGAGCTAATTCGGAGCAAACCCAAGAAGCACTGGAAATGCACTTGATGTCTACTAAAGGAGCTGAACATCGACGGAAGATCACTTGACAACGAGCGAAGAAGAATACAACAGGAGAGCTAAAAAGTGGTCGATATCGACCTACATCAGTCGATATCGACTGAAGCCCAGTCCAAATCACACATTCAGACTCAACATATTCTATAGACTCGGAGACGGAAGGAAGACAACTCGATTTCGACCATATATGGTCGATATCGACTGAAGAGCTACTCGAAATGAAGACTAGAGCTGAGATCGACTGAGCACACCCCTGAACCGAGCAGACGAGTCGATATCGACTGAACATGGTCGATATCGACCGAACCTTCAGTGTCGACTCCGAGCCGATTCCGAGTTGCGATCCGATTCCGAGTCCAATTCTGATTTCGAGTGAATGCCTATTCCGAGTGGATGATTACTTGCACATGAAGACTTGAGAGATTATATATTTTTTATCTACTTTCTATCCTAAGGGTTGAACATTTATTTACCATGTGGATTTATCTAGTTTTACTATGTTAGATTTAATTCCTTTTTATCTAAGTTTTATCAAGTAAGTAGATAGAGATAGATGATAGAAATCCCCTTACTTGGATAGCAAGGAGTTGAGTCCATAAATAAAGCCCTATGAGCTAGTTGTTATTCATTCCATTCTAGAGCAAACAATTTACATATAGATTTAGGTTTTCAAGGCTTTTAGGGTTATGGCATTCTGCGAAAGTTGAAGTGTTGGGATTGTAAATGTTTTGAATTTAGTTTAATGCAAGTTTCTTTTCCATCACTGATATTTTCGATTGCGATGAGCGAGTAGCCGCGCTACTTCTAGGGTCGGGGTGAACCCGACGATAGTCATGCGTGCTTGAGGTAAGGTTTTGATATTTATTATGTTTTGATCATCCACTATATTTTATATGTTTATTCCCTACTCGAAAGAATAGAGATTCATGTTAACAACTTGGATTATAAACATAAAATTGGTAGATACAATTAGGGTTACATGAAAGGGTTATCTAATTATTGGAAAAGGCGAAAGCTTGCTCCTTGATGTGATTGCATAATTATCTATATTACCTTATGCGTGTTTGGTTATCGTTGTGGTAAGCCCCGGTCTTGGAAGTTTCTTTCATATATTACTTACTTTGAATCTGTCAACCTTGGTTTATTTTTGTTCATCCTTCATTTCCATCCTTACATTCTTCGACCCTCTTTCTCCGACACAGAGGTTACTGCAGGTACTCGAAATCGACTTCTTTGGGTCGAAATCGAGTCTACTGGTCGACTGGCAGTGTTCTGAGCCAGTCGATTTTGATCACTGACTAGGTTGAAATCGACTTCCCACACTCGATATCGACTTCTGCTTGTTTTTGTTCTCTACAGGTACATGTAGGAATCGACAGAAGCCAACTCGAAATCGACTACCCTAGGTCAACCTTGATCACTCTGGCCGCTCGCTCGATCTCGTTGAAGCACAGATCCAACCATGGAGTCATGGAGAGATGCGCCCGACGAGAGAGAGATACGCCGAGGCAAGAGAGAGATCCGGCTAGAGAGAGTTCGCGCTAGATACAGATCCGGCGAGAGAGAGAGACTTCACGCGAGACACGGATCCGGCGAGAGAGATCCGACGAGAGAGAGAGAGGCAAGCCGGAGATCTGAAGTCGGAGACATGGATCGATTTTGCAATTGATGAGGAACACATGGATCTGAAGCCGGCGAGAGAGAGCGAGGCAAGCCAGAGAACTGATGGCTTCGGAGACATGTATGAGCGGCGGAGGAAGACATTGATGATGAACCAGAGAGAGAGAAATGGGGCACAAATGGAAACGGGAATTAGGTTATTTAATTGGGTGGACAGTTTACTAATTGGTCCCAAAAGTAGGACAGTCCACTAATTAGGTCGAAAATAGAGCACATGGCACAAATTTTCTCAAAAAAAAAAATACACACTCCCTCTGTGGCACTGTTTACACACTCCGTATTTCTATCTCCCTATCTCTTAGGAGTCCTAGGTCGTTGGCCCCTACTGCCTAGCTACATTTTCTCTCCCCCATCTATCTCATCTCTCTCTTTAATTTTGTCAGGACTAGACCTGCCAATTGGGTCATTCGGGTCGGATTCGGGTCATTTGGATCCCGGGTAAATCGAGTTTCGGGTCAATCGGGTTACCGGTCATTCCGGGTTTGTCCCGGGTTCAGGTCAACCCACTGGGTCAAAAAACTTGAACTTTTTGAAGATTTTTTAAAAATATTAAAATTAAATCAAAATTAAATTATAATATAAATATGTCAAATTAAACTAAATAATAATATTATAATTAAATTTATAAATACCATAATAATAATAATATTAAACTAATATTTTAAGCATAAAAAAAATCATATTTATACAAATAAGTGTTCTAAACATACTATAATTATAAAATATATAAGCTATTTAACTTATGAGTGACCTTAACGAATACAATTGCATGACGAATCTGCGTGGGGTCAATCTGGTGCCTTTTTGGCGTCTACAAAGTGCTGACTCAACGAGTCGATTTTGACCCAACGGGTTACCGGGTCTTGACACTAAAAATACCGGGTAATTCGAATTCGGGTCGATTTCGGGTCCCGAGTCAAAAACACCGGGTTCAAACCCGTAAAATTATCGGACGTATGAGTCGGATTTTTTGGGTCGGATCATGTTTTGACAGGTCTAGTCACGACCCAACCCCACCCATCTCTCCTCTCTTTTTTCTTTCTTTCTATAATTCCCTTCCTTCTCAGTTTTTTTAACTATAAGGTAAACAACGACTCTACCTATATACTCACTCCGTTCGACAAAACATATCATTTACTATTCACGCAAGCTTCTTTAAAATGATAAAAACTAGATAAAAGATTCAGTTTTTATAATTTTTTTAACAAGTTTGTACTTATTAATAATAACTACAAATTTTTTAAAAAATTATTAAAAAAACTAGATATTTTATATAGTTTTTATATCCTACAAAAGCATACGTGAACAGTAAAGTTAGATGTTTTGTCGAACGGAGGGAGTATTGTTTTTTTTTTGTTTTTCAGTATTTTTCTTATAAAGTGTTAAATCAAAATTTAAATAAAAAACAAATTCAAGTAAGTCGCTTTTTAAAACAACAACTTACTTAGCACCGCACCAGCGGATGAAACCCTCCTTCTCTCCCAAATTAGCTGACCAGCCGCCGCCGCCACCAAACCTTAACGGATCCCGTCCCACTCACCTGTGAAAGCTGAAGGCTAGTCCCTCTGTTACCCCCTCCTGTCCTAGCCTGATCCTTCGACAACCTGTTGCGAGGCGTCGATTATGGCCCACTCGCTCTCTCCCCGTTCATGACGGATTTTGCCTGTGCAAGGCCTTCCGAGCGGTGGCGCCGCCTTATGAATCGCTCTCGTTTGGGCATAAATCGCCCATTTTGAGGATCTTTCATGCTTGCTTTCGGGCTAGTTTTAGGGTTGGGATTAGCCGGTGGTGGCTGTACGGGTGCCGTCACCTCTCTCGGTGGCGTTGGTGGTTGTTCGGTCCTCCCTCATGGTCGCTCCTCTGCTGCCCGTTTCTGGGGGTTTCCGTTCTGCTGTCTGCGTTGCCCTTGTCCTCCTCGCTTGATATTTTCTCGCGTTGTCGATCATCTTTGATCTTTGTAAGTTCGCCCTCTCTCTCGACTAACCACTTGACATGTGTTATGGCTTACAAGCACCATACTTACTCAATCTATCCTACATGATACATTTGGGATCACAATCCCACTTTGACATCTGCAAATTTCTCAAATCAGTTGAGTTGCTGGACTGTTTTCATTCACCATGGTTTTAATTATTTAAGTAGTTTTACGAAATTCACCTCTTGTGTCGAGGAATTGTTTCTATTCGAATCGGCTACTTGTTGTGATGTGGTGTCTCTTTCGGCAAATCCGATGGGTTTCGATGGTTTCGTTATATTTGCATTCGTTTACATCTGCTGGTTTGATCAGTCGGTTGTGGTTTTGCCCATTGTTTTCAATAACAAGTTTCTTTGGTTTCGTTATGTTCTGATCTACTCCCATCATTTTAGCGACCCGTCTACTGTTGTCTCCTTGTTTTGGGTGTACTCTCTGTCGTGGGTTTTTGGTTGTAGGTGGGTTTTCAACATGGATTTCCTATCTGGTTACCAACTTCATGCTCGTGGGTGTACCCGAGCGGTGTGGTGTTCCTCCCTTTGGCTGTCGTTGATGCTGCCTCCTAGGCTGTCTACATGGTCCATTTTGTCTTGTTGGGGAACCTTGCCTCAGTTGTTCTTTACTGTCATGCTCAAGACTAATCGTCGGCAGGTCTTTTGTTGCGGCTCGGCGCTTCTCTGTTGGGTCTGCAACATGATAAAAATTGATTTGTATACAATTGTGGATTCACAATCCCAATCATCATATTATGTACAAAACTCAAGTTGCTACCAGCATAAGATTTTCAGATTTTGTGTAACAACAATGACTTTGGACGATACCAATCATATTTTACTCTCATTTCATGCATCTCTTACTCAGTGCTGCTATGTCTGGGTCGATTCTAAGTCTTCATCAAACTTGTTTCGCTTTACCATTGGTAGCTTGACCCCGATTGTGGCACCTTTCGATTGAGCTGACCCTTGTATTAAACCGGGTATGTTGTCTACACAAGGCTCTCTTTTCAATCCCAAGCTAATGATGAAGCTTCGGGCTGTAGGCTTTCTTGGCTCAGCCTCTGGTTGGCGTTTAAACTTTTGTGCCTTTTTCGCCTTTTCTCTTTGTCTGGGCGGCTTCTCAGGGTCTCACATCGTTTAGATTGCTCTACCGATCCCTTTCGAATACTATCGGTTACTCAAATACCAATATATAAATGTACCAACAGATACAAAAACGAGTTTCCTATGAATATTTGCACTTGGAATTCTTGCGGTATCCACAATAGGAACTTCTGGACTAACATTGATATTTTCTGTAAAAACAATCATATAAATATATTAGCTCTTTTGGAAACCAAAACCGATAAGGTTCCTACCGAAAACTGCTGGCGAAAGTGTGGCTTTACTAACATCGCTTTTGACCCAGCCTCAGGGTTTTCCGAAGGCATCTGTTTGCTCTGGAAAGACTTGCCTTCAACCCAAGGATCCACTGATCTTATCTCGGTTCACAACCGATTTATACATTTCAACTACTCGGACTATATATCTCATACCACAATTGTCATGATTGTGATTTATGCTCCGCTTGACGAGAGCAGGAAAGGGGTTTTCTGGGAGTCTCTCGCTCTCTATATCCAAAACTTGTTAATACCATACTGTATAATGGGGGATTTCAATGACATCTGCTCCCCGTCTGAGAAGATGGGGGGTGCTTGTCCGAATAATACCAGATTTGCACGTCTAACCGACCTCAAGAACAATTTCTCATTACACGAGGTTCCTTCCATTGGTGAACAATTCACCTAGAAACGAAAAAAAGACGGAATTGACTTCTGTTTTGAGAAAATGGATCGTCTTCTCATACACACTAATGTCCTAACCATTTTCGACTCCCTTAGAACTCAAATTTACCCTTTCACCAGATCTAATCATGCACTAATCTCGACAGATTTCATTCGGAATGCCAAACCCAAAAACAGGCCTTTCAAATTCGAATTAGCATGGGCTAACCGAGCAGATTACAAAAATCTTGTTTCTCAAACTTGGCGACTAGACTCTTCGTGTTCTTATATGTTCTGCCTTGTTCAAAGAATGAAACTCCTAAAGCGTCTCTCCAAAGGCTGGCATAAGAAAACTTTTCTTAATATAAACAACCAAATTCAGACGACTGACCAGAAATTACTCCAACTACAGAGTACAGACATCACTGCTTTCAAACTACAATAACAATGACCTAAGATTAGTCAAGCAATTGCTCAATAAAAGAGAAAGAATGCTCGATTTCCATCGCAGATACTGGAGCCAACGGGCAAAGGTTAAGCACACCAAGTTAAACGATTCCAACTCAGGACATTTTCACAAAATTGTCTCGTCCAAGAGGGGAAGGAAACTAATTAGATCGATCACCCTTCCAAGTGGGGAAGTCTCCGCAGATTTTCACATTATTCAACAAGAATTCGAAAAAGATTTCAAATCTCATTTTCGCTCCTCCACGAGGAGCGATCTGGACATATCTGGGGATTTGGGGGTCATCCCCTCGCAAGTAACCCAGGCAGGCAATGACATACTCACAACTCTTGTTTCAAACGCAGAAATTAAAATGGCCGTGTTCTCCATGAATTTGGATAAAGTGTCGGGTCCGGATGGGTTCTCGGCTGGTTTCTACCAAAGGTTCTGGAACACAGTTGGCCCTTTTGTCACGAAAGCTTTAAAAGCTTTCTTCTCTAACGAAACACTTTTAAGGCAAACAAACCATACTTTCATTACGTTACTACCAAAACGTGATGACCCTTCAGCAGTAAACCACTACCGACCAATTAGCTTGGGCTCCACGATTTACAAGATTATAGCGAAGGTTATTACATCCAGGCTAACCAAGATCTTCGAAAAACTAATACACCCCTTACAGGGCGCTTTTACGAAAGGAATGCCTATTCAGGATACCATTCTGATAGCCCATGAGGCTTTCCACTCATTGAGGCTTAAAAAGGGCAAGTCGGGTTTGGTTGCCTTAAAGCTCGATATGGAGAAGGCTTATGATCGTGTCGAATGGTCCTTCCTTTTTGATGTCCTTTCAAGGTTTGGTTTTAACCACAAATTTATCTGTTGGATCAGAGAGTGTGTAACTACAGTTTCATACTCGGTTCTGGTAAATGATGAGCCAACTGCACTCATCGAGCCCTCACGGGGACTAAGGCAGGGGGACCCACTATCCTTTTTTTTTGTTTATTATGGCTTCAGAGGTCTTAGCAAGGACTTTGCAGTAGGGGAGTGCAGTTAACAAAGATTTGGGTATAATGTTTGGTAAACCGGGCATTAAAATCTCTTTTTTAACATTCGCGGATGATATCCTCATTTTCTGCAAGGCCTCCCAATCGGCCTGTTCTTCAGTTCTGTCGATTCTTGACCGCTTTTGCCTGATTTCGGGGCAGAAGGTCAATTTACACAAATCTAGCTTCCATGCTTCCCCTAACACAACACCAACAGCTATTAATGCTACGATTGTTGTCCTTGACATTCCTCAGGCAAATAATTTTGACAAATATTTGGGTTGCCCCATCATGAATGGAAGAACTAACAAAGACACTTTCAACAACGTGGTCCTCAAAACCAAGCAGCAATTGACTAAATGGAAAGCGTCAAGCCTCTCTGCCGAAGGCCGCAAGGTCCTCATCAAGGAAAACCTAAGTGTCAAACCGCTATTTCTTATGCAAGCTTTCTTACTACCATCTCACATTCACCAGGAACTAGATAAAGTTTACAGACAATTTTTTTGGAACAAAAATTCTAAAGCCCCACCGCTGATTAGTCGGGACAAAATCTGTGCTGACACCTTGAAAGGTGGTTTGGGTATTCACAAAGCCGAAACAATGAACATTGCATTACAAATGAAACTTATATGGAAGATCCTATCCCAACCGGATAATGTATGAGTTCGCATCATCTCTCAGAAATATCTGAAGGGTCAGGACACCCTATCTTACCAAACAAAAAGTAATTCTTCTTGGCAGTGGAGACACTTGATGTCTATCCGACAACTATTTCAGTACGCCCTTCACTGGTCTGTTGGTGATGTGAATTCTATTGACTTCTGGTCTCAGAAATGGGCCTTTTCCGATTTGCTGGATTCCAGGACCTTACAATCGATCCCAAATGTGCTCCTTGGGATAAAAGTCTCTCATTTCATCAACTCCAATTTACAGTGGAACAAGAATTTGCTCTATTCAAGCTTAACCAACATCCTTTCAGTGGATGACATCAACCATCTCCTCGGTATCATCCTGCCGAATAACCCTATGAAAGATCGCATGTACTAGGGTCCTAGCCCCAATGGGTGGTTTTCGACAAGTTCGGCAAATACCATGCTTTCAACTAACAGGGGGTTACAAGACTTTGAATGCGGTTGGATCTGGGATCTAGATGTTCCGCCAAAAGTTCGACATTTTCTCTGGAAAATCTCTCGTGACGATCTTCCTACGTCGGAACGCCTTCAAAAGTCTCATGTGTCTGTACCATCAGGGTGCCATTTTTGTGACAACACCAACGAATCAGACAATCACATGTTTGTTCAGTGCCCGGTGACCTTCCGCTTTCTTCGGACACTCCGCATTCGTTGTCCGAGTTGGTCACAGCTCGCCGCAACTTCGGGCTCTTCCTTTCCGCTAAATCAAGTTTTGGTGGTGGTGGGAAAAAAACAGTTCGGTCCCTTGGCCTGTGCTTGGTGGGCTATATGGTAGAGCTGGGCAAACGCAGGCCAGCCCGCCCGGCCCGTCCCGCCCGCCCGCGGAGTTGGACAAGCTTGGGTAGAGGGAAAAGCCCATGCGGGCCGCTAAGCCTGGCCCGCGCCCGCAGCGGGTACGGGATTGGGTAAGCCAATCTACCCGTTACGGGCCGCTAGACCCGTAACGGGTACCCGCAATTCTATATATATATATATATATATATTATTAATTATAAAAATATATATATCCATATAGATATACAATACTATACATATAGACTACGGTTTACCTAAATGCCTATATATATATAATATTATTAATTATAAAAAAATATATATCTATATACACATACAATATACATACAGACTACGTACCCAAATGCCTAAATCCCTCTTTGCTGGACATATATACTCCCTGTTGGACTTTATTATTCCCTCTCTGTTGGAGTATATTATTAAGACTTTTAACAGTTTGTGTAAGCAATTATTGTTGGACTTATTTTTCCCTGTCAACAACAGCTACTAACAACAACTCGGTAAGTATTGGACTTTTTTTTTACCTGTTTAACGAATACTCCCTCCGTTCGGATTTATTTGATGTTTTAGATGAATGCACAAAGATTAAGAAATACTCCTTTCACATTTAAATATCCCATAAAATAATTTTTATTCCATCATCACATTTATTATGGATAAATGTAATTGGTTAAACTTAAAAAAAAATTACAAATTACATTGATACTAGTACAAAAGTAAAAGAAAGTGTAATGATTACTTCTAAAACATCAAATATTGTTGAACAAATTTCATCTCCTAAAACATCAAATAAATCCGAACGGAGGGAGTATAAGAGTTTAGGGTTAAAATTTAGCCAGTACCCGCGGGCCGCCCGTGCCCAAGCCCGCGCCCATGTTTGCCCGGGTCTATTATTTGATTCTTCAGGAACCAGCTGACTTTTAACCATACGAACAAAGTCTTCATTACAGAAATGAAAATTTTCTACACAACATTCACCCAATGCTGGAAACAGTCGAAGATTTTGGAGGCTGAGTCGTCTAATAGGACCCCTATTCCGTCTCAGGTTAATCGTCCGACCTTTTCTGCATGTCGCACCTCCTCTGTTTCGGCTGGGGGTCGGAGGCAGAACCGTTCGAGGCAGTGGGACAAACCACCTGTGGATTACTACAAGCTTAACTTTGACGGATCTATAAGACAGGGTATTTCCTCTTCTTACGATTTCGTTATTAGGGACTGGTGTGGCAAGGTGGCGGTCATGGGTAGAGACACTTGTATCAATGTCTCGGTCGCCTTTGCTGAAAATATGGGCCTCAAAATGGGAATTCTACGGGCTAAATAGGTGAATATTCGCAACCTCCTGATCGAGGGTGATAACCTCCTGGTTATTAAAGCTTTGCTAGGGGATTGAAAATGCCCCTGGAATTTCGAGCTGCTACAATTTGATATTCTTTTAGATACTTCGTCTTTCTCTTATGTAGCTATCCGTCATATTTTCAAGGAATCAAGTGTAGTGGCTGACTATCTCGCTCGCAGTGCACATGCATCCCCTGCCGACGACAGCTATGACGACGATCTAGAGCTTCGTGCTCTTATCCACAAGGATGCGCTAGGAAGAGCTCTTGTTGCGGGCGACCCAACCTAATCTTTACTCTGCGTCAAAAAAAAAAAAAACAACTTACTTATTATATATATATTTTTTTAAATACTAGCTAAATACAAACATCTACGGACGGGCATACGGGCAGCCGGGCAGGTATATGTACGACAGTACGACCAATTGCGATGTCGCTGGTGCCACCGCATTGCCATGGCGTCCTCTCTCCCCGACGAGCTATGGCGGATAATCATGGAGCTCGGCGTCGTACGCTGCAACCTCACCTACAAGGATCTCTGCTGCCTATCCATCTCGTCCCGTCGCCTCCGCCGCTTGTCCAATGAATCCTTCTTATGGTCCTCTCTCCTCTCCTCCGACTTCCCCAATCAATCGATTCAGTCCTCTACCCCTTCTTCTTCTTCTCCTTCTTCACCGAAAACGCTCTACAAGATAAGGTAAATACTCTTTCTCAATTTCTCAATTGCTATTTCCTTCCCTTTTTTGGATTCTCTGTGACAATTAGGGTTTCTGAAAGGTATGAGAAGGATAAAGCTAGGAAGCTAGCGGCTCATAGGCGGGCGGTTTTGAGAGTGGAGAGCCGAATCGCTGAACATTCGAGGAGGATACGGGATTTGGTTGCGAAGAGGGCGGAGGAGAGTCAGAAAATCAAAGCCGCCTTTCTCGAGCTCTCTAATTTGCACAAGGTCAGGTACTCTGATTTCTACACAAGACTCTACATTTCATATGCAGTATGCACAACCGTTGATTTCCTCTATAGGTTTTCCAATCTGATAATGATGAAAACACTACCTTTGAACACATTTCTTCACTACTATCTAGCTCAGAGGTTCTTGGACAGTTGGACATGGCACTTTGTTTTCAATTTATCATGTTAATCCACCAATACCCTGCCTAATTTTAAGGTGGTTGCTTCCATAGGAAAACATAAGGGGTAAATTGCATAAAAAAGCTCAAAACTTTTTCTTGCATAGGTAAAAATGGTCACTAACTTTAAGGTGGTTGCTTCCATTGCATGAACTCTGCCTAATTTTACCCAAACAAAAAAAAAGTCACTAACTTGGAGTTAAAAAAGGTAATCATGCAAAGTTCATTCTGCTGGAAAAATTCGTGCCCCCGGAATGCTATTACCCCTTAAAGTTAGTGACTGATTTTGAACTATGGAATTTACTGCCACCAAATGCAACTACTCTCAATGTTTGTGATTTTTTGTACGATCGACCCAAACATAAGTTACTGCTGCTTTCAAGTCCTTTCATTTTCCAAGTGGTGTTCTCCTTCTCTAGTTCCCAAATGAAAAACTTTAGGGTGGTTGCTTCTAGTGCTCAAACTGTGTAATGTTACCAAAAAAAAATCACTAACTTGGAGCTACAAAAGGTAAGCATGCAATGTTCATGCTACTAGAAGCAACCACCCCCTAAAATTCATGCCCCTGAAATGCTATTACCCCTATTGATTTTGAACTATGGAATTTAGTACCACCAAATGCAATGTTCGTACTTTTGATACGATTTACCTAAACATAAGTTGCTGCTGTTTTTCCAAGTGGTGTTCGTATTTTTATACGATTTACCTAACACAATATATTGTTCTAAAAGCAAAGAAGTCCAGGAAACATCTTACCATAACAGCTGAAATCCAGCCAACAAATGTAGTTACAACTACCAAAATACATACTACAACCAAACATGGTTTTTTTTTTTTTTTTAAAAAATCTGTAGTGCTGTTTTGAAGTGACAATGGACAAAATAATGTGTATAACCTTCAATAACACTAAACAAGGTATTAGGTAAAATTCTGACGATTTTTTTGAGAACTGATAGGCAAGCTTCCATAGCTATGAATGTATGGCAACCTGAGATTATCCGAGCTAAACAAAAAGATATAGTAGAGCAGTGTTCCGTACCAGTTGAATCCCGAATCAATGCGCTTGAGATGGAAGTGAAGCTGTGTAAGCAACAGATGACCGTATTGGAGAAGGCTTATGTATGGTTTTTCTTCTCATGCCTTCTTCTTTGTTCATTTTTAAGAATGAATGAAAAAACTTTTTGTTTGCACCGTTTTTTTCCCTTTTGTTTTTGGAATATGTTTGTGCAGAGAGATGAAAAGCATAGGCTTGCAGCTACAAAAGAGCAGTTATCTTCATTGGAGTATCATCCTTTGCGAGATTCCTCAGAGACAAGCAGTTGTTCTGGGATTAGTGATTCAAACAAAAACAGAAAGAAATTGAAGAGATTGCGCAGTGGTTAGGATTTGTTTCTTTTCACCTTCCTCTTTTTGTTGCTTTGTTGATCATTAACTACTTAAGGAGCAGTTAGTTGTTGCTGGTTACTTAAATTTTGTCAATCTGCTTCACTCCCTCCCCTACCCACAAGTAAAAAGTGCTTTCAAGGTTTTTCATGCAGCACATAAATTACTAGTCCTTATACTGAGGAAATAAGAGGTTATTGTCAATTATTGGAGCATTTTTATCCATTCATTAATTTTTATGTTGTAAAATTATTGCTTCTGATTCGTTTTTAATCATTGGTAAAGAAACGGGCCGTTAACCCCCCCCCCCCCCCCCCCCCCAGATTGTTACATGTATGAATAATTATATTATTCGCGGTAGGTATTTGTCTAGCGGAGTTACAAATTATTATTCGATTGGGATTTTGTCTTGAATTTTTCATCACTTGTCAGCGCCGGATTTTTATCACATTGAGATCCATGGTGCCAATTTATCTTAAGTGTGCATGGTAGATTGAGATGTATTGCTGATATGCAGGTGTTTTGTGCTTGACATCTGATGACAAACAATGTGAAAATTAAGTTCCCTTGCGGATGATTATGATTCTGATCTATCTGGTTAGTTCTATTTTCTTCATTGTGAGTGATTCTAAATTTTCACAGACTATACGTGCTTGACTTTGGCGACAATATCAATGAGTTTCTCAGTCTATTTTTCCTTGCCAGCTTATTGGACCCACGGAGATGATCTTAACTTTTTGCTGCTGAATCTTGCTTTCTAAGAGCTGAGCTATCAGAAAGCAGTTTCCTCCCAAAGGAGCGGATCATTTGGCCAATGCTGATGTGTCAAAGATCAAGCCTTCCACATTAGAGTCCTACCAAACCAAGCTTTGCTGACAATCTAGCATCAAGGGCATACTCAAACGCAAGCTTTGGATCAACATAAGATCTGGCACTTTATTGGATATTTTCTTCAAAGATCCAACTCAAGCAACCTGATGAAAATGTAAGGATAGATGTAAACATATTGTAAAAGAGACAGCCACCGGGGAAAGCCCTACTGTGCCGTGCTGTTATTTTGGGCCATCGATTATCCCAAAGTACTCCACTTGTGTCATCATATAGGATATAAATTGACTAATCATACTGTAACAAGTTTCCCTTTTCCATGATTTTGACTATTTGGCTTAAACAGCAAATTGTTAAGCTTCTACATGTCAGTGTCATCTACCGTTCATTGCTATCTTCTTTGGTAGAGATCTGTGAAAACTTGTGGTTACTCAAATAACTCAACCTGGCTTGAATCTGGTGATTTGCAACCTGTAAACAGCCAGTGTTTTATGTCAAATGAGTGATCAATTTGAAACTTCCGCAGGTAGCAGTTCCTCCTCGAGTCATAGCTGATTTGGCACCGGATATGCCCAAAAAGAGGGCGTAATAACATTGAATTTGTGGACAAGCTTGATAATTTTATTATTAGTGATGTAAAAATGACAGCTAGGTGTAGATCTGGAGATTTGCTTTAGTGTAAATGGCACCCCCTTTGTACCGAAAAATTAGAAGTCAGCACCCCGTGAGGAACTTTACATTTTTGGTAGGCAAAAAGAGCTGCTCCTCGTGAGCTCTTTTGTTACACATAAACTCTTCTTTACTTCACATGAGAAAAAGAGGTACATGCACACACTCACTAGGATTATTTTTATTTTTGAAGCAAAAAAAGGATTATTAATAATTTTTAATCTAAAACTTATTTTTGTTCAGTTTCCACTATTGATTTTTTTTAAAAAGATGGAAATAGTTTTTTTTTTCTTTTCATTTTGAGGTTGCCAGGTATTAAGAATTAAGGTGAATACATTAAATAATAATAACAATAATGAAAATAATAATAAGGTGACTGTATAAATATGGTAGTATATTTTAAAGTATTTATTTCATAAATATAGAAAAATTAGTTTGATTCAAAAGTAAAAGTTTGAAAAATCCAAATTGAACCAAACAAGCCCAAATTTTAGATTTTATTTTTTGGACTATATATTTTCATTTCTATCTAATTATTAAAGAAATATTATTTTTAGAAATGTTATGTTCCTCCTTTAATTTTGTTTTCAAGCTTTAGGTATCAAGATTGTTGATCCAAAAGCAATATATGCATTTTGTTGTTTGGTTTTTTTTTTTTTTTTGGTCTTCTATTAAATCAGAATTATTTTGGTTTTGTCTTATAAAATATGCACATATAACGTGGCAATGGTATGCTGTCTAATTTTCTATATTTTGTTTTCGGTTTTCAAGATTGCCCTTTATAGTTTATCGATTTTTATATCCCTTGTCCTATGGTGTTGGTGTATAGTAGCCTAGTAGGGATATGAAAAAATTACGACATGACTGATACAAAACGAAAATACGATAAAACGACACGAAAAAATAGGAAACGAAATAGATACGACACGAATGTGATATGAAACGCTAAAACACGATAATAAACGTGTTGTGTTATGATCGTAGTATTTTTCTTGTCAGATATCCCGACATTATAGGAATGAACGTGTTGTTGTTTTGTGTGTTTTGTATTATTATTATTTTATTATTATTATAATAATTATTATTATTATAAGAATGACTTACATAAAGTTAGATGAGAGCCTCGTAACAAATTGAGCTTCAACACCTTTTTAAATAGTAAAACTAACTCTATGAAATATGAAATCGCCATTAACGGACGACGACCCGTGACTTTTCGTAACCAACTGAACCCGTTTTAAAAAAAACCAATAGCATCGTCTCCAAATTCACCAAATATGGAGAACGCAAAAGCCATGAAGCCATACCCTTTAACAGCACAAAAATCAGCATACTTCATCTTCTTTCTTTCAGTAGCTTGAGACACTACAAGAAACACAGGAATTATCAACAGTGATTTAGGATGGAAGTTCCAACATATTTTTACGAATTATTGGAATTTCCAACAAGAGATACTAGGTTGGAAAAAAGAGTGTTGGAATTCATTCCGACCATTAGTTTGTATTGGAATTTCCAACGTTGTCTATGAGTTGGAAATCACCAACAAATAAGACTGTAGATGCATTAGGAGATTCCAACAAATATAGTGTTGGAAATTCCAACTATTGAAACAGTTGGAATTCACGGTTATTGTTAAAAAAGATAATTTAAACTTACGACGGTTATTCAAATTTTTACCATAGATATAATTATAATAAATAATGAATACGTATAAGTAAATAAATAAATAATGTAGAAAATTATAAATATAAACTTCATTTATCCAGCATCTGAAAATCAACTCATATATTACAAAATTTAGATGTTCTAAAGATTACAAAATATCTCAAAGGAATGAATCAAAGGAATAAGAAAAGTACAATATACTCAGATTAGGCTAAGCAAATATGACATTTCTAGATCCACCAATTTGTGTAAGATCATTGAAAAAAAAGAAACCAAACTACTCAGCAAACACAATGGTTGATCATATCGCTCATCTCCGAAGATAGAACACAAGATGAGGGTGGGAATGTCAGACATTATCCATTGATGAATCAAATATTCATCCGGGTTTAGAAACTCCAAAATTGTCCCATTGTAAATAAATTATTGCAAACTAGGCGGTGTGCTGATGGTGACTTTGCACTTGCTATATATCCATGACTTCCTCCTACCGTCTTACATCCAACACCTTGTGTTCAAGCATGAGTTTATCATTTGCATACACTTTGGGCTTGATGTCGGCATGTACTCAAGCATAAGCCTAACAAATTTGTACTTCACCCCACAGGCGTTGTAAATAGCTTAAAGATTTTGAAGTAAAGATGGAGTTCTGGTGACATAACCTGAATCGGTAAATATATAGATGTGTGGGATAACCCCCAGAATACAAAAGGATATAGGACCAAACTCTGGGTCCTATACAAAAGCGGGACTATAACCAGAGAGGGAGAAAGGAAGATAGAAATAGAGAGATAAACATGGATTTTAAGAATAAGAAGATGAAATTGTAAAACCGCATCAGTTGGTAATCAATTGCTCATAAAGCCACGTTCTAGATTTGTGAGATATAGTCTCTCTCCCTCTGTTCAAATTCAATTTTCTCTCACCTATCTTTTTTTTTTCTCTAATCAGATTATTTCTCAACCGCAAGATAATTATTTCTTGATTTTTAAGGAATAAATAAATTATTATTATTATTAAAATCTCTTTATCAAAACCGTACAATAACGGTAAAGATTTTCTCAATCTATTTTTTTTTATTTTTTATTTTTTTTAAATATGGATTTTCTCAATCTAATTGTTTTTAAATATTTTCCAAAAACTCATTTCCAATATTTTTTAGCGTTGGAATATTTTCCAATAAATATAATGATTGGAACACTTACGTTGGAAATGGCTTTGTTTCTAGTAGTGAGACCGCATTGCCAAGTACGAAAGGGTCATTGGCTCCAGTCGTGAACGGCGAAGCCCCGACTACATCGATACAAAGGTCTCTCCCCTTGTCCCACCCATAAACAAGCAGATCACCCGGCCTCAGCTCAACACCATCGTCATTACTCATACATGTATGCACTTCCTTCTGAACTGCAATGCCCGCCTTATAACAAATGTCTACCAAAACATCTCGGACCATGTTATGTCGATGCTTAGACCCGATGCCTCGACTGCAATGTAAAGCATGGTGTTCAAATGGGTCCATCCTGTCAAGCTCACAACTAGGACAAGTCGGATAGCCACTAAACAAAGGGATTGAAAGATGGTATTGGAGAACAAAACGAAACTGTCGAGACGGCATGGTCTGAGCAAGGACCTCAATGGGAACATTCAACAAAAAATCTTGCACTCTTTCCCCTTTCACAGCTTGCAGAATGTGTAGCTGCCTTGGTGTCGGATTGAGCATAGTCACTAAGTTGTCATCAATGAACTTGAAGTATCGATCCGCCAATACTGACATGAATTTTTTGGGGGCGGGGGATACAACCAAGTCATCAATGTTCGAACCAACACAAGTGACATACCTCGAGATGGATTGGGTAAGAACATTGTCAGAGCCAATGTCAGGACATCTAGACAGTGATGGCGTTAAATTACTCAAAATAGATGTCTAGAGCTTAGTTGTTTGGAGACGAGGAACGATGAAAGCAAAATGACTAACATCGTGCACAGTGAGCACACCAAACCCACCAAGTTTTAACGGAAGAGTGGCATGACGCCACTTCCATGAACCAAACCCCGAACCCCCTACAGCAATAACATGTTCAAGTGAGACCGGAAGCTCATAACCAAATTAACAACTAATAGCATTGGGGAGGGCATGAGGGGGCAAGTTCGGAGGGCAAACAACAATCTTGAGACCCCAATACATGAGCACAAGCTATTACAAAACGCACCAATGTTGCTGGCCGGTCCTCCTAACAATTTCACTCCCAACTCGGGTCTAGAAATGTCATGCGGGAACAAACCAACTTCGAAGCTCCTCGAGTCTACAGTTGGCCAAAATAGTTCAGTTTTCTGAATGTTAATGAATAGCCCTAACTTTGGACCCTCCCTAACCACAATATCAAGAGCTTTAGCACCCTCACCGGTGTCCCCCGCTAGAGTACCGTCATCTAAGTACCACGCATTGATATCAAGAGCACAAGATGTATTAATTTTGTTGACAAGCGGATGCAACACTAGAGCAAACAAAAGCGGACCAAGAGGATCACCTTGTTGCACATCTTGACAAGAGCGCAAAGGAAAATCCCGCGAATAAAGACAAGCGGGCTGAGCATAACAGAATTCAACCCATGGAGCAATGGAGGGGCAACGGGCGCGCACTTCGCGAATCAATGCGCTTCTATCAACAAGATTAAATGCATTAGAAAAGTCCACCAGAAGTAAGGACATGCCGCTATCCATACCCTTATCAAACAAAAGCCTGTTAACTGAGTGGAGGATAGCTTCCCCACCCCCAGACACACCCACGCCAAACTGGTGTGTACCTAAATAACTGCTGAGCTCCTTAACGATGATAGAAGCAGCCGATTTAGAAACCAACCTACGCCAAATAGAACCTACTGCAATAGGGCGAACACCCCCTCCAGGTTTCAACAACGGAGTCAATGGAGCACTTGCAACAAATTCTGCCAGTACCCGAGTACAAGCACCCGATAGAAAAAGGTTAACAACACTCGTGATGGCTGCAAGAAGCTCACTGGCGATGCCGTCGCAGGCTCCGCTCAGAATCTCGACGAAATGTTGCGCTCTAAGACCATCCTTCCCACAAGAGGTACCCTTGGGGAAGCTCCTGATCCTATTGAGAACTAACTCTTTACTAACCGACAAAGCCGGAGCTGAGAAAGGATCACATGAAACAACCGACGGGGGAGATAAAAGGTGCTTAGCAAGAAGCTCAGCAACTGTGTCATCATTGAACGGAGCAACCCCCGAGGAAGTGAAGACCCTAATAGCAGCAGCATAATGCCCATCTCCCATTTTCCGTTTGCACTGAACCACATTCAACTCAAACTGAAAATTGTTATTGTTATTGTTATTATTATTATTATTATACTTGTACGTAATATGAAAATTGTACTTATATATATATATATATATTATTTGCATTGAATTATTATGTATATATATATATATTAAAATTCGAAAAACTAAATTTGTTTCAACAAACGGTTTGTGTCGTGTTACACGGGTATTCAACACGGAACCATTTCGTATTTTCATGCCGGGTATCCAATACCAATTGTGTCATATTCAGATTGGGGCTTTCGATATTAACAATTTCAGATATCCGACATGGCTAACCTTGTCATGTCGGATATCCGGTTATGAACACCCCTAGTGTATATTATACCCAAAACTGTACGTTATTCAATGCAAAAAAGTAAGGAAAAATGGACAAAAATAATACCAAGTATCAACTTTTGGCCAAAAATAATACGAACTTTGAAATTGACCGTTTCATATACGAACTATCGCCCTATTAACCGAAAATAATACATATGTGTATTCCGGTGAACTTTCCGACCAAATACCTCACGTGGATGCCGGAAAACACACATGACATTAATTTTTGCCACTTTACCGAACTTGTAAGTTATGTCATGTCATAAATTTATTTTTCATTTTTTTATATGAAAATTTTTTAAACAAATAGGCAAATAGCTACCGTACCTTTCGAAACAATGGAATCGAGGGTGGGCGTCTCACTTTCTTCTCAACGTTATTTGCTCATTCTCTCCTCCATTGTTTCGAAAGGTACTGTAGCTACTCGCCTATTCGTTTAATTTTTCTTTTTTTTTAAAAAAAATGAAAAATAAATTTATGACATGGCATAACTTACAAGTTTGGTGACGTGGCAAATATTTATGCCATGTGTGTTTTCCGGCGTCCACATGGCGTATTTGGTCAGAAAATTCACCGGAATACACATGTATTATTTTCGGTTAATAGGGCGATAGTTCGTATATGAAACGGTCAATTTCAAAGTTCGTATTATTTTTGGTCAAAAGTTGATACTTGGTATTATTTTTGTCCATTTTTCCAAAAAGTAAAAAGGATGTTAGTTTACTTGTAACTTGATAAAAGAAAAGAGGGTTGTTAGTTAATTTGAGTTATAAACTAGTTAAAGGGTTTTGAGGAAATCCACCCGAAAGGGTTTTGAGTAAATCCACCCAAAAGAGTTTGAGTAACCTACCCGTAAGGGTCCTGACAATCTCCCGTAAGGGTTTTTTGGTGCGTTTTATACAGGGTGACTCTCGGCGACGGTTCCGGGTGTTCTTGGCGGTTCTAGTCTGAGTTGGGACTCGGGTGTCCGGTGTCGGGTCTGGCTGGGGTCGTGGCGGTGTGTATCAAGGCGACTCCGTATTCCGGAAATTTCCTTGGAGGTTCGTCTTCATCGCCTACAGGAGGGACTCTTGATGTACCGCTGGCCAGCAGTGTCATCGCTTGGTGGCGCTTGGCTCCGGGGTTTGTCCGTGTTGTTCTCAGCTCTTTTTGGTTAGGTTCGTCTGTTCGTCTGTGGTTGTTTAGTTGTCACTTTTGTGTTGCACCGTTTACTTTAGATTGTATGCTCGACGGTTCGCCGTCTGTCGACTTTGTCGGCCTCTCGATGAGCCAGGCCTGTCCGGCCATCGAATTTTTACCTAATAAAAAAAAAAAAGTTATAAACTAGTTTACATTTGTAGCTTGATAAAAGGATTAAAATTTGAAATTAATTAATGGTGCAAATATATAAATTGATCCGAGACCAAAATTATCTAAATACAATGTAACTTGAAACTAACCTACCCAAATGTCTACTTGACCTAGCATTAATGGTCTATCAAGGTAGTAATATGATTCAAATCACCAATCTCGATCTTAAAACTAAGTTGGAAACTATGTGGGCCCAGTGTGATACTTCGTTTCCCTTTCGATATACGTACTATTTAATTATTTGGAACGTTAATATATTGATCAACACTAACAAAAAAAAATTATACTCCCTCCGTTCTTTCTTATTTGACTTTTTACTATTTAGGCACGTTTTTTAAGGTGATAAAAACTATATAAAATATTTAATTTTTTAATAATTTTTTTTAATAATCTCATAATTATTAGTAATAAGTTTAATATCATTAAAAAAAATTGAACAAAAAAATAATATTTATATAGTTTTTACCTTTCTAAAAAAACGTGCCGATTTTGAAAGTGTCAAATATAAAGGAACGGAGGGAGTATATACTTATAACATATTTATAAAATTTTATGGTAAAATATCACGTTTTAAAAAATATCAACAACTAATTAATATTCTAAAAATTGATCATTTGATCAATTTCACACTTTTTAAGAAAGTTTAAAATAAAAAAAATAGTTAAAATTTTTAACAAACAATGAGAAGAAAATGAGAAATTTGAGTATTAACATAGTGATCTATTTATAATCAAATACAATAAATGAGATATATTAATAAAATTAAAAAAAATTATCATTAATGATGTGCAAGAGTCAAATATTTTGTTCAATAGTATAACATTGTTCAAACGGTGAATTATACTAATAGGGTTGGTCTTTCTATTCTATGTCTTAAGGGCATAGGATAAACAAACTATACCGGGAAAAATTCTCTATATTTGAATGAATATACATAGAAAAACATTATTAAAAATAGTTAAAATCAAAAAATCTTTTGAGATATAACTTATGTCTTGGGATATAGGTTCGAAAAAGTGATAGAATTGAGTTTTGAGCCAAATAATTAAATAATACTATCTCCGCCCAAAAATACATGGGCTTTACTATTTATGCACGTTTTCTGATAATAAGCTTTTAATTATTAAAAAAAGTTAATATTTTATATAGTTTTTACCTCCTAAAAAAACATGTCTGAATAATAAAAGCCCATGCATTTTTGGACGGAGGGAGTATACGAGGAAATATCAGACCGAGTTAGGCCCACATAGGGTTCCCCACAAACAAAGCCCAATGCAATATATATATAGTTAATTGAGTAAGCAAAGGCAGATAATAAAGAGCGGGTGATACTTGAAAAAGTGTAAAGGAGTAAATACATGCTTGAGACACCACCTCACCTCTCTCCCAAGGGGCAGCTACCTATAAAAATCAATGTCCATATAACTTCATTGTCACCCTATTTATTTCATAAGCTAAATTTGCCTACATCTTGCTTAATTGATTTGCTTGCTTGTTTGCTTGCTAGCTGTCCACACATTGAAAGAGATCGAGATCGAGAGAGAGAGAGAGCAATCAAAGCTAATAATTCAGTTTAAGCAAATCCCAATTCAAAGAAGCTATAGCTTTAGCTAAAGGCATGGGAAGGCCTCCTTGTTGTGACAAAGATGGCATCAAGAAAGGCCCTTGGACTCCCGAAGAAGACATCATCTTGGTCTCTTACATCCAAGAACATGGCCCCGGCAATTGGAGACTCGTTCCTACTAACACCGGTATCTATCTATACTTATGCACGAATTAATCAGTCTCTAGCTTCTGGTTTTGATTTCTCTGTATCCGTTCTCTCGATCTATATATTGCTTTGATCTATCATAATTCGGATGTCGTAGGGTTGCAAAGGTGCAGCAAGAGTTGCAGACTCAGGTGGACGAACTATCTTAGGCCCGGTATAAAGCGTGGAAACTTCACCCCCAATGAAGAAGGCATGATCGTCCATTTGCAAGCTTTACTGGGTAACAAGTACTTACTCCTCCTTTAGCTTCTTACCTTAATTGCATCCATTTTATCTCTTATTTGATTTTCTCTAATTTCTAGTCACTTAATTTGCAAATTCCAATATCTACTTTATAAAAACAAGGATTTTTTTTATTGCACAAATTAAGAACAAATCTAAAACAAACTAATTTACATTTCTCAAGTTCTAAACTAACTTAACCTTAATTTAGGATTGTGCTTGATTATATATCTTTCAATTGACAGAGATGTTGATTGTTTATCAGAAATTGACGGTACGAGTGCTTATTTGTGCTGATAAGGAGCTTAAGAGTCTTGTGTCAGACGTTCCTCATAATAAGTAGCTTTTTCAAGTCACGGCCATTACAACATTAATTAGAAATTCAAGAAACAAAGTATAAAAGAAACTGATTCTTGGTCATAAAATATTGATATTAATTTGATGTTTTTGTTGTGTTGTATAACTTGTATATACATGTGTAATTTAATAGATGGGCCGCCATAGCTTCATATCTCCCACAAAGAACAGACAATGATATCAAGAACTATTGGAACACCCACTTGAAGAAGAAGCTCCTCAAGAGCCACCCTTCGCCTTCCGACAGCGAATGCACCACCGGAGCTGCAGCCGCCCACCAGCAGGCTCCTCCTGCAGCAGGCCACGAAGTCGCCAAGGGGAACTACGCGTCGAGCACGGAGAACATCTCAAGGCTTCTGGAGGGGTGGATGAGATCCTCCCCCAGCCTCATCATGAAGCCTACTGCAGTGCAGCAGTTTCATCAGGCGGTGGTGATGTCTTCATCGGAGGAGGATCAGTTGGAGAGGATGGACGGCCCAGCTGGCGTCGCCGCCATGGAAGATGAGATGAATGGCGGTGATGATCATCCACCATTGACGTTGCTGGAGAAGTGGCTGTTGGATGAAACTAGTCATGCTACTTGTGCTGCCTCCCATGATGACGGTGATGATGACATCATGGCTCTCCCACCTATCTTCTAATTTCTTTCATTAATGTCACTATCTAATTAATATTTCTTAGAGCTTATTATAATTATATTATTATTATCATTATTATTAAATTATAAAAGAGGGAAAAAAACATGTAAGGTGATAATAGGTCGAGCTTAGAGTTTACACATAGCATCAATAGGGTTAATTAGTTTATTTTCTATGCAATGTGTATGGTTCAGATCGATCATGAAATGTTAATAATGTTTTTTCTTAGAAAAAACAACTTCGGTCATATCAACCTAAATTGACAAAATAAATATGTTGTCTATCATAAAACAACTTATGGTTGCATTGATGAAGTTACCAAATGTAGGGTAACAAATTTACCCAAGTTAGTGATATTTTGTTGGGATCACATCAATATTAGCTAATTATATATTCGGAATTGGTTGTAATTTTCTTTTAGTTTTGAGAAAACAAGGATCAACAGCAAAATAAACACTGCAAACACAAGAGCAAATGCAGAGCAAAAACGTAATGAAGCCACTCCCCTTTTCATTCATTGATGGCGACCATAGACCCCTTTAGGAAGGCAGTAATCCCAAAATACCAAAACCCTCTTGGAGGCTACATATACACTTCTTCATCAATGAACCCATCCCAATCTCTAACGGTTGCCAAAGCAATCAAAATTCTCACTGTGGTGAACTTTGCCACAGGTGAGAATATGTATGTTTGTAATCCTTTTCCTTTATTTGATTGTATCCCTTGGCTACCAACCTAGCCTTAAACCTCTCTATACTTCCATCAGGTTTATATTTAATCTTATAAACCCGTTTACTTCCTATTGCCTTCTTTCCCGGAGGCAAGTCTGTCATCTCCCATGTCTTGTTTTGCTGCAAGGCATGCACCTCAATTATCCATAATAGCAATCCATCTAGGATCTTGCACTGCTTGAGAATATTTATAAGGCTCTTGGATAATGGCCATCATGCAAAAAGATTGAAGGAAATATGTATTGTGATCATAAGTGTGCTCCAAAACAAGAGGCTAAAAAAGACTGAGAAAGAGAATCTCTTCTAGGATAATTGCACACAAAATCATTGAGCCTTCTTGGTCTAATCTGTTCTCTAGTTGACCTCCTAAGAGGAAGAAACTCATCAAGATCATGAAGAGGAATAGATATTGTATGATTCACTGAATCTAGAGCAGTACTTACTACTGGTGATGTACTAGCTCCTACTGAGTTATCAAGACTCATTGAAACTGACACATGATTATGAGATAAAGCATCAACAATTGGTGAAGGAGGATTCTGAGAAGAGGAAGCTTGTGGTACATTATGATGAAAATCCTGATAATCTGATGCAGGATTGTCAACTGAAACACATTTGGTTGCTCATGATCATCTGTCATAAAAGAAATATCCTGAAAAGGAAATGTGTCTTCCTTAAAAATAACATCTCTGCTAACAAAAATACATTTATTGTCAATGTCCCAAAGCTTATAGGATTTCTATCCATAGGGATATCCCAAGAAAACACATTTTCTAGCTTTAGGTCCCATCCTATCTAATTTGCCAATAGGAACCTGAGTATAACATAAGCAACCAATTACCCTAAGCTCATCATAGCTTGGTGATTTCTTAAATAACTTCTCAAAAGGAGACCTCCAACCTATGATTTCACCGGGCATCTTGTTGATAACATATATGGCTTCTAAAACACAATTTCCCCAAAATCTCACTGGTAAGCCTGCATGAATTCTCATAGTTCTAGCAGTTTCAATCAAATGTCTATGCTTCCTCTCTACTGTACCATTCAGCTGAGGAGTATATGGAACTGGTCTATGATGCAATATTCCCTCAGAAGCAAAGAAATCTTAACATTGATTAGATGTAAATTCTATGCCATTATCTGATCTAAAACATTTCACAGTTTTAGCAAACTGATTTTTGACATAAGCTACAAAATCAGTAACAGCTTTGAAAACCTAAGTCTTGTTCTTCAATAAGAATGTCTAGGTAATTCTTGTGTTATCGCCAGATTAAAAAATATTGAAACCCGTTATAGGTAACATTCATGTATGGACCCCAAACATCCATGTGCACAAGATCAAAAGGCTCATTTGCCATATTAAAACTCCTTTCAAAAGGTAATATGCGATGTTTACCAATGGAACAAGACTCACAAATGAAATCATTCATCTCTTGCTGATTAAACACATGCAAGTGCCTCAGTTTAGAGATAGAACTATGCCCTAGTTTGGCATGAAAAAGTTTCAAGCAACAATTAAAACCTTTAGAACTGCTAGATGAAAAAACTGAACTAAGTCTTCCAACTTCATTTATGTTATTCTGCCTCCATACCTCAACTTGACTTGAAGATAGGACTTTTTATAATCCATGCCGCCTCTCTCCAGCCAACACTATCTTCTCAGTTCCAGGGTCCTGAACAAAACAAGCATGTCTAGTGAATATGACAATCAAGTCATTATCATCAAGCAACTTCCCAATAGACAACAATCTGTGTTGAAAATCAGACACAAGAAGGACATTGTTCAATGTCACTCTACTTGTCAACTGGAAACTTCCCATTTCAGTTACTACTTTAATAGATCAATCTGGCAACCCAATGTGCACTGGTCTGTCAAGCTTAATAAGTACTGAGGCAAACTGATTTTTAGGCATCATGTGATCACTAGCTCCTGTATCAACAATCCAGGCAAAATTGTCAAAGGACATATCAGCCATGCCCTTCCCTTTCATCTTCCTCATGACTTCTTGAAAGACTGCATTTACCATAGTTGAATCCATTTGTCCATCACCTTGAGACTTATCCATATTGTCATCATCTAGAGTCCATATATGTAAGCTTCTTAATAAAATTGCAAGAGCATTGATTCAAGACCCCACAAGTTCTTTCAGGTAGCCCCTCAAGAACATGAAGTTCATCCCAATACTTCTTAAGAGTATTGTACAGATCTGCTAGAGTCATATTGCCCTGAGTAACATTGCCTAATTTCTTTTTGATCTGATAGATCCTAGGAGCATTCGACTGACTAAATCTCTCTACAATCTCATCCCACAAGCCAACCTTTTGAAGAATCAACAAACATAAAGGCTTCAACAACATTCTTACTCATTGAATTTAACAACCAACATCTAACCATATAGTCAGCTCGAATCCACATCTCTACATTAGTGCTCTCACTTGTAGGCTTAACATATCTACCATCTATGAACACCCAACTTGCATTTAGCACCTAAGGCCATCATAACTCCCCTATTCCATCTCATATAATTCGTTCCATTAAAAGAAATTGCAACAAGTTGAGCACCAGGGTGATCAGAATTAGATAAATGTAAGGGATCTCCAAGGCTACCTTGAGATGAGTCATTAGACTAGTTCCTTCCATCTGTATTCATGTTGTTGCCTCCGTTAAACATAGATTACCAAGCAAAAAATCACAAATAAGAAGGATCTACTCCCTGTGGCTCTGATACAATGAGAAAACAAGGATCAACAACAAAATAAACACTGCAAACACAGTGTAGCAGAGCAAAAATGTAATGAAGCCATAATTCAATTCCATCGGTATTGGGTACATATATGTAGACATAATCAAGGGTCAAGATCGACCCGAATTCGGCGGGTTTCAATCCGACGACAACCCAAAGGGCCAATCACCCATTGAGTCCCGGTCGCTAAAGATCTAAGTGAGTTAAAGTTTAGGGTTAAGGTCGCGTTGATTTTGACCCATGAACCCAATAGGTCGAACACGCGAGGTTATCCATTTTTTCAAACAAATGGATTGAATGTACCTTTCATCATATCACATGCATCGTAGGGAGATGAGGCTTAAGTAGGTGCAAGATTATAAGGTTAATTTCAACATTTTCCTTGTTGCATTTTGTTTTGACACTATATAGCTAGATATAAAATGACCAGTTTACAAAGGTTTTTAGAAAACTACTTTTCTATGTTAGGCATTGAAGATGATTCTGCCTACAATGTTCATACTTGACTGATAAGACTAGACCTTATTAACTAGATGTTTACCATCACATCCTTGTTAAATCAAAAGTCCACCCCTAATTTTATATTCTAACCAAAATACCCCTATATATAACATCCAATGCTTCCCGCAAAAATAAATAAATTGTGTTAACAAAGGGGTTTTGTGATGTGTAATCAAGCTATGCTCTCTCGCATTGAATTTGCTCTCATACTAAATTCAATTTCATTTGTTGCTGAAATCAACTCACATTTTTTCTGAACTCAAGTTATTGTTGAATTTATTGCTAAATTTGCTTATGAAAAAGACAATAACTATTGATGATTTTTTGAACAATAACAAGCCAGAAAAGTGGAAGAAAATCAAAATTGATTCATGGAGGGTGTTATTCTACACACAAGAAAGAGAGAACAAAAATAGATATGTGTTCACATATTCATAGTTTGTTACGAACAGATTTTGGCGCCCAAGAAGCTCTATTTGAGCTGTTGGTTTGAGTTGTGAAAACAACCTCACCCGAAATTACCAAATTGTCCCTTAGCCAACTAGACCACATGATCCCATAGCCCCCCCTCAAGCTGGACTAGCCATAGGTGACACTAGACCAAGCTTGGCACGAAGAAAGGTATGTTGATCCTAATGCGTTAGTCAAAATATCAGCAATCTGTAAGGAAGAGGCAACATGTTTGGTGCATTGAAGCCTTGAGTGACCATTTCCCTGATAAAGTGAGAGTCAATCCTCACATGCTTTGTCCTCTCATGGAATATAGGATTGAGAGCAAGTTGTTGGGCACTTTTGATTTCACAAAACAAGGTGATAGGAAGAAAAACAACATTACCAAGATCGGCTAACAGCTAGCAGACCCTGCACACAGACCAATTCACTAGCAGCTATTGACATGCCCGATATTCACTTTCTGTGGAGGATTTTGACACTACCTTCTGTTTCTTGGCCTTCCAGGAGATCAATGATGATCCTAGAAACACACAGTAGCCGGATAGAGATCTCCCTGTGTCCACACAATTGCCCCAGTCTGCATCTGTGTAGGCATGAACTGCAAGAGATGATGATGCTGGATAGGAAAGAGCTAAATTGAAGGAACCTTTGAGGTATCTTAGCAGATAGATCATGGCATGCCAATGTGGTTGAAGTGGATTGAGAAGAAATTGGCTCAATTGCTGCACAACAAAGGCAATGTCAGGTCGGGTAAGAGTAAGATATAGCAGCCTCCCAACCAAGTTGCATAGGAAACTCAGTAGGCTTGTATAATCTTTAGGATTTGAGATGGGATCCCCATCATGAAGAGATAGCTTGATGCCATGTTGCATAGGAAACTCAGTAGGCTTGTAGTTTTCCATATTTGCATCCCTGAGAATATCAAGAATGTATTTCCTTTGATTAAAGAGAATACCATGAGAAGATCTAGAGATTTCCATGCCTAAGAAGTATCTGGCAATCCCCAAATCCTTAATGGTGAATTCCTTGTGCAGAGCTTTCTTTATGGAAGAAATCTCTTCTGCTGAGTTGCCTAATAAAAGCATATCATCTACATAGACCAAAGCAATAGTCATATAGGAACCAGCTGCTTTGACAAATAAGAAATAGTCATGAGTTGATTGAGTGAATCCCAATCGAATCATGAATTTTTTGAGCTTAGAATTCCATTGCCTGCTAGCTTGTTTGAGGCCATATATGGATCTAGTGAGCTTGCAAACATGGCCAGTGGGTACTGAGTAGTCAGGAGGAGGGAGCATGTAAACCTCTTCATCTAAATAGCCATGAAGGAAGGCATTATTCACATCTAATTGATGGAGAGACCAACCTCTATTGTCTGCAAGAGCAAGGATAATCCTGAATGTAGAGAGCTTAGCCACTGGTGAGAAAGTCTGTTTATAATCCTTGTCCTTCACCTGGTTATATCCCTTTGCCACCAGCCTAGCCTTATACCTCTCAATGTTCCCATCGGGTTTGTACTTAATTTTGAATACCCACTTACACCCTATAGCTTTCTTGCCATTGGGAAGAGGAAGAACCTGCCAAGTATGATTGCTGGTAAGAGCATTAAGCTCTAATGTCATTGCTTGTTCCCATTCTGAGACATCATTGGCTTGACTGTAAGAATTGGGCTCAAAAGTGCCGCACATGTTGATGAATGACTGAATGTACTATGCAGAGAGATGAGAGAGATGTTTGATAGAGAACACTACAAAGGATTCAGAAGCAGATGAAGTATCCAAATGACCTCTAGATGGAATGTTACATTTTTGCAAATGAAGTCCTGAAGCCTTGCAGGTCTGTGAACATGACTCCTAAGGCCATGTGAGAGAATAGGAACTTGTGAACTATGGATGGATGAAGATGAATCCTCAACTGGGTTGACTGAACCATTAGAATCTGAAACATGGCTTGAAATTAGAACTGAATCTTCTTATGGTGAAGAATAATCTGGAGATGTATGTGATGAGTGGTCATGGGTGGGAGACCCTGCAACATGGGTTTGAAAAGGGTCTGGTTGAGTGAGATATGGGTCAGGATAGTCATCCTCAATAGATACTAAATGAGGAACAAGAGCAGGCTTGCAGGAGCCTTTAACAGAGGCATGATCCTTAAAAGGAAAAATGTTCTCCTCAAACTTCACATGACGACTGATAATGATGGTATGCCTGGCAAGATTATACAATTTGAAGGCCTTCTGAGCAACTGGATATCCAAGAAATATACATTTCCTGGCCATCATTCCCATCTTGTCTCTATAGTCATTAGGTTGAACTGCATAGCATAGGCAACCAATTACTCTAAGGTGATCATACCTAGGAGGGGTCCTATAAAGCATCTCAAATGGAGATTTCCAATGAAGAATAGCATATGGCAGTTTATTTATGATATGTGTAGCACTCAGTACACATTCTCCCCAAAATTTGATGGGCAATCCAACATGAATCCTAATTGCTCTAGCAGTTTCAATTAGGTGCATGTGTTTCCTTTCTACACGCCCATTTTGCTCATGAACTCCTGGAGCTGTCCTTTGATGAATGATGCCCCTAGAACTGAAAAGGTCTGCACACCCTCTCTAAGTAAACTCAGTCCCATTATCTGATCTAATGAACTGAAGTCTGAAAATGAGTGTCAACCATGTCAAGGAAACCAGTGATATTCCTTAACATCTGCAATTTATCTTGCATCAAGTAGACCCAGGTGGATCTGGTGTGATCATCAACTATAGTTAAGAAATATCTGGCACCACACAAAGCAGGGATTCTATATGGACCCCAAACATCCATATGTACCAGCTTAAAAGGAAACTCAGGTAGAGATTCACTCATATCAAAACTCAGTTTGTGAGCCTTAGTCAAAGAACATGTATCACAGTGAACATCCCTGAGATCACTATTTTGAACATCTGGAAAATGATGTAAATTGGCAAAAGACATGTGCCCAAATCTAGCATGGATCAACTGTGCTTTATCAAGCTTATTACAACTAGAAACAACATGACTAAGAGAGTGAGAAAAATCCTTACAGCCATTCTGGCAAGCTGCAACCTTCAATATGTATAAACCTTTCTTCTCAATTCCTCTAGCCAGCACTTTCTTAGTTATAGGGTCCTGTAGCCAACATGATACATCATTAAATGTAACTATCAATCTCTGATCATAAGCAATTTTAGAAACTGAAAAAAAGTTGTGCCTAAATTGAGGCACCAACAAAACATTCTTCAAAACAAAACTGTCATTCAGTGACACTGTACCACTCTTGTTGACAACAATACTACTTCCATAAGGCAATCCAAAATTAACATTTGTATTTAAATCATGAATCTCTATGAAAATACTTGTGTCAAATGCAATGTGGTATGTAGCACCAGAATCCACCATCCATGTGTCACTGTCACCTTTGTTAACACCAATAAGAAAGGAGACACTTAGTGTACCTACAAAGTGTGTCATAGCTTGATTAACTGAGCTATCCACTGACTCCAAGGGAGTCTTCCCTTTCATCATCTTCAGTATCTCATTGAACACTGCATTGACCATAGCTTGGTCTGGTTTCCCAACACTCTGACTGTGCTCAAAATGTTAATCAAAAGGACTGTCCTGCTGGCTACTGTCAAACTGAGCAGCAAACCTTCCACTGTATTTAGGCTTATCTTCTTCCCTTGGACCCCTGAACCATTTTGGATACCCAATCAACTTAAAACATTAATCCTTAATATGCCCATGCTCACCACAATGATCACATTTCCTATCAAGTTTAGCCCGCTTATAGTCCCTTCTTCCCTGATCAAATTGCTTTCCTTGATCACCAAATCTGTTCTGATCATTGAACCTTTGCTTTTCCAAAGCATTTGCTTCACTATCAAAATGTTCATCCCTATTTGCCAGAAGAACATTACTCTCTCCTTGAACAAAAGAAGTCACACCCTTAGATCTCTCTATTTGAACTGCCATTTGGTAAACTTTGTGTAAGCCAGGAGCTGGATCCTTTGATAGCACATTGCCCCGTAGATGCTCAAACACATCATTCAATCCTGACAAGAACTGCATAACCTTTGCTTTCTCATCCCTTTCAACAAATCTTTTCAACAAAGTGCAAGAGCACTGATTAATCCCACCACAGCTGCAAGTGGGAATGGGATCTAGCATCTGGAGTTCATTCCAAATTTTCTTCGATTTCATAAAGTATGCCCAACAGACATGTTTTCTTGCTTCAGATTGCTAAAATCCCTTTTCAGTTGATACACCAAAGTATCATTTGACTCATAGTACCTGTCCTTGATCTCATCCCAAAGTTCTCTCGACGACTGGACATATGTGAGACTCTCTCCAATCTCGCAGTTCATCGAATTCACTAACCGGCACCTAACTATGTAGTCTGCCCTTAACCATTTCTCATAATCCTCGCTATCCTCACAAGGACGCACACAACTACCAGTAATGAAACCTAATTTGGCCTTGGCACCCAAAGCCATTCGAATATTTCTACTCCAACTTACGAAATTCATACCATTGAAAAAACTAGACACAAGATTCATCCCTGGATGTTCTGAATTCGACAGGAAATTCCCACCATGGTAGACGAGAACACAAGCTCACAAAATCACAATACACTCTCTGAATCAGACGAAGAAACCAGTACTCAAACACAACCGAATCAGATCGATTCCCGTTGCTCTGATACCATTTGAACAATAACAAGCCAGAAAAGTGGAAGAAAATCAAAATTGATTCATGGAGAGTGTTATTCTACACACAAGAAAGAGAGGACAAAAACAGATATGTGTTCACACATTCACAGTTTGTTACAAACAGATTTTGGCGCCCAAAAAGCTCTATTTGAGCTGTTGGTTTCGGTTGTGAAAACAACCTCAACCGAAATTATCAAATTGTCCCTTAGCCAACTAGACCACATGGTCCCATAGATTTCAGCCAAATTTGACATTCTCACATCATTTTTTTTACTCCAACCACTTATAAAATCAAAGTCGCTTTGTTTTTTAACATTTTGCTGCTGAATTTGCTTCTAAAAATGACAACAACTATCGATGATTCTCACTAAAATTCTTTCTAAGACTTCAATATTTGCGAAAATATTACTTAACTTTGAAAGGTTTGATTATTGAATTAAATTTACATCATCAAGTAGTTCATAGTTGTTGCTTCTCAATTTCAACATTTATTTTCAAATTTAAGCATTTTATATTCACTATTATCGTGATTTTGTATTGTTAGTTAATGAATTTCTTACAATGTATAAACTTTTTCTTAGAGCATGAGCAACCATGGGTTTTGCTCACCTTAACGTTGCTAAAAGGTAAACCCGTGGTTGTGGGTTTTACCTTAAGGTAAGGGAATTGAAGATATTACTTTGGTAGAGAGAGGTAACATCTTTTCTGTTCTAATTTTATTTTCTTTTTTTTAATCAAAAAGTAAATGGAAGGATATAGTGGTACACATAATCAAAGGAAAGAAAATGTGAAAATAAATTTGAAAAGGGGTAGGAGGTTTCCTCACGGTTGTAGTCTTGTAGAACAAACCTTTTAGGATAATGTAGAAAAGGTGAAAATAAATTTAAAAAAAAATAAATGAGGTGTAAAATTAGGATAGGAAGAAAGAAAAGAAAATGGGTAAGAGGTTTTTCCATGGTTTGTTGATGGTCTTAGCAATATTTAGAAAAACGCTTTAATAAATTATTGACAATGTATAAAAGGTTACCTATATGTTGATGATTTTTTTTTTAAAAAAAAGACTAACTAAATGCTTTAATTTTGAAAATTTGATAATAGCTATATACTAAATGGTTTTATTAAGATCTTGTTGTAAGTAGATGCTTTAAATATGAAAAATGGTTAACAAGTGATAATTTCTTAAATAATATGTATTCTGACCGGTTGCAATTATAAAAAAAATGTCAGCTAATGTGATTACAATAGTAAATGTATGGAGAGGAATGAAGGGTCGTTGACAAAGGTCTACTAGTCATTGACGACATGGTTTTTAGGATCGAGATCCTAGTGTGGGATCGAGACAAGGGCGTATGATCGAATCGTAGGATCGCAAGATCCTAGAAAAAAATTAAAAATAAAATAAATAATAAAATAAAAACAAACCATCCTAAACAAATACCTTAATTTTAAAATAAAACTAAGCTTTTTCTCCATTAAACAAACTAAGTAACTAAAATAGTCCAATAATAAGCATTTAACATTCATAATTTGTCAAGAATAATGTCTCAAAAGGTGACAAATAAACAAGGATAATGTCTTAAAATATGACAAACATACAATTGATAAATCACACATCCAAATATCCAATGTCATCTCTAGTTTCAAATGTCGTCATTGCAATTAACCACATCATGAACAATTTCAGGCGCTCAGACGTGGATTTGTCGAGTTGAATAACGAAACAAAGGGCTTAGAGTTTCAATTCAACGTCTTCACTCTTCTGTAGGGCTGTTATATGAGCTGAGCCCGAGCTGAGGCCAAGCTGAGCTCGGAAGCTCGATGTGTAAATTACATAACTACCCCTAGGGTTATTAAGTTACGTGCCAGTCCAAAAGCGTTTCCCTGTCAAAAGTTCAGCCGCTTCTCAGACTTCTCAGTTCAATCTCCCTCTTCCTTCCCTCAGTCCGTTGCTCCTTCCTTCCCTCAGTCCGTCGCTCCTTCCTTCCTCAGGAGGCGCCGGCAATCTGCTGCAACGACACCAAGTTCCTCTTTTGACTATCGACGACGGCGTTGTACTCCTCTTTCGGTGCCGGCGAACCTCCTTTGCGCGGCTGCTCGTGGTTCCTCTGCACGGCAAACTTCCTCGGCGCTGAGGTACCCATTACTCCCTCGTCGGCTCCTCCTGGTCCCCCCTCGGCGAACTTTCACAGCTCCTCGGCGCGCTCCTCCTTCCTCGGCGCCGAGGTAAGTTTGAATGAAAATGTCTCTACTATGTTGCAAAGGAAATTGCCTGAAAAATGTGGAGATCCAGGTATGCTTACAATTCCATGTGCAATTGGGAATACTAGATTCAAACAAGCCATGCTAGATCTAGGAGCCTCAATTAATTTTGTTTCCTATAACATGTACATGTCTTTGGGTTTGGGTGCTCTGACTGAGACTAGGGTTACAGTGCAACTTGCTGATCGATCACAAATCAAGCCAAGAGGGGTTGTTGAAGATGTTTTGGTTATGGTGGATGATTTGTTTTTCCCTGTTGATTTCTTTGTTTTAGATATGGAGCAGGGAGCCCCTGAAACACCCATTATACTAGGAAGACCATTCCTGAAAACTGCGAAAACGAAAATTGATTGTTATGAGGGTCTATTGACTATGGAGTTTGATGGAAGAAAGATAGAATTCGCTCTCTTTAATCATGCTAAGCTTTCTCCTGAAAATTCTTTAGATATGCCTATTGCTGACAGTATTGATCGCGCCAATAATTTTCGTGATTTGTTAGAGACACCAAAGGAACATAGTTTATGGAAATTTGAACCTCCTAACAAATTGAAACATTTTGTGATTCCAGGACAACCCCCAGGCATAGCTCAAGGAGGGAAGTTGAGGGTCATGGATGACAGCTTGGACAGAAAGCTACACCTTTCAAGGGTGCCCGCATTTGTCAATGAGATGACAGGTGTTGGTGACCCTGGTGGAGGAACCTAGGCCAATCAAGGGCCAGTACGTCGAGCCAAAGACTTGAAACAAAGGCGCTTCTCGGGAGGCAACCCGAGGTAAGTTTTTCTTTCTTTTTCCTTTTTCTTTTCCTTCACCCTGATTATATTTGATTTACTTTTGTTGTCTTTATTGTTTCATTAAGGACAATGAAAACTTTAAGTGTGGGGGAGAGGAATTCTGTATATATAGATGCATATAGGAGATCATATTTAATTTTCCGCATCATGTTTAAGTTTCTGTAATTTCTGTTTAGTTTAGTTAATTTTTAATTTTCAATTTTTCGTATAAAAAAAACAAAACAAAACAAAAATTAAATTCGAAAAATCCACAAATAATCATGCATTGCATACATATGTGTTATTCAAATACCCATCTGGCTTAGTTTGTCCTCTAATTTAAATTTCAAGCATAATCATATAAATCCCATGGAGTTTTGGATGTTTTGGCCTTGTCTATATTTGATTTTTGTGGAACACGAGCTAGCAAATATAATTGAGCATGTATGATTGAGCTAAAGTATGATTGAAATCCTAAAAACATGACTATGTGTGAATGTTTGGCCTTATTTGAATTCTTTTACTCATTTGTGTGAATTACTCTCCTTGTGTTGCTACCTCTTGGCATTGACTGCAGTATCTATTTTTTAAAACCGACTCACATGTTTGTTGCTTGCGGAGTTTATGTTTATATTTTGAGTCTTTTGATTGAATTTGTGCATATTTAGTGAATAAGGTGGCAATGGTTGATGCACTTAGTAACCGGATCTATCCATGACACCCATGGGTATGATTCGCGCAAAAAGGTGTTGAAAACTATCCACTAGGAAAGAAAGCTCGATCATTGAGTAACCAGGTTCATTCATGACACCCATGTTTGCAACTTGCGTCAAAAGATGTTCAAGTGGACTTCATATTAGTAGGTTGAGGTGTTGATAGACCGGGGTCATTCATGACACCCATGGTTGCGCTTCGCATAAGGAAAGCACCAAGACAAGAAAAAAAAAAGAAAAAACAAAACAAAAAAAGAAAAAAAAAAGTGTCACATTTTATTTTCTTTATTGTGTCCCGCAAGTAATGACATTTTGGTAGAGAATTGGTGATATGGTGGTCAATGTCTATGAGCTTAGTGCATGATTGGTTTGAGTTGAGAGTTATATCTTAAAGCCTAAACACATGAGTGAAACACATATTTCCAATGAGGTTGGATAATGTCTACTTCTAAGCTTTGATCACTAAAATACATGCTATGACGTTTGTTTGCCTGGTTTATGTTTTCACCTGCTATGATGTTGCTTTTTGATGAGGTTGACACTTCAAGGGATTTCCTGTGGGATGCGTTGATTCATGTTCATTCTATCATTGCTTGAGAACAAGCAAAGGTTAAGTGTGGGGGAGTTTGATAGCATGCATTTAGGTAGGCATAATAGGTTGCATTTAGCTTAGTTAAGATGCATTTCATTGATGGATTAAGCACGATTTGCATATTAGTTCTCTATGTTGTCGGAGTCGGAATCTACACGCCTTTATTGATTATTTCAGGTAATGGTGGATCCGAGGAGGAGACATGAGTTGATAACGCATTGGATGAGAATGTCTAGTTGATCGAAGGAGCTTACATGAAAATCTCAAGAGGTCCTGAGAAGAATAAGCGAGCCTAAACGAAGAACAAGTCTGCAGAAGTTGTCCCCAGACATGCTGAACTTGTTTTGCACTTTCTGGAGGCATCGGTTGTCCGATCGACTATTATGACCATGCGTTGGAAAGCTCTTTCAGAGAGCTACAACTTTTAAGTTGACGTCGAGAGCTGATTCAAGACGGATTCTCCGTGAAAGACCAATGCAGCGGCCGCCGCCAGGGCCGATGCAAGAGGAATGCTGATGCTGCGGCCGCATCATACATGCGGTGGCCGCCGCATCTGCCGACAACGTTTATACGCTGCGTTTTGTTTAAAATTAAACCCTACAACCTATATTGTTATTTCATGGCCGACTTTGGATGATACTGGAGGCCACTTTTTAGTTATTTTTGGGCATCACTTATATTCTCTTATTATGTCCATCAGACGTTTTAGAGATTTTGAGCGATGTCTTCCATGAGGAACTAAACTCATCTATTCTGCCTGCAATTTGAAGCTTTATTTGGATTGATTGTGAGTTTCTAATTCTCGTTCCTTATTTCCTATATTTGAATGCTTCAACTTCTTTGTGCTTGATTGATTATTGTTTTGTTCTATCTTGTCTGGCCAACTAGTTAGATCAATTCAATTGCTAAGGTTTTGTAGATTCCTGATTGTGAACCTTAACCTAAGTGGCAAACTTGTTCCTTAAGGGCTGATTGAACTAACTGAATGAGTAGGAAGTTGAATGTGTTGTTAAATCCTTCTTTAGGGACTGCAAATACCTTGGCTAATCTCTAATCTTAAAGCTATCAATTGGGTTAAATCCTTCTTTAGGGACTGTTCGATTGATAAGGGTTTCTAGGACTGATTGGACTAGTAACTATATTAGGTTGGGACAAGGGCATTCATAGGAAACTCAATAGGACAAGAAGAAGTTACAAGGATCGCTTCAATCCAATAAAATGGAAAATTGTAGGTAGAATTGTTTCTCATAATTGTCTAAACAAATTCATTTACTTTACTTCCTTTACTCCGCTTTGATAAAAGGCGGAACTTTCACACACAAAAACCCCCAAATTGGTTACTTTGATTGACATCTGAATTACACTTGAGTTATAACTTTCCCTGTGGATCGACCTCTTGCTTATTGCTATACTTGCTATAGGTTTGAGTTTTCTTTGGCGGAATCAACAACAGGTTTTACCTCCGTCATCAAGCTCGGCTCGTTCGGCTCGAATATCACCCCTACTCTTCTGCCTTCAATTTTGTAGGAGATGGGTTGCCAAAAAAAAATAAAAAATAAAAAGGTCTATCGTATCCAGAAGGCCCAATATCCAAACAAAACAAACACAATTACACAAATATGATTTTTGCTAGGATCGGATATTTTTTCTAGGATCAGTAGATCCTACGGATCCCACACGATCCCATAGGATCCTAGGTAGATCCTAGCACGAAGGAGTCTATATGCCCGATCCGGATCAAAACCTTGCCTAGAATCATAGGATCGTAGGATCGTAAGATCCGGATCCTAATAACCATGATTGACGATACTACTTCGAAAGTTCGAAAGCATTTTCCATTGATGATTTGCTCACACTTGATACACAAAAGAAGAGGGTATGAATATTTGAATTGGAATTAATTCAACCACTTGCATTCCTTAAAAAAATTCAAAGCACTTCTTACAAATGAATGTGATGATGATTTCAAGGAGTTCATGTTGTTGAGTGAATTAGATGGTGGCAATTTTGTAGTAGAATTGTGTGTCAGCAAGAGAGAAGGTTTCTGATGACATCTTGCCTTATGTAAGATAGACACCTGATGCAAAAAATGAACTCATATTATTAATTACTTTGTCTGACCATCTGACAAAACTTGTAGACATCACACCTCTTGTAGGAGATCATGCGCAAACAAGTTGATTCTTGCAACTGAGGAGAGGGAGAGCAGAAAAACGATTGAATCTGATGCATAGGTATCTTGTTGTAGGAGAGCAAGTTGAAATGGATCACGCTGACAAGTTTATTTGGGAACAAGGTTGTTGTTATGGATCTTTAGAAAACAATACTGAGGATTGTACTACTGAGAATGGAGATAAATATACTAATTGCTGACATGATAAGTAGAGGCCAGTTGACAAAAGATTATATGTGTATAGTGATAAACTCATAAAAATGGTTATTTTGTGTGCAAATTAAAATTACAATTTATTCACAAAAAGTCTATATATATAGGGTAGATCATATGTACTCAACCCTTAACGTGTATCATGTGAACAAATCTGGGTCCTTGATTGAGGTAGAATGGATGGCTGAGATTATTCAAAAATTTTTAATTAATTGTAATTTTTTTAATACAAAATAAACCACCCTCATCTTAAGCGCGTGATATCACTGCTCAAATCCCTAACCCTCAACAACCGTAATCCAAATTAAAAAGGAGAGAGATTACGGAGAGAGAATAGGCCAAATTGGAGGAGGATGAAGCGACTATAGAGTCGAGAGGATGAAGCGACTACCGCCGGAGTCTAGAGGAGCGACTACCGCCATCACCTTTGCTAGAGTCTGGGGGATGAATTGACTACCGGAGTCTGTGTGCAAAGGTGCAAGGCGACTGCAAAGGAGATGGTGAAGGCGATGGAGGTCGGCAAAGTCGATGGAGGCCAACGAAGGCGATGACGGAGCAGAGCGGGTGATGGCAAAGCGGACAACGAGGGCGGAAGCGATGGCGATGACAATCCTGCTCGTCGACCTCTTTCCTCCTCCCTTCTTTCAAATCCTTCTCGTCGACCTCCCTCCTTCTCGCCGGCGGCCATCCTGCTCAACGAAGTGGGAGAGAATGATGATGGCGATGGCTATTGTCTCATGCAAGAGCGATAATGATTTCTTCTTCTTCAAATAGGTCATAGTCGGTGGAGGAGCCTCTCTCCCCTGTTTCGATTTTTCCCTGATCGCAAAGAAGCCTCTCCGTGGTCGCCATAGTCGGTGGTAGGGCTATGCATTGGTCTAAAACCGAACCGAACCGGGCTGAACCGAACCGAATCGAAATCGAAAATCTCAAAATTTCAAACCGAAAGCCAAACCGAAAGCATTAGGTTCGGTTCGGCTATTTACCGGTTTGGTTTGTGTTCGGTACGGTTTTAACATAATCGAACCGAATTTTCATAAAAAAAAAATTAAAAGTATACAAATATATATAAAATCCAAATACAGTATATATACACATATTCCAATATAAAATATATAAATACAGTATAAAAATATATATAAACATTGTATATAAAATTACAAATATATTTGTGTATATAAACATTGTATACAAATACAGTATGTGTATATATGGAATGTTTATATACATACTGTATTTGTACAAATATATATAAACATCGTATATAAAATTACAAATATATACAATGTTTATACAAATACAGTATGTTTATATATATAAACATTATATACAAAGTATACAAATATATAAACACTGTATACAAATATAGGATACAAACACTGTATACAAAATTACAAATATATATAGTATGTGTGTCTATATAAAGTATACAAATATATATACAATGTATTTATGTGGTGTATAAAAAAATTCGGTGTAACACAAACCGAACACAAACCGAACCGAAAACATAAAATGAAAATTCTTGAACTGACAAACTTCGGTTAGGTTCGGTTTGTGTTGGTTTGGCCCGAAAATTCGGTTTAGATCGAATCATGCACACCCCTAGTCGGTGGAAGAGACACAACATTTCTAGGAAATTAGGGCTTGTATGGGCCTGAACCGAAATTGGTAAGTTTGGCCATTATTTTGTGGTGAAATGGATTCTTTGATATTGTTGGATGAGGGTTATTTAATTGAAGGGAAGTTTGAAGTTTGAACCTAAACTGCCCATTCATTCTTCAATAAGAGTTATTCGGGGGGGAAAGCCGAATTATTGATCATTTGTATGTATCGATTTTGTGCTTAATGAGATGAGTTTTTTTTATTATGAATGAAAAATACATCGATACCATCGAATAATTATGTGATACCATCGAATAATCTAGCGATACTATCGAATAATTTTTAAAGACTGCCAAAAAAATCCAGATATCATCACATAATATGTCAATACGAGTGAATAATTATTCATATACCACCGAATAATCATTCATAGACGATTGAATAATCAACCATTTGTAAAGGTTGACAAAAGAAAAATCCAGATAATATCGCATAATCCGTCGATACCATTGCATAATTTGTCCATACGATCGAACAATCCAGATATATTATCGAATAATTTAAAGAGAGTGCACCACACACGCCCCCAATTCAGGAAGTAGGCAAGAAAAGATGTGGGTCCCATCATCTACTCTTTGTTCATATTCAAACACAATATCTATTCCATCTCTCGAGCCCCGAAGAAAACCCCGCTCCCTGATTTTTAATTAAAAAAAGCTAAAATTGCATATTAATCTCATCCATCCATTTCATTCGATCAATTAATGGTCCTGATTTGTTCACATGATACATGTTAAGTGTTGAGTATACAAGAACCAAATATATATAGAAAGAGAGAGTATGAATCTATTGTGCACAAGGCTTAGGGTGTACCTAGCTTGTGCACAAATCTGGACCTTTGATCGAAATGAAATGGATGGATATGATTTCGCCATGTGGCCTATTAGTTTTTTTAAAAAAAAAAAATTAAAAACTAATCTACAACTCTGGCTTTAGTGCGTGGGCGCGTGTTGTGATGTGGAATCAAAACCCTAAGGGCTTGTTTGGGATGGGTATACATATATACGCTATGGGTATAGAAAGCTCAATATTTATATACCCCATTTGGTATAATTACTCAAATTAGTATATGGATATGGATTCTATATTTCCTGTCTACTTATTCTAGGGTTTTTCTCACCTTTGGATATCTATCAAATTTGGGGGATATGGGGATATAGGAAAAAAGGCGCTTTTGCTCGCTCGCTTCCATTGCCAGGTACTCTCCTCCTCCTCCTCCTCCTTCTTGCATCTTGCTGCTCGATTTCTGCTTCCATTTTCTTCTCCTCCTTCCATCAGCTTGCTCGATTTTTGTCTGATTTTTGTCCGCTTCTGCTCATCCCTGATTTTTTTTTTTGCGATTTATGTCCGACTTTTTCGACCCAATTGCTCATCCCTAATTGTTGTCCGATTTTTGGTTCATTTTTTTCCAATTTCTCCGTGATTTCTCTCCAATCTGTTCGACCTTAGTTGCTTGCATTTTCTCAACCCTAATTGATGTTCAATGACTTCAATCTGTTCGAAATTTTTGTGAATTTGTGCATAATCTTCTCAAGTCTAATTGATTGCATCTTCTCAATTAAATAATAAGGCTACTTAAATTTAGATATCTGCTGAAATTCATAAGTGCGGTTTGTTGATGTTGGTAGTGATCCATGGGGATGGAGTTGAGATGCTCCACCCTCAGTGCTTTCGAGGAGCTGATTGGCTGAGAGAGATGGATTCTTTGTGATTCATGGGAGAAGGTTCTAGGAGGAAAGGAAATGTATACCTCAATGGATGATAAAGTTCACTGACTCAATAGGAACTGATGAGTTTTGAGGATGAAGTTAATCATCCATCAGTTTCTATCTCGCATTTTGATTTGTACGAGGCTACTACTAGCTTTATTTTTGCACATTTTGGAAGATGGTAAGTTGATAGGTTGGCAAAACACTTGGATATTTGCAACACACCCATATGGTATTTTATGAAATATTGTGGTATTATTTACTTGTAAAGTTCTCGAATTTTGATCATTTCAAAATTTATAAGGTTTTTGGTTCATTTTGATTACATTTTTTTATTCTGATATCTATATACCCTTTTCAAACACAAATATAGGATATAGATATCAATCTCATACCCATACCCAATACCCATAGCTTGATATCTATATCTCATACTCATAGCATATATCCTATATCTATATACCCTTTCCAAACAGGCCCTAAAACCCTATTTGCCTTCTTCTTCGTTCGAGTGGACGCATTGAACCCAAGAGATCCCAACTTGTCATCTTCTTCATTCGAGTGTCCCCAATTTGTCTTCTTCATTCGAAACCGGACATGTGAGGTTTCATATCATCGGCAAAGGGTCTTTGTTCTTGGCGAATCGAGGCCAATTGTGCTTGCTCCGACAATCTCGTCGATCTTCGCCAATTGATTCATCTTGAAATGGTGGTGTCCAATTGGTCGGTAGGTCGCTCCTGAAACAGAAGAGCAAATATGCTTCGCTCAGTACAGAAGTTCCTTTTTTTTTCTAGGTTCAGCATAGAAGTTCCTAGTAGCTCCAGGTGCACAGATCTATCGATTTATTGTTTTTTTTTTGTTTTTTTCCTATAGTAGGCAAGAAGTAGATCGCCGAAGAAATCTTGAAGCCATCAAAAGATAGCTTGATAACCCTAGACAGAGGGTCGACGGAAAAAAGAAAAAAAAGAGTACTAAAACTAAGATTACAAACCAACTAAAAATATAATTAAAACCAGGAATTGAATAGGCACGATTTGGCTCCATCGGTCAACTTCATCCTATCAAAAAAAAAACTTCATCCTACGGATCATGAAGGCAATGAGATTTGGCTCCGAAAGCGGAGGTGATTACGGATCTGGAACTATTCGGCCATGGGAAGATCAAGGTGGTAATGGTGTCAGATCAAGACCCAGGGTCGTAGATCAAAGCGCCTGACTATATTGGGTTTTTTTGGGTTTGTGGGTTTTAAAATTTTTGATGGGTTTATCAGATTTGGGTCTTCGATTTGGGTAAAATCAAATTTGGGTTATCAAGTCTGTAGATCAGGGGATAAAAACAGATTTGGAGAGGAGATTTAGGTGTGCAGGTTGCGACGCCGATTGAATCAGGGTTTTTTAGAACCGGGAAAGGATGGAGAGGGCGCCTGAAAGGCGGGAGACGGGGAGGAAGGATAGGCGGAGGTTGACGCAGAGGGAGTACGTCGGCGCCATCGACCTAGCAACGGGGGAGGAGTCCTGAGAGGAGGAGGGCGTCAGGGGGAGAGCATCCACACCGAGCCACCGGATGACTGATAGGCGGTGGTGGCAAATCCAAATAAACTTCAAGCAGAAGATCCGAGCAGAGGAAAGGAGACTGGGCTAGCCGGAGGAGTGCGATGAGGGAACCACGAGCAGCACCGGCAGCGGCAGCGACGGGGTCAGGGCTAAGGATTGAAGAAGGGTTAGCAGGAGAGGGTTACTCAAGTCTTTCGCCTACTTGCCACCTAACGACGTCGCCAGACACCAACACAACCAGGGCCAGAGAGACGAGATCTAGATGGGAATCATCGACGACGGCGTGGGTCATGGCGGCAAGGCCGTCGGTTGGGGGCTCTGTTAGGGATGAATAAGAGAGATCTATCGATTTATTGTTGAACATCTTCTTTTTGCTCGTCGTTTATTCATTTCCTCTTTTAAATTCATTTCCTCTTTTAAATCAATTTTTAGATCAATATGAATATTGGCATATGCATAGATATTGATGCTAGCGAAAATTGTATTAAAATTGATTTGGACTTTGGAGTAGAAATTTGTTTCTTTTGTGGAATTATGGTGAAGATGGTGAAATTTGCTCCATATGCACCGGAATGTGCATTGCCTTAATGGTAATTGATGTTTTTGAACACCATCTTGAACATTATTCGTTTGTTTATTCACGGTGATTGCCAATTATTTTAATTTAATTGTGTAATTTGATTGTCGAATTTTTTAATTGATTGTTAAATCTTTTTATTATTCAGTAGAATATAGAAAATTGGGTAGGAGAAATCCGAGATGGTTACTATTATTTGTCACTGTTCTAAAAATTGCGCCTAGGCGCCGCCTGGGCACCGCCTAGGCGCTAGGCGGCAAGGTACCTGGGAATTTTTACGCCTAGGCGGTCTCTAGGCGGATTTTAGCCTAAGCGCCGCCTAATCCCGCTTAGGTGTCGTATAGTCCCGCCTAGCCCCGCCTAGGTGGGTGATTATTTAAATTTAGTTTCTAGGAGAGTGATTAGTCAGCTTGTAGTTTTTTTACCCCCCAAGTCGGGATGCATTTACTTTTAATTCAAGCCTATGGTTTCAGATTTTAGGAGCTTTAAAGTTATCAGTCGGACGAGCGCTTTTACATTTATTGACTTTAGTGTTAATTAAGCACACCAAATTTGGATTTATGAGTGATATTATAGATATTACTATATTATATAAATTATTGGCATGTTTTATCCATTGAAATATAGGGAAATAATCAAGTTTAGTCTATGTCCGCCTAGGCACCGCCTAGACGCCCGCCTAACCGCCTAGGCGCTAGGCGGCCACCCACCGCCTAGCAGCCGCCTAGCGCCTTTTAGAACACTAATATTCGTACACATGACACATTATTCAGTGTAATATAAGCATTATTATTCAGTGATGGAGATGCATAATTAGGAGATCCTTTCATTTAACCATTTTGGAGCGGAGTGATAAGCACTGCCCCAATGACGGGGTGGGGGCGTCGAATTTAGTTTAAGGTTTTTAAGATGTATAATTCGATTAATTATTCGTCAATTATTCATATATATGTATTGAACTTCGGTTACTATTGGTCATTACTTGGTTAATTATTCGGGAAATTTTGATCCATTATTCGCCAGTAAGGGAGTCTTCGGTTTGAAAACAATATACAAAAAAAAAACTTCACCGCATGAGTATAACTAAACATTATTCGGTGAAATGTGAATTATTATTCGGTAAAATATGAAGCATTATTCGTATGAATCGTAACTATTATTTAGGGAATTGGAGTTTCTTTTATCAGAAATTGGTGGAAAAAATAACATAATATTATTCGGTAGCATGTGAAACATTATTCGGTTGAATTGACAAATTTAAAAAACAAATGAAATCAGGCGATTCCCACCAAAAAAGCACTCATATTTTTCAAAAAAAGAAATTTTTAAAAAGCGGATTACAAAAACAAAAACAAAATGAACGGGGGATGTTTGTTTGCTGTCTTTGTGTTGCACCATTTTATTATTATGATATTATGTTTGACAATTCGCCGCCTGCCGACTCTGTCGGCCTCTCGATGAGCCATGTCTGTCTGGCCATCGAATTATTACCTTATCAAAAAAAACAAGAATGGGGGATGGGGGTGTAATTTCACGCATTGCACAAAGGAGAGTGGAGAGAGAGTGGTTGCTTTTTACCCATGCGAGTCCCGCAGCTTCAATAAAAAAAATCCTTTTAATCATGATCATCCATTCCATTTAATAAATGATACAGATTTGTGGACAAGGTATACCCTAAGGGGTGTGTACACTTGAACCATACCATATATATATATTAGTAAGGTATCAAGTTTTACACTAATAAAAATGTGACACTTACCATTATAATAAAATATATTCATCTACTTTTTATTTATCGTTTCCTATTCATATACGTTTTTTAGTTTTATTAAAATCATCAGCAATCAATCATTCATCAATATCAATACTATAAGTAGAAGTCTCTAATTCCACGTGTCGTTCTCTCCTAAATTTTCTCAACTGTAAATAATAATTAAAATATTTCTCTAGTGATTAAATAATAATTGAAATAATACTTTCCTTTTATTAAAAAAAATATATGCTTTCATGTAAAATTATCTCTCTCTATATATAAAAGGAAAATCATATATGAGTTATATTTCCTTCTAAAAAATATATATATAATTTTAATTCTAAGGATGGTAGAAAATCCTATAAATTCAACATTTACATCTTTTTTCTACCATGTATTCCTTTTAGTTAAACAATAAGACTCAAGAGTAAATAAGTGATTTTCTTCCTTAACCAATTAATCCAATGTCCACTGGGTAGTACATATTAACCCAATGTCATATCAGACATTTTTTTGGCATTTACTATACGGGTTCTTTCTCGTTATGTTTCTCCCTTGCTTTTGAGTTTTCTCTGTCGTGGCTTTCGATCAATCATTATCTTCTCGTTCAATATCGATCATCGTTTTCATCTCCTATTATTGACCAATAATGGCATGGTGTATTTCATTATATATGTTGATATCTGTCAAGTCTGTAATTATTTGTCAGCTTATGTTTTATCATCCATTTGTCAGCTATCTGACATTATTTGTCAGCTTATGTTTTATCATTTGTCATTTTGTCTGTAGTTGTTTGTTTTCTTAGCTTTTTAAGTTCTGACTTTATTTCCAATCTTTTCAGGGGATGCTAAAATCTCTTCTAATGATTATGAAATAGGGAGGCAAGCCGACACTAAGACCATCCACAATGGTGGTGTGCAAATGTGCAAATGTGTATTTTTTAGACACTTTTTACCTCCATTGGTTGTTTTGGGTGTGTGCACAATTGAGCATGTGATGTGCAAATTTGAGCACACCATCTCCCCCATGTGCAAAAACTTTTACAAAAAGCAAGACAATTTCATTGGTTTATTTTTTTATGATTTTATTTTCCTTTTTGTTTTAATTTAATTGTATTTCAATGGTGTGTAAAAAATGCACATTTCACCAATGGAGCAAATTGCTAAAAAGTGATGTGTATTTTTACACATCATGTGCAAATGTGTACATTTTGCACAAAACCATTGTGGATGGTCTGATAAGGCCATTGGGTTTAATGCTGAGAATGTTGCTAAAATTCAAGCATTCTAATTTATTTGGAAATCTAGTAGTTTATGCTTGAGCCTATGTGAGAATGTGAAGAAAGGGAGAGTACCGAAATTTAATTGATCAAAGTCATTGTTATATGAAGACGAGCATGTCTTTTTGTACTCTTTTGTAAAAGGGAATAGGTGAGCATTTTTAGGGGTTTGTGTTTATAAGTGTCAAATTTTTGATAGTTGGCTTTTTTTTTTGTTTTTGTCCTGCAGAGATTTCTCCGTCAAAGGGTATGACTTTATGCTGACAAAGAAAGAGTTTTTTAAAGTTGTGACTGGGAAAGACAAAGGGCTTTATGACATAGTAAGCATATATAATTTATGTGTATAAATTTTTAAATTTTAAATAGAATAGTTTTGATTACAATATATTAAAACATGTATAATATGCATTTTCAGCATATGGAGGAAGCTTTTTTTTCATATGAGGAAGAGAATATCAAATGAGGGTTCGAAATATGAGAATGTTGTTATTTTGGACTGGTTGCTTTATCATGGGTATTTATCGAAATCAGTCATGTCCTTACAGACCGTAGATCCTGTTGAAGGAACTATATTGAAGTATTTTATTGAGTTATATCCTAAGGATTTTGGGAAATATTGGATGAGTGCAATGAGGATTTATACCCCATTCAATATTAACGACACGCATTGGGTTTCTCTAGAAATTCAAATCCCTGAAAGGAATTTTGTAGTGTACGATTGTAATAAGTATGTTACTAATCTTTGCAACTCAAAGAAGTGTTTACGGGGCTTAGCTGTGTGGTTCCCTATTCACTTTAGCAAATCGGGGACATACAAGGACTTTGACATTAATCTGACATTCACTATAGAGAGAGTCCCTGATATCAAACTGGGTATCATTATTTATCGTTAATATTTTTGTTTTTTTTTTTCCAGTTTCGTATTTATATTTGTGTGCATTAATATAATTTTCATTCATGTTGGATGTGCAGAGTCTCTTGTGGGATTTTTACTGTCAAGACTATTGAAGCTCTGGTGTTTGGTGGAGATGTTGGATTGTTTAATCAAGACAAGCTTTTTGAATTGGGTATCGCGAATGGATGTGTTGTGATCTCCTGCGGGGAAAATGGGGCTTTCAATTTTAGTATTTGGTTGCAAAAATTCTGTCAAAACATGCTGATATGTGGTTGCTACTTTTGTAATTTCAAACATCTGTCAAAACATCCTTGGTTGTGTATGTAGTTTTGAATTTATAAATATGCTGACATTGTCAAATATCAGTTGTCAGTTTATGTTTCGTCGTTTGTCAGCTATCTGTCATTTGTTTGACAGCTATATATCAAAACATCCTTGGTTTATTTATGTCTTTGTGTTATCTTTAATGGGTTCATCGTTTGTCGGCTACTTGTATTTCTTTTATCAGTTATCTTTAATGTTTTTGTTAGCTTATGTTTCATCCTTCTGTCAGCTATCTGTAATGTTTTTGTTAGCTCATGTTTCAATTGAATAATATTATAATATATGTGCTGATAATATGATGGCAGACGAATTTATATATGTTGTCATCCTTTGTCAGCTTTATATCCTTTGTGTTGTCAACTATCTGATATTCTCGGTTCGTAATGTTAAATAAATATGCTAACAAATGTTTTATTTCAGAAAATATTTAATTTTATTAGAATAAATGTTATGATAATATGATGACAAATGAATTTATATATGCTAACATCGTCAACTTTTAGTCAGCATATGTTCTTTTGTGTACTTGTTGTGAGCTATCTGTAATACTGGGTGTATATTGCCTTGTTTATCGTTTGTCAGCTGACAGTCAATGTGTTAATTGTGTGTGTGTGTGTGTGTATTGTCTTGTTTATCGTTTGTCAGCTCACAGTCAATGTGTTAATTGTGTGTGTGTGTATTGTCTTGTTTATCGTTTGTCAGCTCACAGTCAATGTGTTAATTGTGTGTGTGTGTGTGTGTGTTTTGACATATACTCTCGAATACAATCTACATTATGTGTTGATGTTATGATGATAAACGAACGTCATCAAAATTGTGAAGTGAAATTTGGAGGCAAAATTGGGATCCTGACATTCGCGAGGGGGGAATCGGAGATTGGTTCGTTGAGAGTGACGGGCAGGTTTCAAGGATGACCGGTGGACATTTAGCTAATAAGTATCGAATTGTGATTATTTAATTAATTAGATCTTATTATATGGCCACTTTTTTTTTATAGTAGGCAAAGAATAGAATGACCAGACAGAGTCGGGTTAATCCTTGATCATCTCTAAGGATGATGTTTAAAAGATCCCCATCCAAGGGGAAATTCGACATATTGCAGTCATCTCTAGACTTAGCTATAAAATCAGCTGTTGTATTCGCTTCTCTATAACAATGCCAGAATTGTATAAAGTCAAAATTTCATTTCAGTAGATCGATCTTCTCAATGGTTCTATAGATCTCCCAGTCGGCCTTTGAGTTGTCATTTATAGCTTCTACTCCTTTAAATTATCTCCTTCGATGATCACCCTCGTTAATCCGTTGGCAACGGCTTGTTGAACTCGATCCTAAGCAAAATGCATCCGCTTAGGTTTGAATAATAGATCCCATCCTACCTTTTTGGTGGAAAATGTCGATCACCTGGTCCAAACTGTCCCTAATGATGCCCTCAATATGACAATCATCAGGGGCTATAAATGAGCCATCTACATTTACTTTGTAGATGGAAATTGGTGGTTTAGTCCACTTAGAGGTTTCCCTTGTTCTTGTTTTTGGTTTTCCCAACCTTTTCTTTTGTTTGATTTCAATCCTTTAGGTTCTGGAGAATACGGTAGACGATGGGATTATAGGAGTACATTTTGTGATTGTTAAAAATAACATTACTTCTCAACTCACAAATAGAATGCCATAGGAAACAGAGTTCTTCAAAATGGGGATTATTATGCTTGATGGACATGAGATCATCTAGGATTGAGTGTTCTGTTCTTAGGTTAATGAAATATGGTGAGTGTTTATTAAGCCTCAATATAGTTGGAAGACTATCTATCATTATTTTCCAATTGATATTTTGTATTTTTGGAGGTACATTAGGCTTTCATGTCCATTTGTTGTCAAAAGAACTCTGTTGAAGTGTTTATATGACCACTTTTTTTTATCCCTTCTATTTATTGTATGTTATTTTCTATTTGTTCTTCAACAATTATTATTTTTTAAAATCTTTTGAAGGCGAGTTTCCAACAATCTTCATAATTGTTCATATGTTTGTGTATAAGAGTGCAAGGAATGAGGCGTTAAACTAGTTTCTATAAAAAATCACTTTTTTAAATTTTTTTTTAATAACTTCATACTTATTAATAATAGGTAGAAATTATGTTTAAAAATAATATTGTATATCCAATAGTTTTAATAATAATAAATGAAATAGAAAAAGAAATTGAATAAATTATCAGAAAAAAAAACATGTATAAATAATAAACGATAAATAAAAATAAACAAATGCAATTATTAATAGTACCTCTTTTCATGATTTTTTTTCTTTGAACTATTCTACTTAAATTTATAAACTGCTTTATAAGTAGAAAAAATATTGTACTTTGTTGACTATTATGCATGTGAAATTGTGAATTGATTTCACATTAATTGTGATTTATATCCACATGACTACATATGTCCTTTTAACTATCTTTTCAATTTAATTAATTAGTAAGGCCCATTTTTCATGCAATTGCTTTCCTATTGAACAGTTTAAGTTGCAATATGAGATCCCGACTTTATACTTTAAAAATAAAATAATTTTTTTTCAAAAAATAAAATCAAAATCAAAATGTAATGAAGGATGAAAACCTACATAATAGTTTGACCCGAGATACCTGCTATATAACATAATAGATATTTATTTTAAATATAGACTAATAAACTAGTATAGTATTTGGTAAATATAGGGCAGCTATTAATTAAAAAAAAATCAAAAGCTCCGAAAAATGTAGATAAGTAACAGTTAAAATGTTTCGATTTCAAAAATTAACTAAACTAAAATTTTATATTTATTTTATTTAAAACTATATAATACAATATCAAAACTAAAATTTAGAAAACTAATTGATGATGCCAAACATAGCAGACATCGTATTAGCAACATGAAATCAATTCTTGGTTTTGGTTTAATCCAAGAACTGAATTGGTCCATTAAATTTGGTAAAAGAGTAGTGAAGCTGACATCGTATTAACACTCTCTCGACGTGTTTGGGAAAAGAGTGCATACATCCTGACGTCTCAGACCCCGCTTTAGCGAGATACGCTGGGTTGTGGTTGTTTTAATCCAAGAACTGAATCGAGTCGGCATTGGATTCGAACGCATATATAGGATTAGGAGCAGCGTAAACTGAATTAGTCCATTAAATTTGAAGACGAAAGATGCCTAATAAATTAAAAATGTGCCCCCACTTGGATAAAGAGGCATTAAATCTAATGAAAACGACCATTTGCTCTATAAAATCACCCACTTAAATGCACCATTGGCATTCAAGCATTCAATGTGATTAAGAACCCTCAAACTTCAAAGACGATAAACGTGAACCTTTAAGAGTCACCCACTCTTGTATTTTTTTAGTTTTTAACCAACGTTAGAACAAGTCAAATAAATATGGGATTTTAAAACAGAAAATTAAAGAGACCTACGCGTAGAAAGATATTCAACAAATACCCTATAGCCAAGTTCTCATAGACAAGCAAATCAAGTTGCCATAAACAAGTAAACCAAGTTGCAGCTTTTACTAGGCCAATCATCGTCCAGTTCCTTTTAAAGAGACTTCATAAAACATTGATTCATTTAAGTAAATGAACGAACCTTAATTGTTTAGAAATGGGTCGAGCTTTCCCGCAAAAAAAAAAAAAAAAAAAAAAAACCCTACTTGAGCTCAAGCCAAACCCAAATTTAGACTTTAAAAAGTATTTATACTCGAATCGTTTAGTAAATGAACGAGCCTTATTCGAGCTGAGAGCGGCTCTATTCACTCATTACCCAGTCATTGAGGGGAATTTGTGAATTCTATAATATTCGAGCTTGAGTCGAGTCGTGCTTCAATTTGAATCGATCTTAAAAATGAACAGGCTGATCTCAAATGGAGCTCGAATAGTGGCCAGACTGAATCGACCTTCATGAATACACCGAAAGGAGGGAAAGAGGAAGAGGGGACTACTTGTAGAATGAATGTAGTCATGGATCGATAAGACTACCTTCGTTTGTGTGCATGTCTGAATGCAATAGGTCATACATAGGGTATCATGGGAGGTGTCACAAACATCTTGCAATCTACCAAGGTTGCCCAACTTTAGAGGAATCTTTTTGTCCTAAGGCAGAAAACATGTGATGCTGATGTTTAAGTTACAGCTTTTGTCATTTTCATGCTTGGTGGATGTACAAAGATGAAGAGCAGTCGATAATAGGTGAGGAATCCACAATTTTCTTCATCCAATTTGTCTGAGATTAACTACAAGGGATTGATTGTTTTATGGCTAATTTAAAGATCTTTATATGAGACAGTTTAAAAAATTTATTGGTTGTGTTTGGCTTGATGTGTTGAATGCTCACAATGAATTGATAAATCTTATAATGTAATGACAGCATGCCAAACAAACCCTACACTGGGATACTACAAATCACTACTAAGGAATCAGGATTACTTTACATGAGAGCATTTAGTGAGCTAATTAACCCCAACAGTAACAAAATCCAGTCCTTAAATATGCATATGAATAACAAAGCCAGCGCTGTATATGGCTAACCTCAACTAGTACCAAAGTCCAGTCTGAATATGTGGAGCTTCAATAGGATGTCTCCCGCATCAGGAAATTAGGAACCATGTGACCAATTTTCCGATGTCTGGATCTGTTCCAACTGAATGATGAACATGAAGCACATCAAAACTCGAGCTCACTAGGATGGATAAGACAAAAGGCCAAATTTCACCAGGGCTAGGATTTCATGCCTCAAATTGGGGCCGGATTGTTGAACCATTGCCTTTACAACATCTCAACTGAAATACGATGACAATGAGGAACTTTATTTGTCAAGTTACGCACAGGCTCCATGTTAGCAGATAATTTGGGTTTGCAATACTCACCCTGTTACTGAAACCCGTCTGAGAGTCACTAACTACTCAGTGTCTATTCAGGTATTTTGTGACATCATCTCACACATACGCTGCACCTTGACGCTATTCTTTCCACATACTTTTGGCCTCTTCATAGATAGAGTGAAAAAGAACGGTATGGATGTATCTTTCACCAAAGCTGGGAAATATCACCTAAAGGATCCAAATATTAGAACAGCAGAAAGGAGGCCAGAGATGGCCTAGAGAGAAATGCTATTAAGAAAACTGATAGTGTTCTGCCAGTGTGTAAAAAATACATCCCTGCTCGAGATAATTTATTCAAAACTGCGAATTCGTGAAGATTTGCATGCAATTGAGCATAGGTAATCCCATAAAGATATGCATGCAATTGCCCACAAAGGAGAGCTATGAAGAAAAATTAGTTGTTTTCACTAATAAAAAATCTGAAAGTATAAAGAAAAATTGGTTGTTTTCACTAATAAAAAATCTGAAAGTATTCAAGAGGAAGTATCGTTCAAAATATACCACAACCTATCGGTACTCTGCAATCTATAAACATTGAGAAGCCATTTTGAATAGGGTGATATTATTTAAACCGCAATTTTTTACTATTGACACCACAGATTCATTTTTTCGCTTTTTTCCAAGTATATGCGCCTCTTGAGGCGTAGCCCTGTTGACTCTTGAGTCTCATGTGTCTACCTTCTATTTATATGTCTAGTGTCTACTCCCCATGAGTCACAGTCTTGCGCCTCAAGAGTCACAAGGTTGCGCCTCTTGATACGTACATATATATATAAAAAAAAGAATTAAAAAAAAAAAAGAATTTGTGGTGCCAATAGTAAAAACAGTGGGTGAATTTAACACTTGCGCTTTGAATATCTTAAAGTAGATGTTTAAGGAGCCCTAACAGCTCCAGTATACAACTTATCCTGCAAAAGAGACCATGAAGACTAGATACGCACTAATATAAAATACAGTTTCTCAAATATTCAAAGTCTTGTGTGTTCATAATTTTCAAATAATATTTTAACAATTCCTTCCAGTATTTCCTATCTAGCTGCATACCATAAACAAAACATGACCTGGCAATGATAAATGTTAAAGGTGCTAAAACATGCCTGGGGTGTGACTAGTCCCATAGCATGACAAATCCACCACTAGCAGCAGACACAGGGACTTGATTAATTTCCAGATGGAGTAAGGAAGAAGACAATGAAAGTCAAACTAGTTCATTGAATATTATAAGTGGTGATTACCTACTCTTGATCTTAGAAGTGTTAACATTAATATATAACAAAGCTATTTTCACATTTTGAGAATGTAAGGAGCAAGTAACAGTTCACTTACAGCAATTAGCTTTCCAGCATTCTCAGGCCTCTTTGCTATTCTAATTGCAGCAACTGCTGCTGCTCCAGAAGAAATGCCAACCTAAGATGGAAGATAATAAAGTGATTTTGTATAGAAGTAACTTTCATATTGAAACAGTTCATACTAATGATGACTACATTTCTATATGACAGACATTTCTATTTATGGTGAACCTTAGTAAGTTTCAAGGTATTTCCTGTTACCAGCACATTGTTCACAATTTTTACTTAACGTTCTGTCAATCTTTGGGCTACAAGTTGAATTCAAAGCTCCACCAGCAGTTGTGCTCATTCCTCTTTCAAGAGAGTCTTAGGCCTTATGTAGTTATTTTCTGTGATGAATGGCACCTCCCAGTGGATGAGAGGATCTATTGGGTTCTAGTTGACCCAAAGAGGAAAGTTTGAAGAAAACTAGGTGAAACTGAGAATAGAAACTTTTCTATAATTCAGTTTGGTACTGTCAAATATATAATACCCCTCATGTAAAATACAAACTAAGATGAACCAATTAGGTAATTGTACAAAAATCATAATTTGGAATGGGGTTACAAAGTGAAAATTACCTAATGTTTTTAGGTGGGTTTCCAGTTTCCACAAATATTGTTGTAAATATATCTTATTGAGCCTTGTTTAGATCCATACAGGCTATATCCTCCCAGAAAAATGTATGAGTTCGATCTGGGGCGATATGATGGCTGAATTAGTTACTTGGTCAATGATACATGCAAACAAACAATGCATAAATAATTAAAGCAGCAAAACAGACAGCATCAATATTTAAAGGAGCTGGATTTACCAGCAAACCTTCCTTCAATGCCAATGTTCTTGCCATCTCAACTGCTTCACCGGTGGAGACCTATTTAGGAAAAAGAAATTAGGTACGTACAAATGATTTTATTTTTTTTCGTATAGTTTGAGCAGCAGACATAAAAACCCGCTCATACAAAAGAGAAACTAAAATGAACATTTGGGAAGAAAAAAAACAGTAGAACAAGAATATAGACTATGTAGACATGAAATTCATTTGAAAAAAAAGAAAGGATAACATTGTATTAGAACCTAATAACCATGCACGCAGGAGCAACTTGCAAAAGAACATCATATCATGATACTTTTTCTTCATAAACAGCCAAGGGTGTATCAGTACATGGAGGGCAATTATTTTATGGGGTAACCGGTAATGAGGAAAGAGATGGGGGGAAAAAGATTATAACACTAGCAAAAGCTAAGGAGAACATGAGTATCTACCTTCATGATTTCATCAAGCAATTCCACATCCAAAACACTTGGGACAAATCCTGAAAACACATAGCAGGCTGTAATCAAAAGCAAAAGCAAAACATACTACAAATATAAAATGAAAAAGGATAAAATCTACTCACCTGGGTTTTCACCGGAGATCACACTCCTTTCAGCAGGTTCCACACCAATTACCTAAGATGTTCAGAGAAAATTTCAAAGAGCTAATATTACAGAAAGAACTGCAATAACAGTTCCAAAACATGGGGCGAGGGCAGTGTTTTAAAAAGCGCTAGGTGGATCCTAGGCAGTGAAGGGCCGCCTAGGCGGGCGCCTAGACGTGCCTAGGCGCCAGCCTAGCTCTAGGCGGAAGGGGGCCGCCTAATGCCCAAGTGGCGCCTAGGCGGAATTTTTAGAACAGTGAGCGAGGGAGTGCTTCAACTAATGAGTGTATGAGCCTGTAGAAATACCAACATGTTCACTTCATTCATTTATTATGTTGAAGGGGTTGTAGGTTTATTTATCCAATCAAGTGTATGCTTCATCAAGAATCGCCTATTGAGGAAACACTTCCCTCATTTTGTTTACTTGCTTTTAATCTAACAAGGTTTCTACACTCCCACTTCTTGAATCATGGTACAGCTTGGTATCGGTAACTGTTTACCAAGGATCGCCCTGTAATGGAGTTGTGAGAGATAATAATATGATCTTTCTGGGTCTACCATTATGATGACCCCGTGAGTCAAGTCTATTATGTACTCTCTTACAAATGGCTGAGAAAGCCATGCTCCTATAAAGAAAAGGCCAATGATGGCTAGATTTCTTCAATTATGTTGGATTGTTAAAATATCTCCCCGAACTGGATGTCCTTTCATTTTACTAAATAAATGTTTATGCAGTTATGTCACACAGATGTTGAACTGCTACAGCACAGAAGGAAATTTGATGGATATGGCATATAGTACTAATTACAGTTTGAAAAGTCTAATAATTGTTTAACAAACGAGGGATGTTGCTGCACTGCTAGAGATCTTTTGCGGTAATATCTCGATGCAGCTATATATAGTTATATTTCCTTTTGGCCCTAACTGGCACAAAGATAATGAGATTTGAACTTATTATATAATTCATAATAATATCAAGGGGGTACCAGGTAATATAAGTAATAAACCCAACACTTATCAACCTCGTCCCACCAGACACATGTCCACTGTACACACCTTTTTCAGTTACAAACAAGCCCTAGCCCATAGAAATTGAAAATAAAACAAATCAACATAATGCAAGATTGAAGTAATAGAGGGTGAATATTCAAGTGAGAAAACCCTGCATAAGCCAGAGAAAAAAGAGTACAAACTTTTTGCTTCACTTTCACACTACAAAAAATCAGTCCTTTATCAAGCTACATGATTTTTTCAGTATTAATATTCTTAGAATCCCTCCTTTTATACGGATCCAGTTTATGATATAAAGTAGATAGATATAGTATTTTTAAGGAGAACATAGCTCAAATAGTTTCAGAATAAGGATAAAAATGATCAAGTATGCTGTTACTCTTTGAGGCCTTCAGTTCAGCCAATAGTGATTTTATTATTATGGTATTGATTGTGAGCTGAACTTAAAATATTCACAAATGTGACAAAAGAACCACATCTATCCAGACAAGCATGGAAAACTATATCAATTAGATAAAAAAAAATCATATAGATGTTCTAACCTTGATGTCTTCATTCATCATCTTCAGATATCGTCCAACACCAGTAATAGTTCCACCAGTTCCGATTCCAGCAACAATGATATCAACACTACCTAAGGTATCTTCCCATATTTCAGGACCTGTAGTTTCAAAGTGGATCTGTATACATAAGGTAAAAACTTTACTCCCTATTACACGCATAAAACATGAACTGTCAATGGAAAGGAATGAAAAGGTATACTTCTATACATAACCAGAAGAGAAGTGTGAATCTTGACCTTTGAATTAGCAACATTGTCAAACTGATGTAACATGTAGGCATTGGAGGTGGCCAAAACAATTTCCTCAGCCTTTTCAACAGCACCTTTTAAGCCTTTCATAGGATCAGTCAAAACAACTTCAGCTCCAAACGCGCGTAAAAGAATCTTCCTTTCCATATTTACATTTGCAGGCATAGTGACTATTAGTTTATAGCCCTTGGTTGCTGCAACAAAAGCAATACCCAATCCTGTATTTCCACTTGAAGGTTCGACCAATATACTCTGCAGAATGCAAGAAAATAAACAGATAAGTTCATAAGCTTGTGCTCCACATGAAATAAATCTAACAAGATTCAATCAAGCAATACTTACTCTCTCGGGAGATATTGCTCCACTTTCTTCTGCATCCATTATCATACTGTATCCTATCCTGGGAAGTGAAGAATGCAGAAATAATTTAAGTAGCCATAATTTTTCTCAAATGCAGAAATAATAGGTGTGAACGTTCGGGAAAAAAAATGAAGCAATTAACTATGATCTGAATTATTTTGCTTAATAGGTTGCACAAATAGCCTCCTCAGCACTCACTATGCCCCCAAAGATGTAGCAAATGAACTCTATGCAAAGCAAATTCCACAAATCATTCAAATCCAATCCTTTCCAACAAAATCTACCCAACATTGACAGAACAGAAGCAGTTCACAGTAAGAAGTAAAGTAGCTTATCTACATTAAAAAGGGATTACCTATCCTTGACGCTTCGACAAGGTTCCATGGATTCAAGTTTTGCAGCAATATTCGCTACACAACCTTGAGTCACTTTGTTGAGATACACCATTGGAGTTCTACCAATCAACTACAATTCATTCCATCGCAACACTATCAGTCACTAACAATCAAGACACCGGCACCGGCCGCAAAATGAGCAAGCAAACCGATTTCAACTTGAAGAAAACTTGATTTGCGCGAAGCGGGAAAAGGAAATGGGAACAGTAAGCAGAGAACCTGAGTGACGTCATCGGCAATGTTTACGGCGTCGAACTCCGGCGAGGTATCAATTCCGGCGGGGGAGATGAAGGTGGAGGTGGAATTCGCCGGAGCGGAACGATCGACACGTTTACAGATGAGTTTGAAGGCGGTGATAGGGCGGCTGGGACGTGGATTCAATGCGAAGCTTCTGGAGAGGAGGAGGGATGGAGATTGGCGAGAAGAGAGCAAGAAGAGGGGAGGAGGAGGAGAGAGCACCGCCATGGAAGAGGATATCAGTGGGAAGTGTGGAGAATCGGGAGATGGTTGGGGTGAAGGGTTTAGGGGGGGTTATCTGTAGCCTGTAGGTGTTTTCGTTGGGACAAAACCAAATCAAACCCAAACCGGGTTTCTGAAAAGGCCAACTCCGAGCCGAATGGCTCCGGTTTTGGATTAAATTGAATCGGAATTATCCGGTTCAAACCGGAGCCAAATTATACCGGTTTTTGTTTTCGCATTGCTACAAACAATTTAAACTTATTTTTTGATAACTTTCAAATTAAAAAGCTATAAAATAATACTTTTAAAACATCATTAATTTTTAAAAAAATCGATATTTTATATTTAAAAAGCATACTAGAATAGTAGATGACATATTTTGCCGAACAAAGATAGTTCAGTACGGTTGTTTTGCATGATATTTTTAAAATTTATTCAATTTAAAAGTATATGTACACTTGTGTTAACGATTTTTATAAAATAAGTTTATATGTGTGTAACACTTATGTAAGTTAAAATAGAATTACAAGTTCTGATATCTTTTAAATCTAACTATGTATCGGATAATCAAATGAGAAAATAATACTAACTTATATACAATATTCTTTCAAATAGATGTTCTTACTCAATATATATATAATTTAATTTATAAAAATCTAAGGCCATCTCTCATGGTAGGCCAAAAATTGGGTTTTAGCCTAATTTTACTCCCACCCTAAGCTAAAACCCAATTTGGCCTTTTTGTTTTTGGCCTTTTTCTAAAAGAAGGGCCAAATTTGGCTTACTCTTTTGGAATGCCAAATCCTATCTTTTATTTATTTTTGTATTTTTAATTGTTTAATTTTTATATAAATCTATAAACAATACAATCATAAATCTAAATATTATATAATTATGATTTTTAATTAAAACTAAAAGTTGTAGCACTGTAAAGATATTCAAGAGTTATTTGATATGACTATAATATTTGACATATTTGAATTATCATTGTATAAATAATATTTTTAGAAAATAACATTAATCTTTTTTTTAATTATAGATTCATCATTATTATAATAAAAAATAAAGATAGGATCGATTGACGGAAATAAGATGTGAAAGTTCATGATTACTTTAGTATTTATATAGGAAGTTTAACCTACCAAAATTGGCCTACGGGGAATGATAAAATCGTAAAATATGTCAAAAGAGAATATTTTATAGAATATTCTCTTTTGGTAGGCTATTTCCCTGACCATTATAGCTTACGGGGAAAGAGGGAAGATGCCCTAAGGGAAGAAACCTCCTATAGATTGCTGTAAATTAAATTTTGATGAGTCAGTTAAGCCCTCTGTACTTCTATCTTTAACTCATGACATATCTGAAGGCCAAGAGGCCGAACAACAATCCCTTCAAGAGGGAAATTAACAAGATAGCAGACAGATTGACCTTTCCGAGCCATATAACCACTATCCTTAACCCTACCACAGATTTAGAGTTATTCGAAAGGATACTCTAATATGTATTACAGATCATTCATAGTTCGTCCTAATCGCTTTCTGTCTTTTTTTATATATAAAAAATCCCTTCAAGAGGGGATAGTATAGCTATACATGCTTCCAAGTTTCTAAGCCCCTATACCAAAACACTGTAAATCAGAAACTGACCATAGCACAGCTAAATGCCTAAATCTGTATTTCAATTTTTCAATGGAGAAAAAATGTAAACAATAAGAATTTTCATGCACCATTTTTCTTGCCATATTCTTGTCAACTCATCTAGCACAAAACTATCGAAATCGCCCGATAAAAACCGGTTGAAAATCTGATTGCAGTTCCCTACCTTCACTTAAACCAGCTCCATTCACAATCTCATCAGTTAACATCCCAAAAATGTCACCCAAAGTTGCTAGGAACCTTAAAGGATGTACCTTTATCCGAAGCGGCCTCTCCTGCATGAGAGTACCGTTTCGACCTGTTCATTTTCAATCTCACAGCCGGTACCTTCCTTGCCAAGGCCTGCCATATCATCTGGACAGCGTCACCGTCCCTTGAAGGGTAACGGAACTCAAAATGCTTTTCAACTTCTTGTAGCCTCCTCCACATACGGGTCCACTCGTCTCTTCCGATGCCTCGGATGAGATTTATGAGGTAGTCCTTCTTGATTGCGTCTGAGGTTCGGACAAAGATGCAGAATTCAGAGTAGTCGAGGGCGTCTTCGAAGGGAAGCTCAATGTCGTCGCTGATGATGACGGGGACGCAGTGGCTGGCGATGGCGTCGAAGAGTCGGTTTGACGATGGCGTGTCTCCAGCTATGTTGAGGCAGAATTTGGAGGAGTGCATCCCCTGGGTAGCGTTCCTGATGCCGTCTTTCTGAACGCTCCCAAACGTAAAGTGCACGTCCTTCTCACCTTTTAGAAGGTAGAAAAGCTCTTGCCTTACAGTTCCTCCCTGAAATAGATCACCCCCACATCAGAAGCCGTGGTAAAAAATAGCAGTGGAAACAAAGTTCAGATGACAGTAAGATAACAAACAATTGAAAGCTATGAGCAGAGAATCGGGTAAAAAAGTACTGTGAAGAACGGACAAAATGTTAAATGAAGGCTGCAATACACTAGACATTTCAGCATGTAAAATCAGCAAGATCAATTTCTTCAACCAAATTGTAATCCCACTGATGGATGATAAAAAACAATGCTCTCAAAATTGCACAAGATCAGGAGATCATAAAACTGAATTTAAGGCACGGTCAGGGAAGGCTTTTTTTTTAATAAAAAAATGTGTACAGATACTAATTAGTCTTGTAAGAGACTAAGGCATGAAACATGTCCACTGGTTGATGCTTAGTACTTAGTAGCAGCAATAAACCGAATCTAACAAGTATAGTTGGCTTAAATCACTCAAACCAGTCGATGAGCAGCTGACAGTAAAAAAAATGCAATTTTGTTTAGAACCTGCACAATGCTATATTCGGTAGAAATGATAATGTGCAAGAACATGAGTGGAGATAAAAATGGTAAATGCCTAAATGGTATAGGCATAATGATCTTTTCTCTTGGTTTGGAAGAAGTTGCCTCATAGATGCCACAACATATTTTAGTGTAAAATTGATGCAGAAGTCATTTTTGTGGCTGAAATTTGAGTGTGCCTTGTCTGATACAATAATACAAGTATCAAATGATGGCATGACACAACATCAACCTATGTAAGCATGAAGAAGCTAAGTTCCTACATCGCCTAAGCTTTAATTACAAGATCAATAAGCAATCCTCGCAAGTTGGCCACTGTGAAATCCAAGACATTGCCCCCAAGACGCCAAAACATAAGGTATGAATAGACAGAGTTTCAGAATCTGAGTCCTGTTCTAATACAAACTCCAGTATTATATGCTGACATAACACGAAACACGACTGAAATCAATATCACGGTTAAACTATGCATAAAGAAGTTCCCACCTATTCCCAATAGTCAAAAGGCCATGTTTCCAAGCCTAAAAGCATCACTAACAAGCTGTAGCCTTCATGTATGGTTTAAGCTTTATTACGGAAAAGTAGAACATGAATAAACAAACTCCAACTTTTTGCTAAAATGCAGTAAAAGAAAAATCCTTAAATAGACACACATCACAAACTAGATCTGCACCAAAGACAGAACCAGGAACATAAAGATAAGCCTTATACAAAATCAAAGGACTAAGAAAACTCACATCCTTCCTATAGATGGCCCCCTGGAAATAGAGCAAGGTTGGACGACTGTCAAAAGTTGATGTATCATCAACATACGATTTGATCACATGCATGTATGGAGCAATCACATCCTTCTGAACATTTGCTATATTCGAAGGATACCTCCCGAAATCCGAGAGAATGTACATTGCAGGCCATAGCTCATTCCTTGCATTTGAGAGGCTATTCGGATGGTGAGCCATAATAACATGGTCAACACCCCCGGATCTTTTCCACTCATCCTGAGCCTCCACATACTTCACCAACTTAGCCTGCAGTTCCTTATCCTGGCTGTGTTTTGGTGGCTTCACTTTCGCAAACCGGTTGTAGCACAAAGATGAAAAGAAGGGCACAAATACAATATCAGCTTCACTGGAGTTACTCACTCGCTTAGCCACACGAGTACTACCCCATTCACCCGAAAACTCCGAAAACAGGAGATCAAGAGTAAGCCAATACTCAATGCTATGCTGCAGGTTCAACCCACCTGGGTAAGGAGGGATTTTGGTTCGAGTAGCTGGCCAAACAGTGGAGCCCTCCTCCGGCTTCCAGTCAAGAAGCCCGAAATGAAACTCAGACGGTAAATCATACATGAAAACCTTGAGGAGCTGCTTCTTGGCAACACATTTTGAATCTAAGGGTTTGCTATTATATAGGATTAGGTTTTCAGAAAATACACCGTTGGCCTTGGAGAAGATTCCAGCATTGGATATGAAGCTTCTGGAACGAAGCACAAAGATTGAAGACAAGATGAAGAAGATGGATATCAATGAGAAAAAACAAAACAACAAATTCCTTTCAGCCATTGAAGCGCTACAATAAAAAAGGAGGAATAACTGAAGAAGGGTTTCTACAACAGGGAAGCCATTCCCAATCCTATGAGAAAATGAATCTAATCTAACCTAACCTGACCGCAGAAGTCAAATGCAAATCAAAGTGAATCAAGGATGAACAATTGAATAACATGAACCAAAATTAGTCAGAAACCCAGAAGATTAAAGACAATGACATGAAAAATTGGAGGACCCGTCAACCGCTTGTACCAGAAGATCACAACAATGTCAAATCCCAATCTCTAAACTTGAAGGAAATGACAAATTAAAGAATACCCAGTTGATAAACACACATGAGGGGAGAAATTAACAGGAGAAATCGAAAAGGGGGAGAGATTTGACCGGGGGAAAACGGGTGTCGGATTGATCAATGTAAATGGGTGCCAATTTGTTGATGAATTTGTGATGGTCGTGTTCTGGCTCTTGGTCTAGGTATTGTGCAGGTCAGAGGATGAATGAATGAATGGGGGGATGTTTTGCGTTGGTTTAATAGCCGAAGTCGAAGAAGGTGCCTCCACTCTCCAGCCTCCTCTTAGGAAGCGGGGGAATCTATATGCCCGGTTTGTGGCATGTGGGTTTTTATTTAATTAGCTTTGTTGGATTTTTTTATTTTTTTAAGGGTAATTTGATATTTGATAATGATGATCGATGATGAGGATTGAGGAGCCCCATCGATGCGATCCATGGTGAGTCGGTGACTGGTGTGGTGAGTAGGTAGTCATATCTTTCTCCCGTGGCCAATTTTGGGATCCTGCAATAGGCAGTACTCGGTACAGTAGTAGGCCGTGGAGTCTACACATTCATTTTACCATTTTGCTTTTTACACTATCAAAATCTCGCCAACAACACGGTGACAACAAAGGTTTCAGAAAATATCGAGATTTACGGCTACAGTTTTAAAAACCGGCAGAGGGATGGAGGGCTCCCACGGTTTTCAAAACCGTGGTCAGCTCCACTTAATTCCCAAAATATTCTATCATACGTAGGGAGGCAGTGGAACTAGGGGTGGAAATGGGTCGGGTGATTGGTGGGTGGAGCCGTTTTTCCACCCGACTAGTCACAAAAAAATTTCACCCGCCCGTCTAATATTTTACCCATCACTCGATCCATCGGGTGGGTAATCGAGTAAAGTAAATTAAAAGAAGATGAGTCACAAGGCATACTTAGAAATCGATAATATTCGATAATTTTACAAACCACGTCAACATGAAAATCTTATTAAATGTATAAAAAGTTTATTCATACATTATATCACTATCCTCATCCTAAAAGTTAACATTAAAAGTTTAATATCAACTCAAATGAGATGAATTTTAGTCCGTTGCTAGACTCATAGTTAAAAAAAAACAATTTATCTAAATCATGTCTTAACACACTAAATGCTAAGTCGTTAAAACAAGCGGAATTTCTAACACTCTAGTAGTGTATGCAAACAAATAAAATAATTTTTTTTAAAGATGTGATGTGGGGTTAAATAAAATTTTATATTCTTTTAGATTTTTTTTTTGCACAATAACAATTAGAGAATAGAGAAGCTAGAATTAGAAAAATGAGAAATATATAGTCATGTTAGCTATATTTTTTTGAGAAAATTTGCGCCGATTTTCAGCCAAATTAGCAAACTATACACGTTTTGGTAAAAAATAGCAAACTATAAATCAAACCTTTTCTTAGACCTAACGCTTCTCCTCGCCTCTCTCGCTCAGTGCTCCTTCCTTCCACAGATCCGAGCAGATCCGCCTCTCGCTCTCTGACATTGGCCAACAGAGCGGAGATGACGAGGAGTGATCGAGCAAGTCCACCGTTTTCCTCCTCCTAAATCTCAGATCTGCCCTTCAGTTGCAGCGAAGATCCGTTGGATTCCTGCTCTTTCTTCTTCTTCTCCGATTTGATTCAGAGCGGCCTCTTTTATGGCTCGGATCTGTGCTGACGAGGTTGCAAATTATCACCAATTCGCCATCTCGATTTCCAGGAGCTCATCCTCGGCCTTTTGCTTCTCCGGTACTGTCAACTCCAACGGCTTCTCTCATGTCGAGCGCACCAACGCCGCCGGAGATGTTGCTGCCAAAGTGTTGGCTGATGTGGACGATTTGGCTTCATCGACGCCGATCTTCCTCTCAGACGTGTTCACCGATCTCCAAAAGTGTGATCTCTTTCAATAGGTGTTGGCTGATGTTTTCACCGATCTCCCTCTCCGATTCACCGCCGGAGATCTCCCTCCATTGCTTCCTGTCCTCGTCCCCACCGCCGATTGCTTTTTTGGCTCCTAGTTTTATGTCAGCAACGAAGATTGAAGGCGGTGTCCGCACTTCTGAGTTCTGATGGTTGCTGATGCTGGTAAGCTAAGCTTTTACTTTGATGGTTGCTGCTTGATTAACTTGTTTGTTCAATCAAAGTGTTTGAGCAATTCTGAGAAGTAAAAATCAGTTCATATTATGTGACTGTGATTGTGTGAGTTTCTTTGTTCCTAAATTTGTGACTAATGATCTCCCAACCATGTATCGGCTATTGAAACAGCCCAAGAGGCCTAGAAAATGCGGGGGACTGGTAGATTTCTATTGAAGGACATTATAAGACATTATAATGTTACTCTTTATAATGCATCTTATCTTGTTTCTTCTACTATTTTATTGCCAACATTTGCCAGCTAGCTGTTTTGTCCTCTTTTGATTTTCTGTTTTTGTTCTTTTCTTTTGCACAATAATTCCCCTGCGTGGGAAGCTTCCTTTCTGTTTTCCTAGAGGTATAAATACCTCCTCTTGTTATTTTGGTAATTGTGAGACTATTAGTCGTCATCTTCAGCTGCAAGAAACCCTAAGAAGCAATGACTTCATTTCATCCTTTTATGCTTCATTTATGATCTGTTTGCCTATTGCTGTCATTTATTGCTTGATCTATTGATTTCTGAGCTGCATACTCTATCAAGGTCCAGCTTTTACATGGTATCAGAGCATTAGGTTGATCTTTCCGCTGAGATCTCGTTACAATGGTAGAAGAAGTCCCACCTCATGTTGTTTTGGCCAACAATGAGCAGCAGCAAGGTAATTTTGGTGATCCTTTGTTTCTAGCAAATTCTGATCATCCAGGAGCTCAATTAGTTACTACTGTGTTTGATGGAGTTAACTTCTTACCATGGATAAGAGGGATAACGATGGCATTAGGTGCCAAAAACAAACTTGGCCTCATTGATGGCTCGGTTGTTAGGCCTGCTCCTGAAGGATCTGCAGATTCACAGAAGTGGGTTAGAGCGGATTTCATGGTGAGATGCTGGTTGCTGAACTCCATGTCTAACTCTATTAAGGAGAGTTTTATTTATGTTGATTCTGCTAAACAAATGTGGGATGAAATTGTTGAGAGATATGGCCACTCTAATGGCCCTCTAATCTATCAACTCAGGAAGAAGTTGACTCTGATTGTCCAGGACAATCTAAACATTGCTGATTATTTTAACAGATTGAAGGTTATTTGGGATCAGTTATAGGTTTTAGAAGCTATTCCAGTGTGCACTTGTGGTGGAATTGCTAATTGTAGGTGTGACTTGCACAAGAAGATGAAGGATGCTGAGATGAGGAACAGACTGATGCAGTTTTTGATGGGTTTGAATGATGGTTATGAAGCTGTGAGAAGTCAGATCTTATCTACTGACCCTATTCCTAACCTTAATAGGGCATATTATTTGGTGTCTCAAGCAGAGAGCCAGAAAGGTGGTGGTGTGTCTCAGTCTACACCTCAGGACTCTAGTGCTCTAGCAGTGAGCAAGCAGTCGAATAGAAATTTTTCTAAGGCACCTGTTCAAGGGAATTTTTAGGGCAATCAGAACCCAGAAAAGAGGGAGTTCAAGAGAGAAGGACAAGGCACATATGAAGGTAGATATGATAACAAATATGATAGAGCTGAGAGAGCTAACAGAAAATGTAATTTTTGCCATCAGAAAGGGCATCTTATGGAGCAATGCTTTAAACTACATGGTTATCCAGAGTGGTACCAAGGTCCTAGGGACTCTAACAAAGTATCAGCTAATGCAGCTGGAATGCATGAGCAAGACAACCCATTTGATGAAGAAAAGCAGCAGAAAGCAGGATCAGAATCAGGCCTTGATAAGACACTTATCAATGCTGTTTGTCAGGAAGTCTTTAAGATGATGAAAGGAAAGGGACATGCTGATGGAACTTCCTCAGTTAATTATGCAGGTATATCTTGCTTTGCTACTGTAAATTCTGTTAGTAAAGAAAGAAATTTTGTAGAATGGATAGTTGATACAGGGACAAGTGACCACATGGTGAAGGATGAGTCTCTTGTTCATGATAAGAGGAGACTGTCTCAACCCTTTTATGTGGGGTTGCCAGATGGTCATGTTATTCATGTCACTGAATCAGGAAAGGTTCTCTTGTCAAGGGATATTATTTTGCAGAATGTTCTTATAGTGCCTGGATTCAAGCATAATTTACTCTCAGTTGGGAGATTAGTTGATGAATCAGACTTCAAAGCTATTTTTGATAGATATGGTTGCACTTTACAGGGCCCTAGATGTGAGAAAATCCTGCTCAGAGGCTACATAAGAGGAGGGTTGTACAAAGTCTATCAAGGAATGGAGTTGGAGTCTTTGAAGGAGTTTCATGGGAGCAATGGAAGCTGCTCTCCTTTTGTTTTTGCAAGTACAAAAATAGGCTTAGATGTTTATCATGCTAGGCTTGGACATACCTCAGTTTCCAAACTGAGACACTTGAGTTTTATGAATGGTTTTGACATGGACAATATGTCTTGTGATACTTGCAGTTTGGCTAAGCACCATCGTGTGCCTTTTCAATTAAGTAACTCTATTGTTGAGCATATTTTTGATCTAATTCATGTTGATTTATGGGGTTCTTATAGGACACCTGACATTACTGGTGCCAAGTACTTTTTGACAGTTGTTGATGATCATAGTAGAGCTACTTGGACTTTCATGCTCAAAGACAAGCTAGAAGTTTTTAAGAACATTAGAAACTTCATTAGCTATGTGTTGACACAGTTCAATAAGAAAGTTAAGTGCATCAAAAGTGATAATGGGACTGAGTTTGTGCATAGAGATTGTTCTGAGTATTTGGCAGCTAAAGGGATAGTTCATCAAAGGAGTGTTCCCTACACACCTCAGCAAAATGGCAGGGTAGAGAGGAAGCATAGACACCTCTTGGAAACTGCAAGAGCTATGAGAATACATGCTAATCTTCCTATCAGATTTTGGAGTGAATGTGTGTTGGCTGCTACTCATGTGATTAATAAGTTGCCCACTACTATCTTGGGTTGGAAAACATCCTATGAAGTATTATTTCACAGGAAACCATCCTATGAAGAGCCGAGGATAATAGGATGCATGTGTTATGCTCCAGTTGAGCATTCTAACAGAGACAAACTTGCTGCTAGAGGAAGAAGATGTATTTTGTTGGGATATCCAAATGCTCAGAAGGCTCACAGGTTATATGATCTAGAGTCTAAGCAGATCTTTGTTAGCAGAGATGTTGTCTTTAATGAAGATATTTTTCCCTTTAAAGCTGAGTCTCATGTTAAGGAAGTTGTTGATCAGGTGCCCACACTTCCCCTTGTAAATCCTGCTGTGGATTTTGAACATCAGAACACTCAGTTACAGACTCCAGGAACTGAGAGTTCCTCTTCAGAAACATCACCTACACCTGATGTTGGTGCAGATCATGTGGGTGGTTCACCTTGGAGAAATGTGAACATACCAAATGATCAGCTTAACCTTGATCCTATAGACTTTCCTCCTTTGAGAAGATCTGTTAGGAATGTTTCCAGGCCTGGAAGATTCAATGATTTTGTATGCAATGCTACAGCATGACCAAGAGCTAATGTTCTTTTAGCTAAGGTCCTAGATGATCTTGAGTATTGTTCTCAGGAATTCATCATGTCCTTCTCTAATATGATCAGTGTTGCTGAACCTAGTACTTACAGATCAACAGTTAAGAGTACTCTATGGCAGGAAGCCATGAACAAGGAGTTGCTAGATCTTGAGCAGAATCAGACATGGGTCATGGCTCAATTACCACCTAGACACAAACCTATTGGTTGAAGGTGGGTGTATAAGATTAAATACAAGCCAGATGGGTCTGTTGAAAGATACAAGGCCAGACTTGTTGCAAAGGGTTACACTCAAATAGAGGGAAAAGATTATAAGCATACCTTCTCACCAGTGGCTAAGTTGGCCACAGTGAGGCTTATTTTTTCCTTAGCAGCAAAGAAAGACTGGAAGGTGTTTCAGTTAGACATAAATAATGCTTTTTTGCATGGAACTTTAGAGGAAGAAGTGCACATGTGTCCTCCAGAAGGATTTGCAGCCAGGCCAGGAGAATATTGCAAGCTTCAAAAGTCCTTGTATGGCTTGAAGCAGGCGTCCAGACAATGGAATACAGAATTGACACAGTTCTTAACCTCTCTTGGATTTGTGCAATCCAAAAGTGATTACTCCTTATTCATTATGCAAGTTCCTAAAGGCCAGATTGTGGCTCTAGTCTATGTGGACGATTTACTGATCACTGGTGATGATGATGCTATGATCAGCTCTGTCAAAAATGCCTTGCATAAGGCATACACCATTAAAGACCTTGGTTTAGCCAGGTATTTTTTGGGTCTTGAGATCACTAGATCTGAAAAAGGGATATCTCTCCATCAGAGAAAGTACATATTAGATATCATTGGTGATTGTGATATGCTTAACTGCAAGCCAAGTGGCTTTCCTATCCCTCGAGGACTCAAGTTGTCTATTGATGAAGGAGAGCCTGTGCAGGACCCTGAGAAGTACAGAAGGCTCATAGGGCGCCTACTTTTTCTCAATCTAACCAGACCTGATCTATCTTATGCTATACAACATTTAAGTCAGTTCATGAGCTCACCTCGTGAGCCTCATATGAATGCAGCATTACATGTGGTTAAGTACCTTGCAGGGACAATCAGTGTTGGATTGTTTCTTAAGAGAGATGATGATTACAACATGACAAGCTATTATGATGCAGATTGGGCAGCTTGTGCATACAGTGCAAGGTCCTTGACTGGCTACTGTGTTTACATTGGTGATTCCTTGGTTTCATGGAAAACCAAGAAGCAACCTACAGTTTCTAAATCCTCGGCAGAATCTGAATATATAAGTATGTCTAAGACTGCTAGTGAGCTTGTTTGGATACATGAATTGCTCAAAGACTTGAATGTTCATCCTAATCTGCCTATACCTCTGCATTGTGATAGCAAATCAGCAATCTATATAGCTGCTAATCCAGTATTTCATGAGCGTACGAAGGACATCAAAGTGGATTGTCACTTCATTAGAGAGAAAGTTCTTGAGGGATTCATTCGGACACCTCACATAAGAACTGGTTTACAAGTTGCTGATATTATGGCAAAGGCTTTAGGTGAAGATCAGTTCAAATTCTTCTTTGCCAAGTTGGGTCTTGTGGATTCATCCCCAAGTCCAACTTGAGGAGGGGGTATTGAAGGACATTATAAGACATTATAATGTTACTCTTTATAATGCATCTTATCTTGTTTCTTCTACTGTTTTATTGCCAACATTTGCCAGCTAGCTGTTTTGTCCTCTTTTGATTTTCTGTTTTTGTTCTTTTCTTTTGCACAATAATTCCCCTGCGTGGGAAGCTTCCTTTCTGTTTTCCTAGAGGTATAAATACCTCCTCTTGTTATTTTGGGAATTGTGAGACTATTAGCCGTCATCTTCAGCTGCAAGAAACCCTAAGAAGCAATGGCTTCATTTCATCCTTTTATGCTTCATTTATGATCTTTTTGCCTATTGCTGTCATTTATTGCTTGATCTATTGATTTCTGAGCTGCATACTCTATTAAGGTCCAGCTTTTACAATTTCAGGCATAGATGGACTGGTAGATTCGAGGCTCATCTTTGGGACAAGAGCTCTTATAACTCCATTCAGAACAAAAAAGGCAAGCAAGGTAATCCCCAAAACAAATTTGCTCATTGAGGCTTATCATTTAATGACATATATATACTGAGAATCAAATTGTTTTGGTGATGTGTGCGAGTATCTTTTGTATGACATAAGAGGTTAGTAATGGTATGATAAATTTGACGCAGTGGATACTTGTTTCATTTTAGTGCTATGAAAATGCGTTTTGGGATCTCATATATATCTCCATATGCTTTGTTTGGATGTTTAATCATATGTGATTAATGAATATTAGTTTATTACTTAAGTGCATTTTAGGAGAGTCATTATGTGCTGCATTCCTCTAGGGGTGGATTGAACCTAAATTCCAACTCCATTGCTGCTATTACCTAATTTGGGTACCTGTAAGAGAAGTCCAACTCCAAACGGTCACTAGTATATTGCCATTAGTTTTTATATTACTAAAACAAACCTCATTTGAAAATGAATAAACTCAGTTATCTGTCCATTGATATTTTTTAATGCTGACATCGTTTTTATACGTATTTTTTTAGTGATGACATCATCTTAATGCGTATTTTTTAGTGCTGACATCATTTTTTTTACGTATTTTTTAATGCTGGCGTCGTTTTTATGCGTATTGTTTAGTGCTGACATCGTTTTAAATTTGATATTATATATAAGTGTATATGTATGCTTGAGTCCTTAAAAATTGGTTTATTTTTTAGTGCTGACATCGTTTTTATGCGTATTTTTTAGTGCTGACATCGTTTTTATGTGTATTTTTATGTTTAGGTTGCTCTTTAGGTATATATGTATGCTTGAGTCATTAAAAATGGTTTGTTTTTTAGTGCTGACATGGTTTTTATGCGTATTTTTTAGTGTTGACATCGTTTTTAGTTAGATATTATATATGTAGGTATATTTATATACTCGAGTTCTTAAAAACTAGTTTGTTTCTTAAAGCTGACATCGTTTTTATGCGTATTTTTTAGCGCTGACATCATTTTATGTGTATTTTTTAGCGCTGACATTGTTTTTATACATATTTTTATGTAGGTATATATTTGTTGACATCATTTTGGCAATATAAGAGATGGAGGAGGAAGGATCAGCATCGTCAGCGTCGGAAAATTCTTTGTTTTAATTGCTCACCGTTATTCTTTGTTTCTCACTGCCAAAAATAAAATACAATATTCGTTTCTTTATTTTGGTAGAACATTCCTTTGTTTCTTTGCTCTCCGCCTTTTATATTTTATATAAAACTTCTAATGTTATTTGATTTGTGAAATTCAAATAATTGGTAATGACTTAATACATCAAATATATTGATCTCCGATGTCATCACCGTCGACGTCAACATCCTCTTAGACATCCTCAACAATGCTGATGTTAGTATTTCTGACGTTGGCGTCAACATCCTCGTAAAACAACGTTAGCACTGATGCGCAAAAAAAAAAAAGACGTTGGCGTCAGCATTCTGTAAACGGCGTCAGCATTCCCGGGAAAAAAAAAGAGTTGGCGTCAGCATCCGTTAAACGGCGTCAGCACTGACGCGTGAAAAAAAAAATGATGACGTGGAGGGGGGGGCACGGGGGCACACGGGGAAGGGGGCACACAGGGAAGGGGGGGCACAAGGGTGTATAGTTTGCTAATTTTTCCCAAACTTTGTATAGTTTGCTAATTTGGCCACCTTATTTGTGTAGTTTGCAAACTGTCCCTATTTTTTTTTAATTTAAACTAGGGTTTTTTTTAATAATCGGACGGGTTAACGGGTTATTAAGTGGGTCGGGTAATGGATCGGGTGATAGGTCGGGTAATGGGCGAAAAACATTTCACCCATCACCTGTTTCACCCACCCATCATCCATCCATCGTCCATTTTTTTCGGCTTTTCACCCCTATAATCGGGTCGGGTGAATCGGTCACCCACGGGTGATAATCAGCCCTAAGTGAAATAGGCCTAGCGCGTCGAGATAGAGCAAAGGCTCTCGCGGTTTTCAAAACCGTGACCAGTTGAGTGTAGCTCCTACGATTTTCCAAACTTTGGCCAACTAGGGTTTGAGGGTATTGGGCTTATAGGCCCCGTCCAATGAATTGGGCTTTTTTCTTTCGAAGTTGTAACTCTTAGATTTTTTTATGGTTTAAAAACCGAAGCCGGCTAAATTCTTGCGGTTTTGAAAGCTAAAAACTCTCATTTTCCTATGATTTTTAAAACCATAACCGACATCGTATATAAGGCGAGATTTTGGATGTACGAATAGACCCTCTCTTTTACCATGTGTCATTACGGTACAAGTTTGAGGGGTAAGTATTTCTAAAATTTCTGTTGATTTTTTTTTGTCTCAAATATTATTTTCCAAACGGTAAATTCTAATAATGGGATGCCCATCACAAACCAACTAGTTTGAGGGGTAAGAAAAATTACAACAAAGTGTACTCATACAAGCATGCAAGTCTCATGACATACACAAAATAAAAATAACTTAACACCACAAACAAACATCAAACCCTACCCAAGGTCCGAGCACAAAGCAACAAGAACAACTACAAAAGAGCAACCTACACAAACTTACATTGATCGCATCAACCACACTTAAAGGAAAAATGTTGTGTAGAAATCTAAAAACATGGTTCTGGATTAGCCTACTCCCAACTTTCTGGCTACTATTATATGGTGAACCCCCCCCCCCCCCCCCCCTTTCAAAACTTTCTAGCTCTGTCCATGTTGACGCCAATGAAATTATTTAACGCATACTTAACAAATTCACTAACGGAATGACCAAATTTGTACAAACTTTCAAAGTTCAGGAACTTTAATGAACAAAAATAAAATCCATAGATTTGTTTAAATATTTTGTTAAAATTTAAGGACTATTAATGGATTTTACTTTTTTTTTTTTTTTTTGATTAGGTAAAAATTCGGATGGGGCACGAGACCCTCTACCCGAAAGCATCCTGCCGGATGAGGTCAAGGAGACCTGTATCGGTATAGAAATTAGTTCCCCTGGTAGAGTAGCTAAGGTGTGCAACCTTATCTGCCACTCGGTTACCAATGCGGGGAATATGAGAAATCCGTACGTTCTCTAATTCCATAAGAAGGGTTCGAATGTCAGCCAATACAAGCTCAATTTCCCAGGGACATTTGGTATTTGTTCGTAAGGCATCCATAATTATCTTAGAGTCTCCTTCAATTATTAAGTTGTTTAAGTTGAGTTCCTTTGCCTTTTCGATCCCTTGCCTTAGCGCAATTGCTTCTGCCATTAGTGGTGTATGGCCGCCCATCATTTTTCCTCCTATGCAGACAGGGTTCCCAAGACAGTCGCGATATATGAAACCTGTCGAGCTTTTTGTGGTCGAGATGGATGAGCCATCAAAGTTTAATTTAAGCCAGCAATGGGGTTTTTTTTCCATAAGTTCATTTTTCCCCGGGATCTCAACTGTTTTTGTTCATGTGGCATGTTTGTATTCTTTTTGGATGGATGTAGCTTGTCAGCTCTCTTCCAGTTTTCTACGTTTCCTAAGATGAGTTTTTTAATACTTTCCGCGGATGGAATTGGAACATTTTTTAAGATTGCTTGATTTCTCATATGCCATATGGTCCACCAGCTGAAAGCTAGATTTTGCTTGTTTTCCTTCAAAAGATTGGTACTAAGAAAGTGCATGATTTGGTCCATATCTCTGTTCTGGGATATAAGCGTGTCAATTGCCCGAGCAATATTTTGAGGAAATTGTGTTTGGAAGTTATTGTAGGGACATTCCAGGAAAAGATGGATGTCGTCCTCCTGACCATGGTTACACAATGTACATGTAGTGGGTACTGCTATACCTTTTTGAGCTAGGCGCAAAGCCGTTGGAAGCCCATTTTGCTTAATCTTCCAAAGAAAATTTTTTACTTTCGGAGAAGCGTCAATCTTCCATATCCAATTATAGTCTGCCGTAGTTATGTTTGTTGAGTTTGAAACTAAATTGTAGGCGCTACTCGTTGAAAACCATCCCTTGTTATCTGGCCACCAATAGAGTCTGTCCTCGAAGCTGTTGATCGGTAGTGGAATCTTAATAATATCTTCAACGATGTTTTCTGGTAAGACCGATTCTAATTTCTCTTTCCACCACCGACCACCCAAAATATAATCACTGACAGTTTCATTTTCAGAGTGTTGGATATTCATTATGTTGTTAATGGAGTTGGTTGTTATCCAGTTGTCTTTCCAAAACCCGATAGATTTTCCATTGCCCACACACCAAATAAGCCCAGATTTGAATTTTTCTGTTAATGTTCGTAGTTTGGTCCATTGCCAAGAAGCATTTCCTTTTTTCTTGTAGTTAAGAATGTGTTCATTTTTAGGTATTTATATTGGATAATTTGAACCCAGGGGTTGTCTGGTTCCGCTAGTATTTTCCACAGAAGTTTTAATTGAAGAGCTTCATTCATGTTTTTGGTTTTACGTATGCCTAGTCCCCCAGCAGCTTTTGACTTGCAGATTTTATCCCACCCTATAAGTGGGCTATGTTGTGCATCCTTGTTCCAGAAGAAAGTTCTATTTATTTGGTCAAGCTGTTTATGTATCGAAGCAGGGAGCATGAAACTCTGCATAGAATAAAGCGGTTTTGATGATAGATTGGAGGTTATTAGAGTTGCTCTGCCCTGTTGAGATAATGCATTTGCTCGCCATTTACTTAGTTGGTCTTTTGACTTGCAGATTAGTTCACCAAATGTATCTTTTGCTACGCGTCCATTGATGATAGGACATTCAAGATATTTCTCTAGGCTTTTCTCAAAGGGGATATTGAGGACGCCTTCAATTTCTCGTGCTCTTGTTCTAGAGATGCCTGGGGTGGTTTGAAATGCGGATTTGTGATAGTTGACTTTTTGACCTGAGTATCTGCAATAGTCTTCAACTAGTTCATCACCCGTGCATTGCACGGGTATATTAAAAATTTTAAATTAACTTTGCACCAAAAAAAATTTTTAATTAACAATTAAGTGAAAAACTATGTATAATCATAAAATAAAAAAAAATCAAATGTTAATATTACAAAAAATATTGATTGAAAGACAATGATATGAGTCCATCCATAAAAAAATGTAACTTTGAAAAACACTGCTCAAAAATAAAAAAAGAACTATGGATTAGATGAGAGACTATAACGGACATATAACAATTAATAATAGATAAATATAAGCACAAATGAAGAAAAGAAATACCAGCTTAATGTAAATTATAAAAAACTTCTTTTAGACAACATTAGTTATTGTGCTCATGGATTGACCATTTTTGTCACAAATTAAGATCTTCAACTCCTTCCTTAATGTCACTCTAGATATTGCAACATAGAGTTGACCATGTATAAAAACAGGGAGTAGAAGATACAAACCGACGTACGAAGGTGGTTGCCCTTGGCTCTTGTTGATTGTCATGAAAAAGCTCACACGCATCGGAAATTACCTTCTTCTAAGCTTGAAAGGCAAATGAATGTTTGAAGGAGTAATATTACTGCATGAGATGATCTTTGGGCTGAAAAATGTGCTTTCCAAGTCTAATGGTTATAAGTCTAGTACTATTATACAAACCAGTCGACTGGTCTATATTTCTAAGCAACATGATGGGAACATCGACCTTAAGCTTCAAGTTGTGATTCCGGAGACCAAAACATTTAATACTATTCAAGTAACCGGTCTGCATGGTTAACAGAATAAAAGTAATATGTACAAATTTGTAAGTTTAAAAATGTAAAATTCTATCATGCATATAATTAAACATATTATAAATCAATCGAAAGTGGTTGGAGGGAGAAAGTTAACCTAGCATAGAGCTATATATCTACCACTTTTATTCACCACCTAAGACACCTCGCAATCAAACAAAATAAACAATGTGTTGCCTTTGTCATCGACAACCCTCACTTTCACTTTAAATCTAATATTATAAATTGTATAGATGGTAATATTACTAATATATGGTACACAAGAGATCAAATGTACATAACCTTTATTGTGTATCATGTTAATAAATTTGTGCCACTGAATTAAGAAGATCAACGAATGACATTAAAAGTAACTTCTGATTATTTGTTAGTATTGAAAAATTATTCGATTGTATTGAGCGATTATTTATTAGAATAAAATTTACATTTTTACACTATTTGTACAAACAAATAATTTCATGTTATGTGAAAACAGGCGAATAATCAAGAACAAATATATTGTTTGTATACAGTAATGCGCCCGGGTAATGGAAAAGAAATTGCCCAATTTTTTCCGTTATATATATATATACATCGGGATGAGTGACTTGTGTTTTTTTTTTTTTTTTTGCATGTAGTGCACCATAAAGACTCGCCCCATTGCCTTATGTCTTTAGTACAATATAAGCAAGATATGTAAAATCAATCGTGCATATTTTCAATGGAAACGATAGTAGCAAGATTGAAAACTTGACATACATAATAGGAGTAGAATTGGATTATAAACATTTTGTAAATATAAAAGGATAAAATATAAAAATAAAAACAAAAACATCATAAACAAACAGAAATACGATTTTGATTTTGCTTATTTCATCCCGTCTTCCTATCTAAGGGATGTAGAAAACAATTTGTTGCAGCCGAAGACTGGTTTGAGCTTTGTAAAGTAATTTTTGGAATAGAATCTCCTATAATATCCCTAAATCTGCAAGCAATATTTCATTAGACTTCGTATGTATCTTATACAATACGAATATGAATTGCCACGTAAATTCTCATATTTGAAAATTATCTCCAAATTTGATTTTGATTCCAACTTAGATTGTTGGGCACTCCACAATCGAATAATCCATATACGAATTTCTCAATCCTCTTTGTTAGGAGTGATATATGTACGATGAAAGCAAAGAAACCATCAATATTAAATCTATAAAAAGAAATACAAAGGAAAATTTGAGTGAGAAAAATAAAGCAAAGAGGATTCTTTATAAAATGACAATAAGTGTAAATTACTTGAAAATACAAATGAAGTTGAAGATGAAACCAAGAATGAATGTTACATCACTTACCTGATATATAAAGAAAAATTAAAGAAAATAAAAATATAAAGTCACCACGATCGATGTATTTTTTATTGGGGAAACTAATTAAAATAAACCAACCTTTGGATGGTGTTAAAAAAATATCACCAGGCCCGTCCATTGGGGTGTGCAAACAGCCCAACAGAACAGGGCCCCAATATTTTATGGGGCCCCAACTACTACTGTGTTTATACTTAGTATATTTTTTGCCATAAATTTCACCTTGTTTTCTCAACCTAGTATTCACCCAAGGAATTTTTAAAGCAAGCGGCTAAGCGGGAGTTCGATTCCTAGCACCCGCTCCATTCATTCAAATTTCGGCCCTTTTACGAAGTATAACTTTTATTTTCTTTTTTTTTTAAATAATTTTTTTTTTCCAAAAAACTCTTCTAATTTGTAACAAAAACAAATATTTTCCTCCTCTATTACTAAATTATCAATTAACTGTTTGAAAATTTCTTGTGCAAGAAATTTTGAATTGTAAATTAAAACCTGACTTAGTCAATTAGGATTAAAAATGTGAAAAAATAAAACATATATGTAACAATATAAATACAGTGAGTTAAAATCTAATATTTCGTACAAAGTAGTCCTATATTAAATTTATTTTAGCCTAGATTTACTATTTTTAAATTTTTAAAATATTTTTAATACTAATTTACTTCATATTGTGTAATTTTTTATTAAAATTTAATATACACTACGGATTGAACAGGCCCCCCAAAAATCATTGGACGGCCCTGAATATCACCACCTTTCAACTGTAAGAAAAATAACTCAACCTTTGGGTCAAAACAGTGATATAAAATTGGTTAAATGATCACATTCTTATTAAAATAAGTCAATATCATCCAAAATTCACCAAAATCTTAATTTTGTCAATTATATGTCATCATTTTTGCTCATATTTATAGTCGTAAAAACAATTGGGATACTTTATTATCCCATATCCCAAAGATTGAGTTATTTTTCTTACTGTTGAAAGGCAGAGATATTTTTTTAACACTCCTTCAAAGGTTGGGTTATTTTAATTAGTTTTGCCTTTTTAATTTTGTTAAGTTATAAATGGGATTTGGTGTAGGCAAATAATCACAAATAATAATGTACTGTATATGATTTGGCGTAGGCAAATCAAAATCATCGGATGTGATTTAATTTTTGGAAAATACGACAATAGTGCAATGTGCAATGAAAAATCACACAAAAATGATTATTGTGATTTCATTTGCAAAAGAAAGACAATTTTGCAAGGAAAGAAATCAAAATAGTATTGTATATGATTCGGTAGCATTATCTAAATACAAATAAAATGGTTCACAAATAATATCATTACTATAGATAATAAAATAATTATTAAAATAAATAAGTTAAAAATAGGTGTCAAAAATGAACATGTGACACAATATTAGTGGTAAAAAAAATGCGGGAAATTTTTTAATGACAAAGCGACACGTGGCAGAACCAGTTTCTGTTTTAGTATTGTTTAGGATAATTTCCTTAATTTTTAAGCACGACGAGTTATTTCCTTTGCTAAAGATTATTATGTCGTCCGCGAATGCTAGAAAAGGAATTCTAGGGCCGGAGTTGCCGAATTTGAATCCCACACCGTTGGCACTAGTGTTCACTTCTAGCGAGAGTTTCCGAGCTAGAACTTCAGCCCCAAGGAGAAATAGGAACGGGGAGAGGGGGTCTCCTTGACATAGCCCTCTGGAGGGTATGAATGGCTCTAAAGGGCCATTGTTTACTAGGATAGAGAAAGAGACAGTAGACACGCATTCCATAATCATATTTACCAAATGTGGGTGGAAGCCAAATTTTTGTAGTATGTGTCTTGTGTAATTCCAGTCTACTCTGTCGTAAGCTTTTTCCATGTCAAGCTTCATTGCAATCCATCCCTGAACACCCTTACGGTTTCGGAATGAGTGGAAGATTTCATGCGCTATGAGTATGTTGTCTTGAATTGCTCTATCAGACACAAAAGCCCCTTGGAGGGGATGAATTAGTTTTCCCATTATGGTTTTCAGGCGTTCAGTGATTATTTTTGAGATGATTTTGTAGATGGTCGAACATAAGCTTATTGGTCTATAATGAGCTGTTGTAGAAGGATTATCATTTTTTGGAATTAGCGAGATGAATGCATGGTTTATTTGTTTGAGAAGTTTTCCAGTATGGAAGAAAGCTTTGATTGCTCGTATGACATCTTTTCCAATTATGTCCCAATATTCTTTGTAAAATTCTGCTATCATTCCGTCTGGGCCCGGGGACTTGTTGTTTCCCAAACTAAAGACGGGGGATTTAATTTCCCTATTTGATGGTTGTTGTATTAACATTTTATTTTCTTCATCTGTGATTGCTGGGTTTATTAGAGCAATATACTCTTCTAATCTGCTGTTTGAGTAAGTCTGCTCCTTAGAGAATCTTTTTTCAAAGTCTTTTTTTATTTCTTCTTTCACATTTTCTTCACCGATGATTTGCGTTCCTTCTGCTGACGTGATAGATCGAATAATTTTTCGATTCCTTCTACCTGATGCTACGCTATGAAAGTAGGACGAATTAGTGTCTGCTAGTTTAAGGTGTTTTGATTTCGCTCGCTGTAGCCAGAAGGTCTTGTGAAACAGGAGCAACTGTTCTTTCTTTTTTATTAAGTTTTGTTCTTTAATCCTTTCTCTGTCATTTTGGGGGTAGTTATTTGCTGATTGTATTTCAAGAAGAGCGTCTTCTACTTCTTGTAGCTGCCGAAAGATATTTCCAAAGATTTTTTTGTTCCATAATTTCGTTTTTTTCTTAAGGGTTTTTGTTTTCTGAACCAACCGGAACATGGCTGACCCGACACACAATGTTCTCCAGGATTGCTTAACAATGTTTCTAAAATCTTTTCTTTCAAGCCAAGCATTTTCAAACTTAAAGGGAGGGGCTTTGAAACTAGAATTTTGTGAGAGACAGATCGTGATTGGACAGTGATCCGAGGAGGAGAATGCACCATTCTTGGTTGCGAGGTCTGGGTAAGCTTGGATAATGTCATGATGGACTAATACTCTGTCAATTTTTTCATGGATATTATCTGGCCCTGAAGCTTTTTTCCTCCAAGTGAATGGGTTGCCAAATGATGGGATGTCAATTAGTGAGCAGGCATTTTTTAAGTCCGAAAGTCGCTGATATCTTCTACATGGTAGGATTTCTGCCCCACCACTCTTGTCTAAGGGTTGTGCTATTTCATTCAGATCTCCCATGATTAAGCAGAGTGTGCTTTGTTGGTTAATGAGTACCGAAAGTTCAGACCAGAATGCATCCTTATCACTAGCATTAGGGGGGGCATAGACAAAGAACATTCTGCACTCAAAATTTGTTTTCAGATTTGAGTACTGCACACCTATTATTCTCAGTAGATGAGTTGTGATTGAAATTGTTTCGTTATTTAGTGAGTTTTCGTTCCAAATGAGTCCAATTCCCCCAGACTTCCCTACAGTTGGAGACCATCAAACATTAATGTATCCCGCATTTTTCCACGACGAGTCGCTTGGTTCTTTATCTGTTTTGGTTTCTGCCAATATAACCATTTGAATGTGTTCCACCTTGTTCCATGCACTTATATTTGTCCACAAGGTTGTTTTTCCGATACCTCTACAGTTCCAGAAACGAATAATCATGACCACCAGTGGAGAACATGGAAAAACAAACGGTGATCAATTCCATGTAAGAACTTTTTCCTTGGTGAATGGTGGATAATATGTGTTGTGCTTGGTGGTTGGGATCCTTCTTTTCGATAATAGCATTTGTTTGTCCTATCTTTTCCTAGTGTATTCTTGTTGAGATTTTGCATTAGGTAGTTGTTTACTCGTATGGTGTCAATATAAAACTCTGTAAGTCTAAGGATAAGAGGCTTTGTTTGCCGCTTTAATAGTTCATCAATGACTGTTCTCATACTTAAGAAATCCCCTTTAGATCGATAGTTCGAGTCACTATTTGGTTCACAACGAAACTGCTTCACCAGCAAGGATCGCATACTAATCAAACGAATAAGCCACAACAAATTCTCTTTAATTAGTGTTACATAGCAACATAAGTACCCATTAGATGATAAGGTTGTGAGCACCATACAACTAGCTAACCAATATTCCCAAGCAAAGAGCAACCATAGTCTCTTCAACACGCAATGCTGATAATGGTTACTGTTTTCAAGAGAAGTGTATTCATACCATAACAGTTTAGACACATAGAGTATACAAAAGGGTTTCACAAAGAGCATAAGAGTACCCCTCCAACAGAAATCAAGATTCAAACCCATCAGATTGGACAAAGCCTCATACGATTTACCAAGGTTTTCAGAATGGTTGCTCGAATCAGTTTTGAAAGACATCCCCACCACCTGATGCTCAAACTTACACTTACACCCACCCGAATGTAAAGTGCAAGGAGCAATAAATAAGGATAGGAAACTTCTCAACAGATTGGCAGACTCATTGAACACAAAATCAACATCAAGAGCAGCTACACCAGTATACAGGTAATGAAAAGCTTTAGGTGAACCCGAGGCATACAATTCCAATATAACATCATGAGGGTTGTGAGAGGAGACAAGAGTTTCAAAGCAACTCAAAAGTGTTGAAGGCAGTTTTGCAAAGGGATGATCCTTCAAACCCGAATCGGGTATCAGTTTCTCAATTAGGATTTTCAAGCAATAAACTAAAGCCATCAAACAAAACGTTACCTGGAAGGCGGTAGTCAACGCAGTGCTCCATAAATCAGTCACAGTTGCCAAGGAGATCACCTTAATCGAAGTTTGGTCAATACCCTTTCAGGAGGTGCAGGGTGACAAGGCATTCACCTCCAACACATATCTAGAGACGTTCATACTTGGTGTGTTTTCCATCAAAGATTTTAGCAAAAGAGGAGAGCAAAAAGACGTGTTAGCTATCACTAATACACACAAAAATTTAACTTGGGAACTAGTCCAAACATAGGTGCAGAGCATGGAAAGCATTTGTACACTACCATATGGTCTCTTACACCACCACTTCTCATACATCGGAACTGTATCCTTCCTACCAAAATGTGTTACATAACAACATAAGTACCCGAGTTGGTAACAAGGTTTTGATAACCAGACTTCTAACATCCCAATATTCACAGGCAAAGATAAACCATTTTTCCTTCAAAGTGCAATGTTGAAATTGATTGTTTCTCACCAGAGATGTGTGTTTAGACCAAAGCTCTATAGGTACACAGAGAACACATAAAAGTTTGACAAGAGCCCCCAAACGAACTCCCCCAAAGAAAATGGGATTGAAACCCATCAGATTGGGCGACGCCCAGGATTCACCAAAGATTTTATAACGGCTGCTTGATTCAATTGCTAAATGTAACCCCACCACCTGCTGCTCAAACTTACACAAACCCGAAGGTAGAGAGCAAGGAGCAGCAGAGAGGGCAAGGTAGCTTTTCCTCTGATTGGGAGACTCAGTGAACACCGAGTCTATACCAAGAGCAGCTTCATCAGCATCTAGGTTATAAAATACTTTAGATAAATCCGGGGCATACAAACCCAATTTAGCATCATGAGGGTTGTGAGGGGAGACGAGAATCCCAAAGTAATTCAAAATAGCCAGAGGCAGTTTTACAAAGAAATGATTATCCAAGCCCGAATAGGGTATCAGTTTCTCAAATAGGATTTTCAAGCAATAGGTTGTAGTCAACAAAAATGGTGTTACTTGGGAGGCAGAATCCCACACAGAGCTCCATGAAACAAGATAGGTTGTCAGGGAGACCGCCAAGATCATAGTATGGACAGGACCCTTTCGGGGGGAAAAGGATGACGAGGCACACGCCTCCATCACAGATCTACAAACATGTTTACTCAGCGTATTTTCCCTCAAAGATTTTAGCAAAGGATGAGTGCAAAAAGACATGTTAGCTATCAATGACACACAAACAGACTTGATCTTCGACATATCTTGAGAACCCTTTCGAGATATGGAGGGTGAAGGGGCAAGGTCCCCTAGCACAGTTTTGCTCAAGCTGCATATATCAGCTGTAGTTTTTGGGGAGATTCCAACACCAAACGAGGGGAACAAATTCCCATCAGGTGAAAGAATCAACACAATTTTTCGAGGGCCCTTTCGGGATGTATGTGGTAGAAGGACACACGGTCCCTCTGTGGTTTTGTTCACCCAAATGGTGAGGTTTTTTACACAAATCAAGTTTAGAACAAAGAAGAGGTAGAGAAGATACCAGAGCACTGACCACCACTGCAGGCGCCTCCACCGCCGACGAGAAACCCAGTCAACTCGCCACCGCCTCTTCCGCCATAAAAAACGCAGCTTCCAGCCCTCACCCGATCTGCGTATCCAAATCCCATTCTCATGTATTTTTTTTCTCTTTTTGAAATTCTTTTTGACAGGAGCAAGAGGGTTCCACACCGTCACCGACGCAAACCCTAATCGGCCTCGGAGCGACTCTATACTCAGAGGAAGCTTCGCCTGGGCACCGAAGGGTCTAGCAAGGCACCCAAGAACCCGCGAAACCTTGCGCTCAACCTCAAAGGAGTTTAGATCAGAAGGGTTGAGGGGAGAAAGCTTCGAATCGGCCAGGAGCTTAGCCGAGGAAGGTTCAATTTCGGATTTGATAGATAGGTTTGGAAGAGGCTTCTTCCCTCTTTTTGTGTTTTTTCGGAGCTTGGTATATTTGATTTTGGGGTAGCAACCAGAAAACTTTGATAAAAGAGGGCTGCTGGTGTTCAGATTGGGGTAGATTTGAGGGGTGAGGTTGGATCTGGTTTGTAAGGTGGAGCAGATTTGACGGCGGCGTTTTGGCAACTTAGGGTTTTCAGAGAGAGCGTTTCCCATGGTCTCTACGCAACGTTTATATTATGACAAAGGAGAATTTCATATTAGAGTAACTCTAGGAGAATGGATCCGAGATTCTGAGTATTTTAATTTGTACGTGTATGTAAAACCACCCCCAAATAATACCGGTCCCATGCAAGAATTCAGATTGAAATTCAAATTTACCTGACCTGGACAACAAGCTTAATTACCAAATCAATATTTGTAACTATTTTAAGATTAAAAATTATTTATGAAGGAATAGATTGTTTTCCATGAGAATGGACCCCTTGTTACAATGAATTAACGATGAAACAAATAATTATTTTAAGTATAAATTAACATTAAAAACTATATTTATATTCTATATATTTATATTTACTTGTTTACTTGTTTACAAATTTTTATTATAAAAAAGGTTAAATTTGGTGAATATTCATTTTTCATGTCAAAATTAAGTAAATGTCCACTTTTTTACAAAATTAAGTAAATGTCCATTTTTTCCAAAAATACCCCCCTCCTTCCCCATCCCTCACCCTTCCTCCTTCCCCTTTGACAATTTTTAATTTTAACATTGACTAGTCAACATTGACCATTCCGGTCAACGCCTGCATTTTATTTTTTTCGGTGACAATTAGGGGAAAATCTTTTCTAGTGACAATTGATTTTCTTTTCTTCTTGTGATAATTGTTGGTGACAAAAAAAAAGGGTGATAGTTGATTTTCTTCCGGTGAAAGTTGCAGTAACACATTTCCTGGGTGACAAATGAGGTTTTTCTGCTAATAGATGTTTTCCTGATGACAATTGTTGGTGACAACTATTAATGACATGGTTGATGACAATATATTGTCACCATGATATTCATGATATTGTAACCTTAAAAAAATTATCACCATAACATTATACATCACCAAGACATTGTTACCAACTACAGAACACTGTTTTCATATTGTTTAATCAATCGTATTGTCACCAACTTATAAAAAACATTGTCATCAACCTCTTTTCAGTAATCTATTGACACCAACAATAAAACAGTGTAACCAACCTATTTTCATCAAGCTTTAGTCAATAATCTATCGTCACCAATTACAAAACTTTGTCATCAATCTAGTGTCAACCACCTATTTTTAGAAATTAATTGTCACTAACGACAAAACAGTGTCACTAACCAATTGTCATCAACTACAAAACACTTTCATCAAACTAAAATGTTTACAATGCTAATGTTATCACATTTGTCATCTAATATTAACACATTTTTGTTACAAAACTGAAACCCTATAACAAGGGGATCTTAGACCCAAGAGGGGCTAAACCTAAGCAGACGAAAATTTGATGTACAATATAGTTTAGGGTTTAGGATTTAGTCTTTAGGGTTTAGGGCCCTAAATTCTAAACCCTAAACCCTAAAATGTGTGTACAGTACCAATGTTATCAGATTTGTCATCTAATATTAACACATTTTTATTACGAAATTAAAACCCTATAACTAGGGGAGCATAAACCCTAGAGGGGCTAAACTTGAGCAAACGAATAATTCGATGTACAATACTATAATGGCATCACATTTGTCATCTAATATTAACGCATTTTTGTTACTACAATAATAACCCTAAGTAGATGAAATTTGATGTAAAGTTTAACTTTGTAATACTTAATTGTCAGACTACAAAATATTGACACCAACCTATTGTCAACAACTACGAAACACTGTCATCAAATTATTTTCACCAACAAGTGAACACTGTCACCAACCAATTGTCACCAACTAAAAAACATTGTCATCAATCCATTATCCCTAAACAGAGAACACTATCACCACCCCCTATTGACACCAACCTACTCTAGTAATCTGTTGTCACCAACAATAAAATAGTGTCATCAAAATATTATTTCAACAAATATTTGTCACCAAGACCATGTAATTACAAACAAACTGTCATCACCATACTAAATATCACCAAGATCGTAATCTATTGTCACCAATGACAAAACATTATACCTAGAGTAACTAAAACTAAGCAAACAGTAATAAATGTCACCACTACATTATATATCATCAAATATTGTCACCAAATAAAATTTTAAAAGTTTGATGAGTTTCTCAACTAAAATTGTCACCAAAATAGTGTTACCAACCTATCTTCACCGACTACAAAACACTGTCACCAAATTAAAATATGTGTACACTATTAAAGTCATCATTGTTGTCACCTAATATTAACTCACTTTTTCCGGTGACAGTTATTTGTGATAATTATTTTGGTGAAAGTAGACCTTTTTAGTGACATTTTATTTTTTTCCTAATGACATTTAGCGGAATTTTTTTCTAGTACTAGTGAACATTGTCACCAAACTATTGTCATCAATTATAGAACATTGTCATCAACTACATTGGCACCAATATTGTCATCAATTACAAAACATTGTCACCAACTTTTTGTCACATACTATAAAATATTGTCACCACCAATTTTACTAACTACATACTATCACCGACTACAAAATATTGCCACTAACTATGAAACACTGTCATCAAATTATTGTCACCAACAAGTGAACACTGTCACCAAACATTGTCATAAACCAATTGTCACCAACTAAAAAACATTGTCACCAATCTATTATCCCTAAACAAAGAACATCAGTAAGAATTCAAATAAACAGCTTCAAGCTAAGTCTAATCGGAAAAACATCAGAGTTCATTGAGGACTTTCAACAAACAGTTGGTAGGTGTTCATTGAGGACTTTCAACAAACAGCTGGTAAGTTGTATCTTCTTCCACATTCAATACAATCGAAAATCTTCTGGCATTTCATTCTTCAACCAACTCCAAATCACCATTTTCGATCCTTGGTTCTATACAATACTTTCAAAATTAAACGAGAAGATCAAAATCAACATCACAATTAGCAAATTGAACAACTTAAATCCCAAAATTGATCACGAGCAATTATCGGTGTGAACCAATCCCGCTTGGCAAGATCACGAGCGGCGCCACCGAGGAGTCAACAATGACCTGGAGATTCACCGGGCAGGATCGAGCTCGAGGAAGGCAAAGTCTGGCGATAACCTTCTGGCCGGCGAGCCTGCTGCCGCTGTCGGGGTGGGAGAGGATGGAGCAGATGGGGATGCGCTGGGAGAAGGTGGCTTTCTGGACGGTGCCGGAGGAAGAGCTGATGCTAACGGCGGCCAGTGGCGGAAGCGTGTGTCCTTCCAACTGACATGGTTGAGCTTGAGATAGATTTGGCGAAGAGGATGAAGAGACAAAGGGGATTGAAGGTGGAATCCATAAATCAGATTTCAGAACCAGGGAAAAGGGGTTTTTCAAGGGGAAATAAAAAGAGGGGCATTTTGGTATTATCAAATTATTATGGACACTTCCTTAATTATTAATAAAAATTGGACATTTACTTAATTATACTTTAAAAATGGATATTTCACCAAATTTTTCCTATAAAAAACTATACTTTAAAAATTATTGATAATTAAAAGACTAACTATTTTAGAAAATAATTTTTCTATTTTTTCAAAATATAAATTTTTATAATGAAAGTTTATAAATATATCAACATAAGTGTATAAAATATAAATATAATTTTTATATTCCCTAAATAACAATATTTAGCCGATATGTCAACCCCTTACACATTCAAGTTTTGTTAAATGAATATCACTATAATGTGTTTGCTACGATAGATTAGGTTCATGAAATGCAGTAATCAAAACTCTAGTGTGATGCGATTTTATCAAGTTGTCCAGACAAAATAATATCAACAACACAACCAATTACGCAAAAAAGAAGCTGAAATATTCAATAGGAATAAGTAGAAATCAAAACTCAAGATTCAACCAAGTGAACCAACCAAGTTTTGAATCGCAAGCAAAACCAAAAGAGTTTAGTTGCTCATGACTTCAAAATCTAAAGTCTTTAATCTCTAAATGCTCTTGTATGAAAACTCGACCTAATTAAACATGTCTATTTATAGGCCTAGGTCGGCCAAAACCCTAAAATAATCTAAGTGGGAAGATATAATAGATATAATTTATTAGGTTAAACTTGAATCGTCTCGACCCAATAGCATTGTTGGGGCGGCAAGTCTTGCCGCGGGTGAGGCATGTCCATATGTCCAACGTCGAGTAGCAGAACTCCCTATTTTCGCCCTCGAGCACTTTGAAACTAGTCCCGTTGTCTTCACAGAAGTTGTAGGCCTTGAAAAGAGCTTTCCAACACATATTCATATGCATTAATCAAACCAATGAGGCCTCCGAAAAGTGGGTTATGAGTTCAGCATGTCGGGTGGACAATTTTTGTTGACTTGTTCTTCACTTAGGCTCTCAAATTTCAATTCCGCTCTCGGGCTCCCCACTTGTTTTTCTCTTCTTGATTCTTCATCGATGCTTCACTCGCCACCTCGGATATACAAACCTGAAATTAAACACTAAAATGCGCAGATTCCGAACTTTGACAACCCAATGACAAAGTATGCAATTAACCTATAAAAATGTATCATTTAGACATTTACACTGAAATGCAACTAAAACTATATAATTCCTACTTGAATATGCATTATCACAACCCATCCGCCCAAATTTGACATTTTCAAGCCAAATTCAACCGATTCATTACAATAAAAATATCCTAACTATCATGAACAACAACAAAACACGATAACATTTCCCAATTTCAACAACCAACAAGCCAAAACACACAACTACGCACAACTCGACCCAATGCACCGAGCCTATGCTTTCTCCTTGGCTAGGTTTGCCGAATAAAAGGCTTGAGCTTTGTTTCAAACCACTCGAAATCCACCCCAAATCTGACATGTTTAGGCCAAATTCATCCCATTCATTACAATATAAATACCCTAACTATCATGAACAACTAAAAACACAATAAAATTTCCCAATTTCAAAAGTCAACAATCCAAAACAACAACCTATGCACAACTCGGCCGAGTTGGTCGAGCCTATGCTCTCCCCGAAATCTAAGCTTTTCCTTAGCCCGGTTTGTCGAGTCCCGGTAAATCGTTCATGTATAACCAACATTGGCACTCAAGCTTGCAAATACCACCCTTATATCATAATAACAGCAACAAAACACAAAAAACTCAAAAAACAACCAAAAATTGATTGAGATTTTGGATTTTAAAATTTTCGGCCAAAATTCAAAATCCCCCAATTTATATGTTGAATCCACCCGAAATCAATGAGATTTTGACATTATATGGGTTAACATACCTTTGTAGTGATAGATGGATATAAATTTTGGCAAAAGGCTCTAAAAATAGCTAGATCTGAAGAGGATGGATGAGGTTGAAGGAGGATGAAAGACGTTGAAGATAGTTGTGTGGATTGAAGAAGGAGGCATGGACTGTTCAAAATTAGAGTCAACCCGTAATTACTTTATAAAAAATGAAAAAGGATTGAATGCAATTAATTAAAATTTATCTTGTCAATAAATAAAAACACATTTTGCCAATAGATTATATATTTCCGAATTCTTTCATGATAAAAAAAATATTTTGCAATAATAATTGAATGATATGATATCCCTCATTGTTCTCTAATTTTTGGTAATTGATTTAAGCTAAGCTAGCCCATTAACACCCTCAACACTTCGGACAACCATCAAGCCCAAACTAGGTAGCTAGCCCACTATGTTCTTCATATACATAGCAATTCCTCAAGTGGGTCTTAGAGGATACTGTACAACATAGACCAATTTGGAGGCCTAATAAGGATGTTTGGAAAATCAACGTGAGCCCTATCATACACAAAGTGACAATCAACTAAGATGTAACCTCCTCATATCTACGTTCAATCAAATAATAACACATGTACAACTAAGTAAATCGTCTCACCAAAAAAAAAAAAACAAATAATAACACATGTACAACTAAGTAAATCGTCTCACCAAAAAAAAAAAAAAACTATGTAAATCATTTTAATTTTTTTATTGATATTTTTGAATTGTTGAATTTATTAATAATTTAATTCAAAGATTTTAAATTATTAAAATTAATTAAAAAATATAATTAAAAAAATTAAATTAAATTAAAATATTTTGTATTTCTAAATCAATTCAATTATTTTTTTCAAATGCAAAACTAGACGAGATGAATTATTGGAAAACTCGACCATTGTGACAAGTGAGAAATGTTTACGAATAAAGTTGGTGAAATGTGAAGTATACAAATGAAGAAATGAGAGAAAAATTATTTAAGAATTCAATCATTGTGAATGCTCTAAAATGTTTAGTTCTTTTGATTAAAAAATGAAATCGAATAAAACAGAGTATGCCATCTTACTATTCGGTTTGGAATCAATGGAGTTCAACTTTATAAATTTAAAACTATTGCCACAATAGTAGCAAATTTTGATTTTAATTTTTAATCATTAATTTAAAAATTAAGTTTATGAAACTAGATCGTAAATTTATTTCCCTTAATCATTACCACAACACAAATAAATACATATAAGCTCAAAGGCAAACACACTTGCATATCAAATGATCAGCTACAATATAATACATCCAACCACACCATCTTTTCCACAAATCATAAGAACAACACTCAAGAAATCCTTCTGAAGATTGAATTTCATCCCAAAATACTAGAGAGATCGATAAAACAAAGTCCTCTTCAATTGGAAGTAATTAAGGCCCTCTTCTAATTAAAGATTGAATTACACTCCAACAACGTACGCACAATGCACTACTAAAAAACTGTCAAATAGCAACGGCAAATAGCAATGGATTTAGCCACGGACGGCCGTGGCTAATCCGAATAGCCATGAACTTAGCCACGGCGGCCAAAACCGTAGCTATATGCCTCGAAGCTGATAGCGACGGACTATAGCAATGGAAACAGCGACGAATATATGAGGTCGTTGGGAAGACCGTGGCTAGTGAGAAGATCCGATGGTCGTTGCTGTAGCGATGAACTCGGCCACGGCTATTAATTCAATGCTAAGGTCATTGCAAGTAGGAAGAGCGACCGGTCGTGGCTGCAGGAACGACTGTAGCGACGAATAAATGTGTGGCAGTGTCCGTGGCTAAGTGTATTGCTGAAGTCGATGTTGATTTCAATGTGGCCCCATCCATAGGTATAGTCGTTGCTATTTTGTTAGTAGCTGTTTTCGAGGCTAAGTTCGTTTCTGATGTAAGAATTGATTCTGGGTATTTTCGAGGCTGATGTTATTGCTAGTTTGGTGGCTGAGTTCATTTTCGCGGCTGAGTTCGAGGCAAAGTTAGTTTCTGTTGTTATTGTTTGTGGTTGTATTTGTTACTAAATCTGTAGCTAAAATAAACGAAGCATACAAATTATATATATAGTTGTTTGAACATTACATAACGACATCCAAAATATGTCCACCTACAACCATTCAGATCAAACCATGCACATCCAAAATATATCCAAGTACCAACACAACCACAACCTTAGTACATAGCTGTCACATACAAAATGGGATGCCATTGTGCATCACAACCAGATCCAAAACAAGTCCAAACAGATCACCATACGAAACACTGGATTCACATAATATATATGATGCAAAGCAGAAGAAGTTACTTGGTGCGAGGATTTTTGCGGGGACTTTTGCCTTGATAAAACTCTTGCATGGTGGCAAAAATCTTCTGTTGCTATTCTTCATTGACCTTCTTTGTCTCACCCATCACTTGTTCCCCAAACATGGTCAGTTCATGCTTTAAGCTGGAAGTCACTTGTTCTCCGAACGCTGTCATTTCTTCCTTGATGTTTGCAGTCACATTACCTTGCACTTGCTCACCTAAATATGCCATTTCTTTCCTAACCTCTTCCTTGAAAGTTGACATTTGTGAGAGCATCTCGTCTCTTAAACTATCATAGTCTTGAGATCCAGTAGAGAGCACAGCACGTGGAGACTTACCTTGGCTTGATTGCAAGGTAGCCAGTGACTCAGATCCCATGCCTACAATCCTCCTTTTTTTTACACCACCTGTTGCTTGGATCCACAAAGCATCCTTGTCAACTGCATGGGAACCACTGTCAGAGAGATTGCCGTCCTGGATTGCCTCATCAAGCAATTTGTCGTACTTGTCCTAGGAAAGAAAGTACAAGTAATGAATTAATGGTCCTAGATTCCAAGCAAACGTAGCTAGTGTAATGAAGGAAAGTTGAACATCTGTAAATGGAACCAAAATATCAAATACAAATGAAATGTAATTTGGACTTACCACAGTGTCTTGACATTGAGTGCCAGCCCAACTACCATCCTTTTTTTTATGGCATCTTTCAAATGTCTGCTTTGGTGATGGGTCTTGCCCAAGTTCCTGCTTCTGTGAAACAAATTATGGGTTGTTAAAGGTTATAGAAGCACTGCTGTAGCACAGGTAATGTTGCTTAAAAAAGCACCAGGACAACACAAAAGACGTTGAAAAGAATATATGTATTAAACCCCAACAATAAAAAAAACTTACCAGTCGATGTTTAACTACGGTTGTTGAAACTGATCCTCCGCTTTAAATTGGAGTTCCCTTTTCAGTTGCAACTGCCCGGTTTTGCTTGTTTACTCCAGATTGTTTAAGAAACTGCTCCTCATTTGCCCATAAATCCAACATCTTCAACCATATATCCTTTTTTACCCAACAAGGCCTCTTCCTTGTTTGTCCACCACAAACCTTCCCGAAGACGTTCCTGAAGTGGTCACCTCCTTTCGTGTTGAAAACTTTACGGACATGTTCTTCGGAGAAACTCTCTTCCCACTTGCATCGACTCTATAGGTGTTGAAGATATAGCAGTGGTATTAGATGAATAGACAGTTAGAGGACAATACTATATATGAAGACAGTAATTAATGGATATATAGCTAGAATGTATTTATACCTTGAACATTTCCCACCATAAATCGAGTGTTGCTTCAGAAACACTACTCCACCGAATGTAAGGCCCATCGAAATGGGAATGTATAACTTGCGTGAGGATTCCATAAGCAGCACTTGATCCATCAAACCTTGCAAATTAATTTAAGTGTTGATAATTAAGGAAAAACTCAACAACTGAACATATATAGTTACAGAAAAACCATATTACAAGATCTACGAGCTTCAAAAGATTACAAATGAACAAGCTTCATTCATTTAGGAAAGTCATATTGTGCAAAGTTATTTTAACATGAGAAGAAACTGAATTAGAAGTATACATGTGTATACCTTCCATTGATGAGCTCAATTTCCACTCTCCTGTCCACTTGAGATGACTCTGTAGCTGTGGCATTATTGTCTTCTTCGATGCTATGAGACAAGGGCTGTTGAGATGCACACCCTAGTGGTTGGAGGTCGTCCTCGTTGGGTTCGGGGGACAATCGAGCAGTAGCAAGAGGCTGTGAGCAAGTCGCCTGTTGTGATGTGGGAGTACTTATTTGAGGAGGCAAACGTGTGGAGGGTGGAGTACTTAAAGTTAAAGAGGTTCCATCTTCGGAGGCTGAAGCAACAGGTTGCACCTGAGTCAGGGGGAGGGATGATTTAGAGGGTGCATTAGAGGTTTTTGTGGGGAGAGTGGGTGCAATATCTTTTCGTGGGGGTGCTTTAGAAGCATTTTTGGGGACATGGGGACTAGTAGAGGGTGCTTTAGAAGCACTTTTGGGGACATGGGGACCAGTAGAGGGTGCTTTAGAAGCATTTTTGGGGACATGGGGACCAGTAGAGGGTGCAACAGGTTGAGTAATAGGTTGAGAGGGTGAGTGAGGTTGAGAGGGTTCAGGTTGGGTGTTGTGTGTACGAGCAGATCTTCGGGGTGTTCCTCGATTGAGAAACCCTCCACGCATTTTAGGAGCCAGGGTGACACCTGCATGCACAGCAAGAACAACACTTAAGAGGTCAGTTGAAGAAGGAAGTAAACCTTAGTTCAAACAGAAACGACATCCGACGGTTCATTTCAGTAAAACCCTAGGTCGATATGGGGAAACGAGTTTGAAACTATCAGATTTGCATAATGAAGGGGATAACCGACCAATTTCATATACCCCTGAAACCCTAGATCAATATCTCGTTTCAAAGTTTTCAAAAGAGAGAGGAGGCAGATGAGCTCCTTCCTGACAGAGATGGGGAGACTGGTTGAGTGAACAGACAAGATTTGGGGGAGAAATTGAGAGAGATGGGGAGAGCGACTTACCGTAGTTGAAAGATCGAGCGACGTACTGACAGAGATGGGGAGATGGAGAGACTGAGAAACGATTTGGGGACTCTGACGTCTGAAAGAAATTGGGAGATGGAGAGACTAAGAAAGGATTGAAATGAATTGGGAGCGAGTTCAATTTTTTCACTTCCCTCGTCTGAGAGCTCATTTCCCTCCTAATTTTTGGGGCCCATAGTGAGATAAGACAAAATTACAAGCCCACCCAAAGGCCCACTCTCCATCTCGTCCAAAAACAAAATAATAGGCCCACTCATCGTCACCCTCACTCTCACTCGCTCATCTTCTGGGAGCTCGAAGTCGGAGGTGCTGGCGACAAACTTCGATCAAGCTACGACACCCATCAGGAAATCTAGGTAAGGGTGATGGTACTTCTTCTTCTTCTCTGAGTGTATGATTTCCATGTCCCACCTTCGTCAAGTGGCTGCTGGCCGGAAGGGATGAAATTGGAGTTTGCGACAACCTAAAGGGATAGGGTTTGGGATTAGGGTTTGCTTCTAGCTAGATGAAGCGAAATTGGGGCGATTTTAGGTCGGGATTGACTCTGTCATTTGTGGGATTAGAGTTAGCGTTGTGGGATTAGATCGACTTAGCATTGTGGGGTGATGTCAACTATTTCTTTAATTTTTGATAGAACACAAACAATAGGGTCGGGATTGACTCTTTTGTATATGACAGTAGTCATTAGCAGAGATTATTACCCGTTTGATATTGATAGAACACAAACAAGTGGCTGCTGGGGAAGGAAGATAACATTCATGTGAATATACCATGAACAAACTAATACTGTTCTGATATTGATTTGGAAATTACAATGAAAGAATATATGCCCAGCTTGTGTGGTTCTTAATTTCCGACTGTGTGGATTAAGCATGTAATTATATGTATGTATGTTTCGTTATAATTGTAGAGGCCATGGTGAACTCAACTGACGACTCTGACATTAGTTGGCCTAGTGGGGACTCCCGCAAATATTGGTGGATACACGGGGTCGATAACCACTATGACCATTGGGCACACGAGGTATTCGCACACTAAATTTTAGCCATGATCTTTTTTTTTGTGCGATCCCTAAATATGTCTTTGTTATCGATGTCGATATCAAGGGGTTGATTCGGCACCAACTCCCGAACCAGCTGCAGCACCTCCAATGGCGGCGACAGTTGCCTTCAGTGGACTGAGGACTGATCAGGAGAATATTAACATGGGAAATCCCCGTGTCCTTGAGCTCGAAGCACTGACACGCTACCTAACTGACCGCCTCCGGCTGAGTGAGGATAGAGGGGAACGTCGGGAGGTTGAGATGGCGACGCTGCGAACAACCAATGAACAGCTGCTAGGCAGGGCGACCCGTCTCACATCCAGTCTTTGCTTGGCATTGGTTGCAAATGCTGCGTCCCAGGCTCGTGTGACCCGCCTCCAAAGCTGGATTGTTCTTCTCGTGGCAGTCATCGTCATTCTCATAGTTCGTTAATTAGTAAGTTGGACCGCACCCCTTAACCACTTTTTGTCAGTGTATGTTAAGTTATCTAGCTAGCTGATCATCACAGGCTAGCCTCGATCGTTTGTGTCCTCAGTGTTCGATATATATATCACTATGCCATGGTGCAAGTTAGGCAACGGACATATTTTAGTTCGTTGCTAGAAAACGGTTCAGGCGACGGACAATGGGACCTTCGTCGCTCCAGCCGGGCCCAAGGCAACTTCTACCTTGGATGGGCTTGTAGCGACCAACATATTCCAATGTTCGTCGCTTGAACTACATTCAAGCAAGGAACATTGGAAAAATCGTCTCCTGAGCAAACACATGACTTGACCACAAAACACTTGACTTCTAGCAACCACCAATGTTCGTCGCTTGAATAAACTCAGGCAACGGACATATTAGAAGTGGTTACTTGAACAAATATTGAAAGTTGACCAAAAATTGGTAGTATTCAGGCAACGATAAATTTTCCAATGTTCGTCGCTTGAATACACTCAAGCAACGAACATATTGGAAGTGGTCACTTGAACAAATGTTGAAAGTTGACCAAAAATTGGTAATACTTAGGCAACGACGAATTTTTGAATGTTCATCGCTTGAATACACTTGGGAAACGAACATATTGGAAGTGGTCACTTGAAATGTTGAAAAATAACACCAAGATTGCCTTTATTCTTATTCTTATTCTTCTTCTTATTACTACTACTACTACTACTACTGTTATTATTATTATCATCTTTTAAATCATGTTATTGAATTTTGGTGAAAATATAAATATTGGTCTCATTTTTTTTCCTTATCTTTTAATAAAATCACAAGCTTATACTTTTAGTATTGAAGTATTATGAATATTGAAATAACATTTTATAGTTTATGAGTTATTTTGACCATTGTTGGAGTTTAGCATTAATTGTCTATGGTAATGACACTCTTTTCAAAATTTGAGATTGAGATTGAGGTTAAGATCAAGATTTTAGATTGAGATTGAGATTTAGATTAAGTTAAGATCGAGGTTTGAGATTGAGATCAAGATTAAGATCGAGATTGAGATTTGATGTTGATACTGAGATTGAGATCAAGATTAAGATCAAGATCGAGATTTGATGTTGATACTGAGATTGAGATTGAGATTGTTATAATAATAATAATAATAATAATAATAATAATAATAATAATAATAATAATAATAATAATAATAATAATAATAAATTATTATTATTATTATTATTATTATTATTATTATTATTAATTATTATTATTATTATTATGAAAAATGTGTAATCACATGAGTTTGAGATTTGAGATTGAAATCGAGATTAAGATTGAGATTTGATATTTGAGATTTAGATTTAGATCAAGATTTGAGATTGAGACCAATATGGACGTTGATCACCTGAACAAATGTTGAAAACTAACACCAAGATTGCCTTTATCATCATCATCATCTTTTAAATCATGGACATTTAATATTGAGATTGAGATCAAGATAAAGTTAAAATCGAGGTTTGAGATTGAGATCGAGATTTGAGATTGTGATTGAGATCAAGATAGGTAATAATAATATTTATAAAAAAATGTGTAAAAATTACATGAGTTTAAGATTTAAGTAGAGTAGGTTGATTGGGTGAAAATCCTAAAATAAAGGTGCTTAGAACACCTAATAGAATAGGTTGAGGTTTGAGATTGAAATCAAGATTAAGATCAAGATCAAAATCGATATTTGAGATTAAGATTTGATATTTAGATTTAGATGAAGATCGAGATTTGAGATTGAGACCTATATGGACATTTGATATTTGAGATTTGAGATTGAGATTGAGGTTAAGATAAAGATTTGAGATTGAGATCGATTTGAGATTTGTGATTGAGATTGAGATCGATGAGGTTAAGATCGAGGTTTGAGATTGAGATGAATATTAATATCAATGCAAGATCGAGATTTGATATTGAGATTGATTAAGACCGAGGTTTGAGATTAAGATTTGAGATTGAGTTAAAGGTTGATATCAAGATTTGAGATTGTGATTGAGATCAAGATTTGAGATTTGAAATCGAGATTTCAGATTGAGACCAAGATTGAGATTTGAGATTGAGTTTGAGATCGGGATTTGCGATTAATATTGAGATCAAGATTTGAGATTGAGGTCGAGATCAAGATTAAGATCAATTGAGATTGAGATTAAGACCAAGATTGAGTTTTGAGATTGAGATAAATATTGAGATCGAGAATTGAGATTTGAGCTATTGAGATTCATAACAAGATATATTGGTTCTAATTTTATAGACAATAAAATAAAATAAAATTATATTTAAATATATAAGTGGTATAATTTTTTTTAAAAAAAATCATACAATCGTGAAACTATGTTATTTATATATTTTTAAATTTGTCATTATTGATTTGTGATGTGAATACTAGTTAATTGAATTTTTTTTTCAAAATGTATAAATAAATTATTGATATGCGATGTGAATACTAGTTAACAAAATTTTATATTTAAATATATAAGTGTTATAAAATATTTATACTTAAATATATAAGTCGTTCTAATTTTATAGAATATATTGCAATTATCGATTCTAATTTTATAGAATATAAGTTGTATAAAATTTGTATAGATCAACATATATTATATGCTGGGTGTTCGTGCATACTTGCAAGGGCGCCAATTTTGCCGCCAATTTTTTCACGAGGCAACGAACATAGGCGTATGTGGTGGCCACAACTCTTTCTTCCTCTTTTTTCTAACACTTGCTCAGGCGACAAACAATAGAATATGTTCGTTGCCAGAACAGAAAATATAAATTGAAAAAAGAGGGACGCTTTTCCATTCATCCTCTTCCCACAAAGCTCTGCCCGAGCGGCGACATGGAACCCTAAGCCCCAAAATGCGATTTCACCTCAAATCTCGTCGATTTCACCCCAAAGTGGTTTGTTCAACCCAAATTCTTCATCTCCACCTCAAATCCCCTTCGATTTCACCCCAAATCCCCTTTTTCTTCATCTCCCCAATTCAAACCCTAAACCCCCAAATTCTCCCACGATGCCTCATTACCTCTACGTTGACGAACGAAGTCCGTGCAGATGGTGCTCACAGTCCCTGCTCCGACACCGAAGTTTCCTACTCCGGCACCCGGGACGAGCCCTCCGGCACACGACTCCACTCCTCCGTTCCAGTCGCACCCACAGGCCAACGACTCCACTTCTCCACGGGGGCTCCTTCTCCGGTAGCCGCGACGACCCCACATACCACCCCTCCTACTCCGGCATTACAGTTGGGGTCCGCAGCCAACGCCGCCAGGACAACCACTGAAGGACAAGCCTCGACATCGACAGCAATGGCGCAACCGCTCGCAGGGCCGGACCTTGAATTTCTGTCTGACTAGTCATAATTTTGACCCCGTCATTCCAAGTCACTGAATTGATGAATCTTCGTTTGTTTTCTTTGTAGGGTGAGGAATGCTAGTTATTTTGGCCAGACAGATCCGAATTTGTCAGGTGGGCTGCTAAATTTGGAGCCAAAATTGTTCCTTTTGGTGTTGTAAGAGAGAAGATGATGTTTGTCAAGTATGACAGTTTCCATTCCCAAGTTTTGCTTCTTTTTTTTCTGGCATTCTGATTTAAGTGATCTAGTATTCTTATGAGCTATACGGTGTGGTGTGCCTGTTTAAATGTCTGATGCATATATCAATAAATGGTTAATTGAAAGAACATACAATATCATTATCCAGTTGAGATGAAGCCCTTTGAGAAATTTCTGGAACTATATACTTGTAGTAAATGGTCTTTAACTATTTACAATTACTATCTGATATCATTGGTAAAGTGATGTGTTGAAAAAATCTACCTTTAAGATTCTTTGCTTTTGGTATTTTCAAGTGTCAGCACATGGATTAAATTAGGCTAAGAAGACCTCGAAGCATAAGCAAATAGATCACATCAGACGTTGTAGTAAATGATCTGATTTTTTTAGGATTGCCACAATTGTTCCTTTTTGGTGTTGTAGGAGAAGATGATGTTTGTCAAGTATGTTAGTTTCCATTCATCAAGTTTTACTTTTTTTTTTTGGGATTCTGATTTAAGAGATCTAGTATTCGTATTGTAGGGCACAACTTTCGTAACTCGCCTCAGGCAAGTTACGACTCAGGTCCGGCCTTGACCGCTCGCCATCACCTCCGGATCGGCCGCTAACTCCACCACGCCCTCCGATTCCGAAGAACCTCTCCTCAGCATCAGATGTCGGAATCTGAATGGTACGGTTCCTTCCTTCCTTGAGCTTCTTCAACTCTTCATAATTATTCATATCTTTATTTTCTGTTTGTAGTTAGAAAGGCTAATTCCACTGTAACAGTTAGAAAGCCTAATTGCTTAGAATGATGTAACTATTATTCACGATTCATATCCTTTTTCTGTTTGTTTTTTTTTTTTTAAATGTTATGTTTGTTTAGAAAGCCTAATTGCTTTAGTTTAGAATGATTGAAGTCACATTTCGTAAGCTTGCAGAATTTGGACTAAGTGTGATGCCTCCCGAGGTGAGATTTGTGTGCTCACCTGTCTGTTGGTACTGACTGGGTGTTGACCTACAGTTTTGACAGTTGTGTTTGTTTTGTATCTTTACAGTTGTGCATTGTTGTATCTTCCATATCTTCAAACTCTGGGCTTTCCTCGGTATTATGTTTCAGGTATTGTCATCTGTAACCTTCTGATTTGCCTATATATTTCATTTCAACCTTAATTGATAACATTCTTTTTTTATTCTAAACCTGCCTTGTGACCTTGTGTGATTTACTTTTGCCTAAAATTGGTGGATTAGTTTCCACTTCAACCCAATATTTCTTATGCTAGCATATTAACTAGTGAGTTTATTTGCCATCCAAAAAAACCTAATTGTTGAGCTCCATCCTTTTTATCTCTTTCATAGAGCACAGTACATTCAATGTGGTGCTAGTGATTAACATAATGGATTAAAGGATATATATTCTTGGCATTCTATAGGTGTGATGGGAACATAATAAATGGGTTTTCATGTAGGAGCTGCAAAATTGGTTAAACTGGTAGTTTTAATTTATGTTTATGAAGACCGACCCTTTCTAACTTTCAATTAACATAATGGCTAAAAGAATATATATTCTTGGCGTTTTATAGTTGATTTTATGCTTTTAACCAATAGATTACTGAAACCGTGTATTTTTTTTATTCATTTTGCCCCTTCCAGAACAATACTCCTAGTAATCTCTCTCTCTCTCTTGTTCTAGTTCCATCTTAATCTTCTTCTTAATAATTATTGATTTTTGCTCTATTTATGCTCTGCATATTTTTCTTTTTCATTGTTCTGGTGAGTATTGTTCACTGATAGGTGCCTCTAAATTTGTTCAGCTTATTCATTGAGTATGAATACATCAATCTTGATGATGTAAATGCAGTTTTTGATGCTCAAGAGGTTAGTAACATGTCAAAAGTTATGTCAGATTTTATAATCTTTAGAACCTGATCTTATCCGCACAGATGAATGTCTTTAAAACTTGAAGTAAGGTAGGGTCTGAATTTCCAAGTGATCTTGTGTTAGAACTGTAATATGATTTTTTATGAGTGTTTTTCCCTGTTTTTTCCTTTGATCATTTTGCACTTGAAATATTCCCCTGGATTTTCTCATGTTTTAGTCCATGCTTTAATCCCTCTGGTGCAAATCGTTGTTGCCTTTCCCTATCGTCCAGTATAACCTTTTGAGGGCAGCAGTTAATCATCTTGTTAGGTTGCTAGTATAGTCATGCCATAAACAATGTGCCAACTGTTTTTGTTAATGCAAAGATGTCTCGCAAGGGACAACTTAGATGAGCATGTGCACACCAGCCCATGCTAAGTGGCAATTCTTCCTCTGTTGGCATGAGAGTTGGAGCTGGTTCTTCTGATCCTCTTGGCGCATCTTCTATAGTTCAAAAGCAGCAGTTCTCCTGGAACTCTAAGAAGAGATGCAATTGAGCACCAAATGTACATCAAAGGGGCAACTTTGTACCCATTAGAGCACAGTCCTGGCCATAACATGCTTTGCTTTTGCACGTCCGAAAGAAGTCTTGGTGCAGATGAATATCGTCCCATCAGTTCGAGGTGTAAAAGGTCAGCAATTCTTTCATTGTAAGCTTGTAGAGTTGTAGCCCTGTAGGCTTATGTTTTCATTCTTTTTTCAAACCTTGAGATGTTGGCAGCTAGGGAATTGATCTATTGCCTATTGGCTAGTGTGTATTTGCACTTTTGTGGTTTGCATTCTGCATGTAATATTGGTTGAATGTGAGCAGATGTGATTTTGTGATTTAATGTGAATCTGAGCCGGTTTTGTGCATTTGGTATGGTAAAAACAGGGGTACTAATAATATTGTAAATATATAATTTTTTAACGTAAAATTTATTCAGGCAACGAACATAGCATATAACATTTGATTGAAATTAAAAAAAAATCAAAAATTGATTCAGGCGACGAACATTGAGAGTATTACTTATTGCTTGAATATCTCGGGGACGAGCAAACTAGTCGCTTGAACCCAAGCCACGAACAAAATAAACTCAAAATCCGTTGCCACAACATTCAGGCAATGAACATGATGTAGTCGTCGCCTAAAAATTCGGATATCCTGACAATATCCATATGAGTTCAGGTGACGAACTTTTGTCGTCACTTGAATGGCAAAAGTTCGTCACCTGAATGGTTAAGCTTGATTGCGAGGCCGTTGACCATATTCAAACAACGAACGGTTTGTTCGTTGCTTGAACGGACTCAAGCAACGAACAAACGGTTGTTCGTCGCCTGAATAATAGAGGCACGGCGTTGAAGCAACCACCATTCAGGCGACGACATGTTCGTTGCCTGAATGCTCAGGTGACGTGAGAGGTATTCAGGCAACGACTTTACGTCCGTTGCCTGAATATCCATATATATATATATATATATAGCTATATATAGCAGCTATATAGCTATATATATATATAGGGGAGGGATCAAGTGAGAAGAATTTATACCGGTGAGAAGGAAAGAAGGATTCCTATTGGTCCGTTTCACTAGAAAAAATTAAAGTCTCACGCGCCTTAAAGTTAACCATCTCCCACCTCGTCCAACCTCCACTCCGTACTCTCCCTCTCCTCTCTCGACGCTTCCTCCGGCCACTGATGCTTCGACTGCGTCCACCGCAATGGATCCTCCCTCGCCGCCGGTGACTTACCGATCTCCCGATGCCTCCCTCCTTTTCCGGTGTCGGAGCCCCCATCTCTGAGATGCTACCAGACCTCGACCTCAGCTTGCTCCGACGAGATTTCGAGCCTTGCGCACTGCCCCTTCATCACCCCCTCGACCTCGCCTCGCCGCCTCCTATGGCTTTCCATGGAGCCACAGATCTGATGCTGTCTACTGTGGGAGGAGAGCGGGTGCAGGTGCAGGTCGGCGCGGAGCACGTGACGTGCTCGGAGGACGCCGCGGTTTTCATGGCGTTGGCGGCTGCGGCGGACCTCAACGTCGACGCTTGCTTGCCCTTCTCCCAGAAGCTGCGAAAGGAGCTTATACATCTCGATGGGGAGGTCGTCGTTTGACGTTGATTCACATTGTTGTTTTGTTCAACTACGCTGTACACAACTACATATTCATTTTTGTTGGTATTCTATTCTTTGAGGATTGGAGATGTAAAGTTGTGATTTTATAAATAGAGGTTGGTTCGGTGTCTAAATAGAGGTTGGTTCAGTGACTAAATGGGGTTGGTTCAGTGGCTAAATAGAGGTTGGTTCAGTGACTGAATATGTTGGTTCAGCGACTAAATAGAGGTTGATTCAGTGACTAAATAGAGTTTGGTTCAGTGACTAAATAGGTTGGTTCAGTGACTAAATAGAGTTTGGTTCAGTGACTAAATAGGTTGGTTCAGTGACTAAAGTAGAGGTTGGTTCAGTGACTACATAGAGTTTGGTTCAGTGACTAAAGAAAGGTTGGTTCAGTGACTAAATAGCAGTGACTAAATAGAGGTTGGTTCAATTACTAAATAGGTTGGTTCAGTGACTAAATAGAGGTTGGTTCAATTACTAATTAAATGTTGGTTAAGTGACTAAATAGGTTGGTTCAGTGATTAAATAGTGGTTGGTTCAGTAAATAAATAGAGGTTGGTTAAGTGACCATATAATTAAAAAATAAACATTAAATAAATAATTAAAAATAAATAAATAAATAGAGGTTGGTTCATGAACCATTTTATTTTAAATAAAATTAATTAATTAATTAAAAATAAACATTAAAAGAAAATAAAAGAAGAATGAACATTTTTATAATTATTAAATAGTAGTGGTTCATGAAATAAGTTCTAGTGGTTCATCAAATAAATAGTATTGGTTCATCAAATAAATAGTATTGATTCATGAATCATTTAAATTTTTTTTAAAATAAATAATTAATTAAAAAATAAACATTAAAAGAAAATAAAAGAAGAATGAAAATTTTATAATTATTAAATAGTAGTGGTTCATGAAATAAATTCTAGTGGTTTATCAAATAAATAGTAGTGGTTAATTAATGAACCATTTTATTTTAATATATTTATTATCATTTTTTAAAAAATGAAATTATAAAAAAGTGAAATTATAAAAATGTAAATAATTTTAGGGTGAAATTTATATTATCACGTCTCTTAATATGTAATTTCAAATTTTATACGAAAATATTTTAATTATAATTAGAAATGTATATTAAATGTGATAATTGCTTGTGAGACAAAAAGCAATAATAATTAACAGATGCCTTAAATGATAAGAAGTGATGCATTGGCTTAGTGGTTCTTCATGAATCATGAGTATTGGCAATCCTCGGGTCTGTGGTTCAATTCCCCACCACGGTAGGTGGTATGCGCGCTCCATTTATTAATATATACAACAGGGGCGCGCGTGTAGTGGATGCGTGGAGTGGGTGCGAGCGCGCTCCATTATTAATATATACAACAGGGGCGCGCGCGGAGAGGGTGCGAGTGGGGATCGAATTCAGATGCGGGATTGGGGTTGTTGACGCGCGCGCCCCATTTTATTTATAAAACGTGGACCAATCGAATATTTTCTTTAATACATGTGGACCAATTAAATTGCTTCTTTCCTTCTCATTATTGGAGGTGTGTACCCGACCCTATATATATATATTTTTCCTTCTCATTATTGGAGGTGTGTGTACCCGACCCTATATATATATATATATATATATATATATATATATATATATATATATATATATATATATATATATATATATATATATTGGTTCCGGTGTACTCAACCATTAACGTGTATCATGTACTCAGAAATTATTCATCTATTTGTTCATGATTATTCATCTGTTTTCACGTAATTATTCATCTGTAAAAAATGTAAATTTTATTCTACCGAATAATCGCCCAAATACCACTGAATAATTTCATTCTACTGAATAATCTCTCAATACCATCGAATAATCAGAAGTTACTTTTAATCTCATCCGTTGATCTTCTTAATTCAATGGCCTAGATTTATGTAAATGATACACGTTAAGGGCTGAGTACATATGATCCATACTCTATATATATATATATGCATATATATATGTATATATATATATATATATATATATATATATATATATATATGCATATATATATATATATGCATATACATATATATATATGCATATACATATATATATATATATATATATATATATATATATATATACATATATATATATATATATATATATATACATATATATATATATATATATATATATATATATATATACATATGTATATATAATATAATATTATGTTGTACAAATAAAATAATAAAGTGTAAGAGTAAAATAGTGTATGAATAAAATATATGAAGTGCATGAATAAGATTGTGAAGTGCACAATTAAGATTATAAAATGCATAAATAAAATAATAAAGATGATAAAGTGCATATATAACATTATAGTGTGCAAATATAACATTATGTTGTGCAAATATAACACGATATTTTGCAAATATAACATTTTGTTGTGCATATCTAATAATACAATGTTATTTTGTGCACATATAATATTATGTTGTGCGAATATAACATTATATTGTGCAAATATAACTTGAAGTTGTGCAAATATAATATTATGTTGTGCAAATAAAATAATAAAGTGTAAGAGTAAAATAGTGTATGAATAAAAAATATGAAGTGCATGAATAATATTGTGAAATGCACAATTAAGATTATAAAATGCATAAATAAAATAATAAAGTTTATTAATAATAATATGAAGTGCATATATAAGATTATGAAGTACATAATTAAGATTATAAAGTGCATAAATAAAATGATAAAGTGCAAATATAATATTATGTTGTTCTCTTGTTTTTAACCTAAGTTATTTTTCTTCGACCTTTAAAACAAGAGAAGAAAAATAATTTAGGTTAAAAACAAGAGAACAAAAGGTTATTTTTGTTCTCTTGTTTTTAACCTAAGTTATTTTTCTTCTCTTGTTTTAAAGGTCGAAGAAAAATAACTTAGGTTAAAAACAAGAGAACAATTAATTAATTGTTATTTTTCTTCTCTTGTTTTTAATTAATTGTTAAGTTGAAAATTAATTGTTAAGTTGAATTGAATGAGTGTGAATCAATTTTGATTAGAATTTGTGGAGTTGAGATTTGAGCAATGAGAAACAATTTGGGGATTTTCGATTAGGGTTTGTGATCGGTGAGAAATAAATTTGTGTCTTTGCGATTTGAAAATTAAAATTGTGGTTTGTGGTTGTGGTGAGAAATATATTTAATTTGTGAATTTGTTTTTTGTGATTCGAAACTGTGGTTTGTGATTGTGGTTGTGAGAATGAATTTGTGAATTTGTTACTTTAATATGAATAACCACCATTAGAATTTTGCGCATAATTTCATAGTTGGTCAGTCAGAAACTTGTGTTTGTGGCAGTTCTGCATATTTCAAAAAATTAATTAAATGATATTGTAGTTTAGCTGTAAAATTTTGAAGTTGGTAATGTAGGTTTTTGAATCCGCAAAACAGTATAGTGACGTTTTTAGTGTCATTCAACAAATAAGTAGAAGTGAAGATGTCAAGGGTGTATATAGGTACAATCTTAGAGTCGAACATTTCAAGCCGTCATTTTTCGGAAAAAAAATTCAACCCCCCCTTACAAAAATTCCTGGATCCGCCACAGAGCTCAAGCTCGGCTCGAAAAAAGCTCGACTCGAGCGCGTTCACTTATCTAAACAAACCGAGCATGAACATGATTTTAAACTTGGCTAAAAGCTCGGGTCATTCGATTTAAGCTCGAATTTTATGAAATTTCTAAAATTTTCTTTAAGTTAATTTGTTATGACCAAGTAAAACTGCTTAAAGGTCGAAAAAAGCTCTGTTCGAGCTCGTTCATTTACTAAAACAAATCAAGCTTGAACAAAAAAAAAGCTCATTTAAAAATTGGGTTCGGCTCAGCTCGGCTCGCTCAAGCTCATTTAACAAATGAACCAAGCTTAAACAAATCAACTAACTCGACTCGTTCAGCTCAAATAACACCCCTCAAATAACACCCCTGCGTACTCCATCTAGTATGAAAGCAGATTCAATGGGAATTAATATCCCAACGAGGTGGTACAAATTAAAGATTGAGATGATGTACCATAACTGAAGGCTTTTTGAACTTCTTTATTGGCAACGAATTAACGAACTGGGGTATATGATTATGTATATATGCTTCCCCCATATGAGTTGTTCCCCACATAGATATACATAAGATAACACATATATATACACACACAAAGCTTCCCCCATATGAGCGTTCCCCAGTCGATAATCTCTACATCTTAATTAGCTTAATTCCATTATAAGCAACTCCCCATATATATTTGTGCCTTTGTTCGATCATTTCATTTTCAAACTACGCTTTTCCGTGTTTTCAGCCAACACATTCCACAATGTACGTACGTACGTTCACAAGCTTACTGACGAAATTTATAGATATGATGAATTGTATGTTCCGACGTTTTGCTGTCTGCCGTTTATATTATCAGCATCTCAAGGGGAATGCGAATGGAACTGAAAACTCATGAGAAGGAGGGTTAGGACTGGTAGAAGCAGGTACAGAAGCACCGGGAGCGTTATCTCCAATAAACTTCAAGTAAAAATCCTTCATAACATGTCTCGCATGATAAAGAGGATCTGATCGTGGTTCACAGTAACATTTGAAACAAAGAGAATCAAGAAATGGTTCTTTAACATCTTCCTGAAATTCCGTCATAGCCATCCTTGAGAATTCATCATACTTTTGATATAATGGGCATGTTTTTCCAAATACAAGAAGTGATGATAATCAAAGAAATGACAGATGGCGGACAAATGATGAAACATATGATGACAAATAATGATAGATAGCTGATAAAGGATTAAACAAAGGATAAAAGTTTACCACTTCTCCGTCGAAAAAAAGATAAAACTTCTTCACACATACTTTTCAGTTTTCACATTACAAACCCAATGCAAAGAGGTTTGGTCGTTGTCAAAATAATGAAAACTACATCCAAGCTTTTGAGCAATAGATGGGAAAGTTTCAAGAATCCAAATCTGCTAAACACACACACACACACCACACACCCTGATTTTCAACATGACAGATAGCTACAAATTAAATAAACAATGAGTAGTGAAAGTCAAAAGTGAATAAAAAAATCACCTGGAAGGATAACAGATATATATCCATGCAGCACATATACACCCTTTTCTTTCCAAGACATCTCAAAAGATGACAACTTCCTCAAACATTTAAACAACTGCTGGTAACATTCACGACCCCAATGATATTTCTCAAAATTTTCAGATTCACAAGCAAGCGCTAAATGGTCCAAACTGACCACTTCAAAACGTTTAAACAACAATCTCTCTCTTGATCTGTCTTTATTTGGATCCAACTCGTGAGTTTTGATGGATTCATTTGCACTGATTTCAAGCACGTTTCTGTTTTTTGGATGTTTCTTAGTTTTGATCGATTCAATTGTACCGATTTCAAGTCAATTAGTAAATTTCTCCGGTATGATTTCATTTTCTATAGTATCGACTGACCCATGCTTGAACATTAGGGCATTACCTCAGAGACTTTGAGTAAGATGACCATTCCTTTTATAACTTTAATATGAAGTTGGGGGATGATCATGCTTGTTACAACTTACCAGCATTTGGAGTAATCAGTTGTTTAGGAAAAAGCTAATAACAGCAAGGTTGATTTGTATTCCTTTTGCTTAGCAACTGATTTACGGTTTGTTTTCTGCTATTTCATATGATGTCTCTTTTGTTGACATTGAAATGTATTTGCATTTATAACTCAAAAGCCATTTGACCGTTGAATCGTTGATCCATCATCAGAATTTCTCTCCTAATCAGTGAATAAATCTGTAGCCATTCATGGATTCTGAAAGCCCCATGTTTAGGTTACCTTTGGCATAACCATGTAGAACTCGATCATGATAGATGTGATAGGTAGTTTGAAGGTTCAACTTAGCTAGTTTAGGATTGACTGAGTTAGTTCATCTAAGTCAGTTACAAGTTATAGAAATAGAATCATGTGTATCATCTTCATCGTTCGTCTCTTCGTCCTCACAATTTGCTTGATTCTTTGTCTTAGCTTTACTTCCATTTAAGTAGTGTGTGATTGAACACTTTTTCTGCTTTGGATCACACATCTTCGGAATTTCTGTCTCCATGAAGTTTCTTGTGCAACTTTGTAATTCACTTATACTTATTTTGTTGAGAAAGATTTGCAGGCTTTGATTTTATTTAGTAAATCAATTTGCATGTTGTAATTGTTATTCATTATAGGAGTAGCTTAAAGTGGATTAGCTTTTTACTTGTGTTAAGAATCTTAAGATCCATAAGCTCAATTATGGAAGAGCGTCTGAACAACTGATGTTCAGGAGGTTGGTGGTTCGATTCCACCTGGATCTATAATTTTAATTGTGCACTTCATAATCTTATTCTTGCACTTTATCATTTTATTTATGCACTTTATAATCTTAATTATGTACTTCATAATCTTATATATGCACTTCATATTATTATTAATAAACTTTATTATTTTATTTATGCATTTTATAATCTTAATTGTGCATTTCACAATATTATTCATGCACTTCATATTTTTTATTCATACACTATTTTACTCTTACACTTTATTATTTTATTTGCACAACATAATATTATATTTGCACAACTTCAAGTTATATTTGCACAATATAATGTTATATTCGCACAACATAATATTATATGTGCACAAAATAACATTGTATTATTAGATATGCACAACAAAATGTTATATTTGCAAAATATCGTGTTATATTTGCACAACATAATGTTATATTTGCACACTATAATGTTATATATGCACTTTATCATCTTTATTATTTTATTTATGCATTTTATAATCTTAATTGTGCACTTCACAATCTTATTCATGCACTTCATATTTTTTATTCATACACTATTTTACTCTTACACTTTATTATTTTATTTGTACAACATAATATTATATTTGCACAACTTAAAGTTATATTTGCACAATATAATGTTATACACTTCATAATTTTAATTGTGCACTTCATCATTTTATTCTTGCACTTTAACATCTTATTTACGCACTTTATCATTTTATTCTTGTACTTTATAAATTTATTCATAAACGGAAATAAAAATAAGACACCCATAAATAGCCTATACGGGATTTGAACCTGTGTCTCTGTGCATAGCACATCGCTCTCCCATTTTGAGCTAATAGACTTTTAATGAAACATCTTGCATAGTAATGCAATTTTAGAATACAATTGTGCAATCTGAACTATATTAAGTGCAAAAATAAAATATATTAGTGCAATTTTAGATAACAATTGTGCAATTTGAAGTCATATTTCAAGTCGGAAACTATTATCTACCTCAGCAACGACAATGAAGACTGAGGGGACGCCCTTTTATATATGCACTTTATAATCTTAATTATGCACTCCGTAATATTATTCATGCACGTTATCATTTTATTCTTGCACTTTATAATCTTAATTGTGCACTCCATAATCTTATTCATGCACTTCGTGATTTTATGCTTACATTTTATCATTTTATTTATGCACTTTATAATCTTACATGTGCACTTCACAATCTTATTCATGCACAAAATCATTTTATTCGTGCACTTACTTTCTAAAATAGAAACAATAAAGCAAATAAAGTAAAATTTAGTAACAATAGCATCTATTGTATTATTGTTCACTTTATATTTTGTAATCTCAAATTTTCACTTTTTAAAATAAAGACAAAAAAATATATTTGTGCACGTATTGTTACATTCTAATTTCATAATATTATATTTGAACTTTATAATATTATTTATGCACTTTAATTTATTATTTTTGCATTTTAGAATATTGAAGATGCACATTATATTATTTAAACCCCAATAAAAATTATGGGTTAAAATCTGTAAATTGTACAATTGAAATAGGCAATATTTATACAAATAGAAAGTATGGGGAGGTTTTTTGTAATTTTAGTATCTTTTTTCTCCTCCCTTCCGTTGCTACAGTAACTGTTACACAGATCCTCTTCAATGGCCGCCGCTTGCTTCGAATTCGACGACGGTGAGGCCACCTGTAAGATCTGCAACATTCGAGGGTGCTTGGGATGCCCTCTGTTCCGTCCAATCACACCTGCCACCTTCACTACGACTCCAAAGGGAGCCTCACCCTGAGATTGAACAATCGGAAAACGGAGAAATTGGTATAAAATTCTCGACTTGCTTGAGGATTTCGATGCAATCAAGCTTGGGGATGAAGATCTGGAGAGGGAAGGAGGTTGGTGCGCCGCTGGCTTAGGGATTAGACGAGGACGGTGGTCAGAGTTGAAGCGAGCGGAGATTTCTCGAAGATTCAGAGCGCAATCTCCCTGAGCCCTCTCGAATTCCGCACTCGGCGAACCCAATCCACTGCTGCCGATGTCGTCCTCCTCCAAAGGGAGCCTCTCGGCGAGTCGGCGACGTTGTTGAACGAAGCTTCCATCGCCACCAAAGGCCTCGCCGTTACGCAGCGTTGGCTGCGTTGCTGCTTTAGAAGCGTGGGCCATTTTTTTTTCTGTTAGAAAATGACCAGACCCGCGGCCCAAACTCAAAAAATTGGTCAATTTTCACTTTAAGAGGTATTTTCATCTTAAGCCCCATTTTCATTTGAATCTTTACCTATATATATATAATTTTCTAAAGAAATAATTTTAGTTAGATAACAATTTAAAAAAATATATAGATTGTATATATTTAATCAACTAATATATATATATATGTGTGTGTGTGTGTGTGTCTATATATATATATATATATATATATATATATATATATATATATATATATATATATATATATATATATATATATAATGTGGATTGTGATGATTTTTTCATAAATTATGGTCATACTAATTACATAACTTTATCAATACGAAGAAGATCAAATATTTTGGGTAAATTGAAATAACACTTAGCCGTGTAATGATTATCAACTCATGTAATCCAATTTTTTTTTTCCCTAATTATTTTAGATGTGGATATAATTTTGGAAGAGTTTATGGAAGATCTATTGCTTTTGCGGATAAAGAAATAAAATTTTCCTATCTTGAAGGTATTGATATATTTATGAGATATATTTTTTGATTTTATACATATACAAAATGGATAGATTTTTAGATTTTGATATATATATATATATATATATATATATATAGTTTAGATTGTTAATGTTATTTCACAAACGTTCAACTCTTCTCCCTTCTTTTTGGTGCTGTTATTTAAGGTTATTAATGACTTTGTTTACGATTTCCTTGTTAAGCTTTTCGAAATAACATGTTCATTGGTTACAAAGTATATTATTTTGTTATTTCCACTAATATATACTAAATTTTCATATGTTGTCAATAAAGTATTTTGAACAATCGAAAATTAGTAGAACTAGGAACAATCAACCAATGGAGATTTTAGACAATGAGAGCTTCCATTGAGCTCTAGAAACTCAGTTTGTTACAACTGAAATTCACACTAGAATTTGGTGCCCAAACCCACTCTTATGTCTCCTAGCTACACAAGAGGTTAAGTCCCGAATTTACCAAAATACCCTTCACAAAAATGCAGAATTACAATGTAATATATGATCAATTAACCTATGATCATATATTCCATATCCCCCTCCCCCTCAAACTTGGCCTAAACTAGGAGTGACAAGACCAAGCTTAGAAAGCAAAAACTGACGTTGATGGGAGCCTAATGCCTTTGTGAGAATGTCTGCAACTTGCTGGGAGGAAGACACATGGGAAGTAGAAATGAATCCTTGCTGAACCATCTCTCTAATGAAATGAGCATCAAGCCTTACATGCTTCGTCCACTCATGGAACAAAGGATTAGCTTCCAGTTCCTGTGCAGATTTGTTATCACAGTACAAGGAAATGGGAAGCGAGATATGCACACACAAATAAGATAAGAGACCTTGCTACCAAACAAGCTCACTGGCTGCAGTGGACATAGCCCTATACTCACTCTCAGTTGATGACTTAGAGACAACTTTCTGTTTCTTGGTTTTCCATGAAACCAAAGAGGAACCTATGAAAACACAGTATCCAGTGAGGGATCTACTTGTGTCTATGCAATTACCCCAATCAGCATCACTAAAAGCCCTCAACTGGAAAGAAGAAGAAGCAGGGAATGAAAGAACTAGATTAAAACTTCCTTTCAGATATCTGAGAAGATACATTGTAGCATTCCAATGGGGTTGCAATGGATTTTGAAGAAACTGACTTAATTGCTGCAAAGTGTAAGAGATGTTCGACCGGGTGTGGGTAAGATATAGGAGCCTCCCTATAATTCTCCTATAAGTTTCAGGATGATCAATGGGATCTCCATCATGAGATGATAATTCTGTGCCATGCTGCATTGGAAAGCCAGTGGCTTTACAATTCTCCATCTGAGCATCTTTTAGGATATCCAGGATATACTTCCTTTGGTTAAGCAAAATTCCACTGGATGAACGAGCAATTTCCATACCAAGGAAGTACCTAGCAACTCCCAAATCTTTGATAGTAAAAGCAGAATGGAGGGCTTGCTTTGTGAGTTTGATATCATCTGAATAATTCCCAAGAAGGAGCATATCATCAACATAAACTAGTGCCACTGTCATGCAAGAGCCTGATCTCTTAACAAAAAGGGAATAATCATGCTTGGACTGAGAATAACCCAACTTGATCAAGAATTGAGTAAGTTCATGGTTCCATTGTCTGCTTGCTTGTTTAAAACCATAAAGAGATCTATGCAACTTGCAAACATGACCAGTTGGTACCTGATAGCTCAAAGGAGGGACCATATACACTTCTTCATAAAAAAAACCATGAAGAAATGCATTGTTGAGATCAAGTTGATGCAAAACCCAACCCTTGACAGCAGCTAGTGCTAGAATGCCCCTCACGGTGGAGAGCTTGGCTACAGGAGAGAAAGTTTGTTTATAATCCATGTCTTTCACTTGATTGTAACCCTTTGCAACCAATCTAGCTTTATATCTCTCAATTAACCCATCTGGCCTATACTTGATTTTAAAAATCCATTTTGATCCTATAGCCTTCTTGCCTTGAGGAAGAGGGGTAATGGACCAAGTGTGATTCTTTTCTAGAGCAGAGATCTCATTTTGCATAGCAGTTTCCCATTCAGATATGCCTTTAGCTTGAGCATAACTGTTAGGCTCAAACACATCACAAACATTTACCAATGAGTCAAGGACTGAGCATAATCAGAAGATAAATGAGCCAAATTATGAAGACTGAACACTGCAAAAGATTGAGAAAGAGACTCATCTGACATAGCAGGATGTCTACTTGGCAAACCTGAACAAATATAATCTTGTAGTTTGGAAGGGGGACGAATAGTCCGTTTGGGAAGAGGAGGAGGACCAGTAACACTCTCAAGTGACGAAAATAAGATTGGTGATGTGGGAGGAGATGACAGATTAGGGGTTATATGATCAGAAGAACCCTCATGAGGATTACCACAGTCCTGTACAGGAATCACATTAGGTGAATGACTATTATGAGAAGGAGCACATCTGGTTGTTGAAAAAGGTGCATCATCAGAATCAATGTGGGAGGTGTCCTTTGGAAACATAGGAACATTATGAGAAATAAAATCTCCTCTGAATGGAAACACATACTCCACAAACTGCACATGTCTACTAATAATCACAACATTCCTATCCCAATCATACAACTTATAGGCCTTTTGACGAGGTGGATATCCCAAAAACACACACCTTCTAGCAATGCTACCAAGTTTATCCCTTCTGTCATTTGGTTGTAAGGCATAACACAGACAACCAATCACTCTCAATCTCTCATAAGCAGGTGGCACATGAAACAACATTTCAAATGGTGATTTCTACCCCAACACAGAAGATGGCATCTTGTTCACTAAGTAAGTAGCACTCAAAACACAGTCACCCCAAAACTTAATAGGCAAACCTGCAAACAATCTAATGGCTCTAGCAGTTTCAAGTAAATACCTATGTTTTCGTTCAAAACGCCCATTTTGTTCATGCACACCAGGAGCAGACCTCTAGTGGACAATCCCATGAGCAGCAAACAGTTCAACACAACCTCTTTGTGTAAACTCAGTCCCATTATCAGATCTAATGCACTTCACAGACACTTGAAACTATGATTCAACCAGTGCAAGAAACTTTGTAATACACCCCAAAACTTGCATCTTATCCTGAAGCAAGTAAACCCAACTAGAATGATCATCAAGTATAGTGAGGAAATAACGAGCACCACAAATAGAGGGAGTCTTATATGGACCTTACAAATCCATATGCAACAAATGAAATGGAGCAGCAGCTAAAGAATCACTTCTGTCAAACTTAAGCTTGTGAAATTTAGTCAATGATCGAGCAAGTATCACAATTGAAACTGTTGTCCTTAACATCCTTACACAAAGGCAAATGTTTCATTTTGGACCAAGACGAGCATGAGTAGTAAGCATGCTGTCAACATTATTACAAACCACCTTATTAATAGCAGAAGAATCATCAGACTTATCTTTCATAATGAAGAAATGAATCCTGTATAAACCTCCTTTCTCCCATCCTTTAATCAGTAAACTCTCAATTATAGGATCCTGTAGGCAACAAGATGCCTCATCAATTTTGAAAATAAGCTTCTGATCCTTAACCACTTTAGAAACATAAAGCAAATTATGACAAAATTGAGGCACAAACAACACATTTCTTATCACAAATTTGTCATGCAACACAACAGTACCACACCACTTCACTAAGATATGAGATCCATCAGGCAATCCCCAAAAAAATGGATGTAGGCAAAGGAACAATCTCAGAAAATATCCCTTTATCAAAAGCAATATGGTCTGTTGCCCCTGAATCAACAATCCATGCATGTTTATCACCTTTGTTCATTCCAACAAGAAAAGATACACTTAATGTACCTGCAAAATGAACCATGGCTTGGTTCACAGAGCTCTCTGAGTGATCCATAGTGCCCTTTCCTTTCATCATCCTGACAACTTCATTATATATGGCATTAACCATTGCAGGATCAGGTTTCATCTCCTGAAATCCATGATCCAAGGGACTTTCAACCTGGGGTGTCTCAAACTGAGCAGCAAATTTCCCTTGTGGCTTCCCTTTGTCGTCTTCTTTTGGCCCCTTGAACCATTCTGGATAACCTACTAGTTTGAAACAATAGTCTTTTGTATGTCCTTGCTCATTACAATAGTCACGCTTACGATCCATCTTAGCTCTCTTCTAATCCCTTTTAGCTTGCTCAAACCTCAACTGATCACCTTGCTTACCATATCCATATTTGTTCGCTGCATTTTCTTCAGCATCAGCTTGCTGAAGTTTACTTACAACTAATGCATTGATATCACTTGGAATGACTGAAGTCACCCCTCTGGATCTTTCCAATTGAACTGCCATTTGAAACGCCTTCAATAGACCTAGCATAGGGTCTTTCGAGAGAACATTCCCACACAGTGGCTCATACACATCGTTGAGCCCCATCAGAAATTGCATAACCTTTGCTTTTTCTTCCCTCTCAATGATCTTTTTAAGTAATCCACAACTGCAATTCCCAATTCCACCACAGTTGCAACTTGGAACAGCATCTAAAAGCTGTAATTCGTCCCAAAACTTCTTTAACTTTCCATAATATGCGCCTACAAACATATTCTCTTGCCTAACATTGCATAGATCACGACAAAGCTGATAGATCAAAGGATCATTCGATTCACAGTATCTCTCTCTGATTTCATTCCATAACGGAACAACAGTTTCACAGTACATAAACATTTCAGCAATCTCACTAGCCATGGAATTTACTAGCCAGCACATAACCATGTAGTCTGCCCTTTCCCATTTCTCAAAATCTTCACTGCCAGCAGCTGGTTTCACGCAGTTACCTGTGATAAAACCTAGCTTCGCTTTGGCTCCAAGAGCCATGCGAACTCCTCTACTCCAGCTCGTAAAATTTGACCCATTGAATACTGTATTAATGATTAATTGCGCTCTTGGATGGTCTGAATTCGAGAGAAATAAAGGACTGAAATGCACGTTATTCATACCTTGATTCAGATCCCCAAATTGCATTCCATTAAATCCTCCATATATAGCCACCTCTCCCAGCACCAAGAGCGGGGGGCATCACCGAGATGAAAATCCCGCGACCTCCACCTCCACCATTAACAACATCAGCATAATTCTAACCAATTGGATTCGGTGAACCTCTACTAGCCATGAGAAATCGCGAAGAACGAGTAACTAAGATCTGACGGCAAGTTCGCACTGCAAATTGATTCCAGATCACAATCAACTAATCAACTATTCACGAACTAGATCGATCTAGCTCTGATACCATTTGAACAATCGAAAATTAGTAGAACTAGGAATAATCAACCAATGGAGATTTTAGACAATGAGAGCTTCCATTGAGCTCTAGAAACTGAGTTTGTTACAACTGAAATTCACATCAGAATTTGGCGCCCAAACCCACTCTTATGTCTCCTACCTACACAAGAGGTTAAGGCCCGAATTTACCAAAATACCCTTCACAGAAATGCAGAATTAAAATGTAATATATGATCAATTAACCTATGATCATATATTCCATAAGTATAAATTTATTTAGACTTGAGAAATTAGTTTTTTCATGTGTTGTTTTCACTAATACTCTGTATATACTAGCAAGAAGTAAGGAGTAAAGAGAAATTAGCTTTTATACTAATAAAGTATAAATTCATTCAGATTTGAGAAATTAAACGTATGAAAGAAATTAATTAATTGAATAAACGGGTTTTATTATCAAAATTATTTAAATTGAAAAAATCGTACACAATGCGGTACTGAACTAAAGTTATATGTGTTGGGATGTCTTGGGATTGTCCCACATCGAAAAACACGATAATCCGAGCCTTGTATATAAGTCAGTGGGCCAATCCTCCTATTGCCAATTGGTTTTAGGATGGAACCTCGCTGGTCTTGTGTGCTCGGCTTGGGTGCGCATAAGCGCTCTGACGTGTGGAGCCCCCACGTTCTATGGCCCACCGGGATTTATCATGGTATCAGAGCGGTGCGGTTCGGGACCCTGGTCTATCTACTAGGCTGGCTGGCCTTAAAGGCTCAAGACGTCAAGTGCAACTGGCATATATTGCGAGGCCAGGCAGTTGCACTTGAGGGGCGTGTTGTGATGTCTTGGGATTGTCCCACATCGAAAAATACGATAACCCGAGTCTTGCATATAAGTCAGTGGGCAAATTCTCCTATCGCCAATTGGTTTTAGGATGTAACCTCGCTGGTCTTGTGTGCTCGGCTTGAATGCGCATAAGCGCTCTGACGTGTGGACCCCCCACATTCTATGACCCACCGAGATTTATCAAGATTGGCCAAAATATAGTCATACACTTTCTTAATAGTCCTAATTTATGTTTTTTACACCTCCTTCGCTTTTATACACATACACCCTAAATAATCTCTCTCGATAGTCGATCGATCATATGACTAATTGTCGATGGTTATATACATGAAATAATAAAATAAAGATACTCCGTATATGTTTGACCTTAGTGGGCATTGGATTTAATCATTTCTTCGAGACAACCATAAAAGTTTGATTCAAGTCCCCGTCTGTATTTAATATATGGATGGTTTTTAAAACAAAAATAAAAAGTTGGTCCGTCTATATATATAGATGACCCCAATGATACATCCTCTGCAAGTACTATTTCAGTTGAGAGGACGTACGACAAATATAAAGAGAGGATGATGAAGCCAAATCCACTCCACCTGAAATCTGTAAACCACATCTCCATCGTCTGTAGATCCCTCCAACACTCTCTTTCTTTCTACCAAAACGTTCTTGGCTTCGTCCCCGTTCGTCGCCCCGACTTCGATTTCGACGGCGCTTGGTAATTCACCCCTATCGTTATTATGAACCCCCATTCTTTATATTGCTTCTTTGCATATGTTCTAAAAGTGTGTTTTTTTACCCTCAGATGTTTGCATCGAGTACTTAAATTGAATTTGCTTTTTGTCTGTCTTGGATCAATTGAATTAATGTTTTTATTATAATTATAAAACTAGGGAAGGTGCCCAGTGAAAGTGAACGCGTCAAAATACAGTATATGATAAATAATATCTAAATATTCATCATTTTAATCTAGATGTGAAAAAAAAATTGATGTTGCACAAAAAAAAAATAAGAAAAAAAAATTGATAAATGTCACATGCAGAGTTTTTATTATTATAAAAAAACATTTATAAATATTAAATGACATGATTTTTTTTCGAAATTAATCGATATACTTGAACTAATATGTAAGTCTAGGTAATTATATATCACTCATTCAAATTAAAATTAATTAATTTTCTAGGACGTTTTTGCTTACTTATTTTTGTTGATTACTAACATTAAACTCGATTAAACTTGAAATTTGAATGTACAAAGGTTATTTGGTTATGGAGTTGGGATCCATTTGCTGCAATCGAATGACCCGGAAAGCTTGCCCAACAAACAAGATATTAATCCAAAAGACAACCACATATCTTTTGAGTGCGATAGCATGGGAGTCGCGGAGAAGCAGCTGATGGAGATGGGGATAAAGTGCAAGCGATGTCGAGTTGAAGAAGGAGGGATTTACATTGATCAGCTCTTCTTGCACGACCCTGATGGCTTCATGATCGAGATTTGCAACTGTAGCGATCTCCCTATCGTCCCCCTTGTCCCTGCCGATCCTGCATTGGCTTGCTCTCGGGTTAATCTACAAGCATTGCAGTCCCAGGTGCAAAAACTAGTGTAATACCCGGGAGCTTAAATCATCGCAAAGCCCATATTTATTTTCTCAATCCATTATTACTCGAGAGATTATTCTTTTTTTCTCGATTTCATCCTTTGTTGTGATTGCTTTTACTCTTTAAAAACTTGTTAGCTCATGGCGTATATGAAAATCAAGGGCCTAGTCAGTGCCTAATAAAAACGGATGAGAATATTTATGATTATGTGAAGAATCAAGAATCAATTCCAATCATGCAATCAAACACACACATACAAAAAACAAAATATGAAATCAATCTCAACAGTACACTACGTCAGATTTACATTCGGGCGACGGACAACAATTTTTTCGTCGCTTGAAAAACGTTCTCGCGATGAACAAAACATGAGCCGTCGCGCGTGGGCGAGCCTATTGTAACTCAACGAGGCACATCTCTTGGGCGACGGAATCAGAGCAACTTCGTCGCTAGAGTATAATGGGGCGACTGATATATATATGAGCCATCGCTGGAATGGGGAAGTGGACTGTGGTTTTCTGACACTCATTGGGGCGATGGAATTATATGTAGTCTGTCTCTTGAATTTTTTGGAGAGACGGAGATCCATGTAGTCGTCTCTTGAATATGCAGTGGATTTTGTTTTTTTTTACACTGATTGGGGCGACGAAATTATGTACAAGTTCTTCTCCCGAACATTTTCAATTCTGGACAATAAATGAAGCTTACTTACCCCCATTAATGTGTTCACTTTTAAGGTTACTTTTGTAACCTTAACCAATATCGAAACCTTCTTCCTCCTCATCTACCCTCTTTCCCTTCTCCATTTTTCAAAGCTTGTTTTTTTTTTTAATGTGCACAAGGGTTGTGGAGATTCAACAAAATCAATTTATTTAGAGTTGTGGAAAGGTATGTAGTTGTATACATATAATGTTATATTTTGATGGATTTGTAAAATTTTGATGGATTTTTAACTAACCTAACAACCTAACATGGAATGACCAAACTACCCTTGACAGTTCAACCAAATAACAAGATGTCCGAACCTTCCTAACACGAGCCATATAATTCATATACCCCCCTCAAGATGGCCTTGCAACTGGGTTGACAAGGCCAAGCTTGGACCTTATGAACTTATGCTGTATAGAGACTAATGGTTTAGTCAAAATGTCAGCAGTTTGCTGAGTGGTAGAGACGTGAGAAGTACGAAGGAAACCATCCAATATCATGTCACGAATGAAGTGGTAGTCAACATGAATATGCTTAGTCCGTTCATGGAAAATGGAAATGGTTGCAAGGTGCTGAGCAGACTAATTATCACAATGTAAAGTAATGGGCAGAGGAACACTAATATGAACATCCGAAAGCACACCAGAAATCCAAGCTAATTCATTGACAGTAGCAGACATCGCTCTGTATTCACTCTTGGTAGAGGAGTTAGAGACCACCTTTTGCTTCTTAGAATCACCCTATTTTTACCACGAACCACTTGATGCCATCCTCACAACGATACTTTGCCATCATCCATTACTTTTCCTTTCAAACTTTCACACAAAAGGAGGGTTAAATAAAAGCACAATTTCCAAGATAAATGCAACAATAATCAAGTGCACTTTGTAGGCTCATAGAGAAGTGGAGGGTAATAAGCATTAAGGTGGGATAATTTTGGCCATATGGTGCTAATAAACCGGGGAAATGGAGTATATTTCCAACAACTTTCTTACCACATTCCTTCTTCTTTAGATTTCCTCACCTTTCTCTCTTTGCTCTTTGTTTTTTTCACTATATTGCTTTTACGTCTCTAACCTTGACACTACCTTCTCGCTAGTCGCAAACATGGGTGTCATGAATGACCCCAGATATTTAATGCTTCAGACTTCTTACCATGTTGTCCCATCTCACTCGAACTAACATCTCAAGCAAGCAGGGTCGATCATCCTTTACTCCTAGGTGACTGGATTTTCTTTCACTCGTTAAATTTTCAATTAATAATCATCTCCAACCTGCCATCAAACTTCAATACAATTTCCACAACAAAAAGAAACCATAACTTCTCCAAACATTTCATCCATTTTCATCCTAAATCCTCGAATCGATAAAAAGGCTAAAAATAGGCAAATGCAATTTAGTGGAGCCAACAAAAAGGATATAAGACTCAGATGGTTCTTTTGTGCGAAAAATATTAAAGGTAGGATGGGAAATATAAGTTCATATGGAAAATAAAGTCCACCATCATATTATCATCACAAATATAAAAAACAACATCAAAGTTACTTCCTTTTGCTGACTCTCTAACTTTCTCAAACCAAGTATGACATTTCTTGTCCTAGTCAAATAAGGTGCAGTATCTCTAACAAGATCATTTTTTGCGTCATAAAGTGTTTTCTAGGATTTCGTGACATATTCCATTCAAAACAAATAAGGGTGTTGTCCGTCCTAAAAAAATAAAAATAAAGACTCAAACAAGAAATAAACATGGAACTGATAATGCATATTTTAGATATGCATTATAGGTAGACATGGCCACGAATCACGGGTCGGGCAGGTCGACCCGTGACCCGCCGGGTTAGGGTCCAAGGGTTGAAGGGTTGGCTCAGGTTGAGGGTCAGGGTTAGGGTCGGGGAAAAGATAACCTATGACCCAGCGGGTCAACCCGCCATTTCAAAATATATTTTTTTTGAAAAAATTATTTTTAATAAAATAAATTTATAATTATTATGTAAATTATTCTTAGAATAATTCATAATATTATTCATAATATTACATAAAGTAATATGCAAGTGGCAATGTGGGACAAATGAACCCATATTCTTCTCATTTTATAGACTTGAAAGTCTTCCTTCCATCCCCTCATTTCTTGAATAGGTAAATAAAGAGCGGCCATTCCGGGGTTCGAACCGGGGACCTATGGGTACTACCCACAAGTCCTTTCCAATGAGTCATCCCCTCATTTCCAATGTGGGAGAAAGACTTCCTCCCACATTGAAAATATGGATTTAGATTGAGAAGCCATGATGCTATATATATGTATTCCACTATCATATTTCTCCCACTTCACTTGTTTCCTACATTTCCTACATTGGAAATAAACTTGGAAATGAAGTTTGAGAAAAAATATATTTTTATATTTTTTCCTTTTACATCCCACATTGAAATTATTGTGGATGAAAGAATTGGTACGGGAATATAAAATTTTTCCACATTTTTAACATTTCATATCAAAGTGATAAAATGTGTTGTGAAGAACTTATCTTTATATATCATTTATTTATTTATTTTTAATAGTTAAGTTTTTTTTTAAAAAAATGATTTTTTTAAATAATGTGACATGTCGGGTCAACGGATCAACCTGGCGGATCAACGAGTCGACCCGAACCCGTCAACCCGTGGCATTTTCAGGTCAGGGTTTGGGTCATGTCCCCCGGGTTCTTGACCCGGCGGGTCCGAACCGTGTCCATATCTAATTATAAGTAGGTCTTATTGCATTTAAGTAGTCATATTGCATATGTTTTGTTCTATTTCCATTATCCTTCAAGTGAAGTACTTGAGTTCGGAATCTACGCCTTTTTAGTGTTTATTCTGCCGTTTTATGATTCGATCTTGATGGAGACTTGGGAGATCTTAGAGATTGATTTTTTTTAGCATAAGGAAGGCCAATGAAGAAGCATCAAGGGAGCAAGACATCACAACATCAAAGCAAAGGAAGAACCGTGGAGCCAAAGGAGCGGCTCCCGTTGGTGCCCCGTGTTCAGCAATTGCCAATTTCGTCAAAAGATTCTATTATTATTATTATTATTATTATTATTCCCCTAGGGTTTTGCACGACTCTATTTAGGTTATTTTCATTATATTCCGGTCGCGTGTGTTTTTGTGTATGCCGTGAGAGAGAGAGACGACATAAAATTGAGACGATGAGCGTTACTTTGACTATGAGTTGCTAAACTCATAGTTTCACATGTGATTCGAATACATGGTTTGGATGAATTGTGAGAATTTGATTTGAATTAGTTATTTATAAGTTTATTTATCATCTTGTTCTTATTGATATATATATATATAGTGTGGATCATATGTACTCAAGGCTTATTGTGTATCATGTACACAAATCCTAACCATTGATTTAGAGGAATTGGAAGGCTGAGATTAATCCTTCATTTTGAGTAATTGAAAATAAAAAATAAAAAAAAAACACCCCCACTTCTATAGAAGCGCGTACAATCCCACCCCTGCCAACAATCTTTTTCAACCCTAGAGAATTAGAGAAAGAGAAGGGGAGACGATCGGGCGAGGGCTAGGCGGAGGCTGGATGAGCGATTGGGACTCCAACGATGGCGGCGACGAGTCTCTTTCCGGCACTCGAAGGCAGATCCGTGAGGTGCGGCAAAGGCGGACCACAAAGGCGGAGCCGTGAGGTGCAGATCGGGGGCAAATCGGCGGCGATTTGGAACGGCGATGGTGTCCTGGTGGGATAAATCGCCCCTTTCTCTTCTCCTCCTCCCTTCTCGATTCACAACGACGACGGCGTCGAGTCTCTTTCCGGCATTCGAAGGCGGATCTGTGAGGTGCGGCGAAGGCGGACCACAAAGGCGGAGCCGTAGGTGCAAATTGGGGGCAAATCGATGGCGATTTCGGCGGCGATTTGGAACGGCGATGGTGTGTTGGTGGGATAAATCGCCCCTTTCTCTTCTCCTCATCCATTCTCGATTCACAATGAAAGGGGTGGTTCATTTGATTGGAAGCATAGGCGATGCCGACGGTGTGCTGGTGAGTGCAAGCAGAGGCGATGGCGACTGGAAAGAGGAGGCGATGGTGACTGCAAAGGTGCTGAGGTTCATAGTGCAAAGGTGCGCCGCCGAGCAGGTTTAGGTAAGTTTGGACCCTGCGCTTTGGTGTCTCATAATGGTGTTTGCTGTATTTGATCTAAAATCCCTATACGTTCTTATTCAGTAGTTATTATTCTTTCTGCTATGTGCTGCTTGTTCTATTTTCTCATTTGGAAGTGCTGGCAATTGAGTAATCTGGATAATGATGGATCATGGATTAAATTAACAATGGGAGAGAAGCAAAAAGCAACGTCATTGGATTTGCTAGCAGATGTTGAGCTTTGGAGCATTTTTTTAGATTTTAAATTATTCAATGTATATGTTCATTTACAATCATATGAAGGTTGCCTGCAATTTTGTTTTTGAAGGTTGAATGTTGAATCTTAAATGTTAAAGTTACCTAGAATTCATTCAATGTAAGAGGTATTCGGTAGAAAAGCCGAATTATTCAGGTGTATGGAGCGAATTATTCAGGTGTATGAACCGATTTTGTGTTTAAGGATATTTGTTAAAATGACAACCGAATAATATTGTAACATCATCGAATAATCAAGCGATATCATTGAATAATCAAGCGATATCATCGAATAATTATTAGTTAAAAGTTTAGGGCGTTTTCAAGGTGGTAGCCAATTAGAATAATTCATCGATAAACTGTACGCACACGAACCGGGGGCACTGGTGACCAACGATCCTTGCTGGAACAGCCTTTCACCCGCAAGGAAGTGTGGGACTCGGTGAAGCAAATGGGAGCCTATAAGGCTCCCGGCCCGGACGGATTCCCGCCTATTTTCTTCCAGCGGAACTGGGGATTGGTAGGGGATCAAGTCGCAAACACGGTGCTGAACATGCTGAACGAAGCTCAATTTCCCGAGGGGATAGCCGACGCGTTCCTCGTCCTCATACCCAAGGTATCGACCCCTACTAAGCCGGCCCAGTTTAGACCCATAGCTCTGCTGAACACCATTTTCAAGATGGCTACGAAAGTGATCGTGAATCGCCTCAAACCGGTGCTAGTTGATTTGATCTCCCCAACCCAGGCCAGCTTCATTCCTGGCCGGCAAATTGTGGACAACGTGGTGATTATTCAGGAAGCTCTACACTCAATGGTAGAACGACGGAGGAGAAAGTGGATGATGATCAAGGTCGACCTTGAGAAAGCTTATGATAGGATCAGCTGGGACTTCCTCCAAGAAACTCTAGAATTATGTGGGCTGCCGGAGAAGCTGATAGAGGTGATCCTGAATTGTCAGACGATTGGTAACTTTGAGGTGCTATTCAATGGGGGGCGATCTGATAAGTTCCATCCGTCGAGGGGTATCCAACAGGGAGACCCTCTCTCTCCATACCTGTTTGTGTTGTGTATGGAGCGCCTTACCCACATGATAGAGGACGCTGTTCGTAGCGGAGCGTGGAAACCAGTGAAAGTCGGGGAAGTAGCATTGTCACACATCTTCTTTGCTGATGATCTGGCACTACTTGCTGAGGCATCAGTTGATCAGGGCCAAGTGATCAAAGATTGCCTAGACCGATTCTGCACAGCGTCGGGAGAAAGGGTGAATCTTTTGAAGAGCTCTATACTCTACTCGCGGAACGTCCCGACAGTTATCAAGCAACAGGTTTGCAGTGAGCTCGCCATCCCCTTATCGGAGGAATTCGGCAACTACTTGGGAGTTCCTACCAGGTGTGGGAGGATGTCGAAAGATCAATACAACTACCTCCTAGAGAAAGTGTCTTCGAAACTTCAAGGCTGGAAATCCAGGATGTTATCTCTTGCCGGGAGAATCACACTCACCAAATCGGTCCTCACGAGCCTGCCTCTGTATACAATGCAGTCCAACTTTGTTCCTCGCTCCATTTGCGATGACATCGACAAGAAGGTGAGGAGTTTTATTTGGGGGTCTGCTCAGGAGGAAAGGAAGATACATCTACTTAACTGGGAGACAGTGACTCGACCGATAGACAAAGGGGGACTGGGTATACGTCCCATGAGAGCGGCGAACCAGGCAACTCTTGCCAGGCTCGCCTGGCGGCTACTTCAATCCCCCTCATCTCTTTGGAGCCGGGTTGTGAGAGGGAAGTATTGTAGTGGGAGATTGGATGTGGATATGTTTACCAAAAGGCCAGGAGCGTCTAGAACATGGCGCAGCATCACCCATGGTGCAGAGCTTCTAACGCCCCATCTAAGGTCATCAATTGGAAACGGTGAATCCACGCTCTTTTGGCTTCACCCTTGGTTGCAAGACAAGCCGCTAATTGATGCTACTGTATCCCCAGTGCCAGAGATCATAAGCGGCTACACGGTGTCGGAGATGCGGCTAAACCACACCTGGAATTGGGACCTCCTATCCAGCTACCTACCGACCGAGCTGCTCTCGAAGCTTCAATCCGTCTATTTACCAGCCGACTCGCAAGCCAGGGATCGGCTCTATTGGGGCCTTACTCCCTCAGGGGTTTTCTCTACTAGCTCCGCTATCCAGCAGCTGATCCGGACCGACGATTCCAGCCCCCCAAACCCGAATTGGCGTCATGTTTGGAAGCTCCCAGCGCAGCAACGCGTCCGTTCCTTTGTCTACCTGGCTACACATGATGCTTTCCTTTCCAATGGAACTAAGTTCCGTCGTCATCTCACCGACTCCGATGCCTGCCCACGGTGCTCTTCGTCAGAATCGGGACTACATGTTCTTCGAGATTGCCCAGCCATCCGTAAGGAATAGGAGGGGCTCCTTATGGAACAAGGGATAACGGGTTTCTTTGAGCAGCTCTCGGTTCGGGATTGGATCTTCCAGAACATTAAACTAGCAAACAAATGGGCTTCAATCTTTGCCAACATGTTGTGGCTCGTGTGGAAGGCGCAAAATCTGCTGGTATTCGAGAACAAGGAGGAACATAACGGTCTGGCAAGGAGAGCCAAGGAGTTCGCTGTTTGGTATGAGCAGAGTATGAAGAAGGTAAACCTTCCCCAAGGACCACCAACAGCGCATACAACGACCCCAACACAATGGAATGTACCGCCGGAAGGTTGGGTGAAATTGAACGTTGATGGTGCTTCCAAAGGGAATCCGGGTATGGCAGGAGGAGGAGGAGTCCTGTTAACCTGCACTGGCAGCTACCTCTCGGCATTTACTTTCAAGTGCGGCACTGCGACAGCTATCAGAGCGGAGCTTTGGGCAGCGTTTCATGGTCTTCGATTGGGCTCATCGTTGGGCATCTCACAGCTGATTCTGGAGACGGATTCCTCCACGCTTTGCAAGTTCCTCAAGACGGCCGACGAGGTCACCCACCCAGATGCCCGACTCATTGAGGAATGTCGGACTCTGCTTGCTCGTACAGATTGGGAAGTCTCCGTATCTCTAATCAATCGCCGAGCCAACACTAGAGCTGATGCCATGGCTCAATGGGCCTTGTCCTTGGACTCAGATTATTCTGTTTTTTCAGTTCCTCCTCTTGTCCTTGCTCCTCTCTTGGAGGCTCACTATGTGAACACTGCTTAAGTTTCTTATTTCAATAAAACCCGGGTGCTAACCCGGCCTTCATACCAAAAAAAAAAAAATAGAATAATTCATCGATACCATCGTATAATCCGTCGATACGATCGAATAATCTAGATAATCCGTCGCATAATCCGTCGATACGATTGAATAATCCAGATATACCATCGAATAATGTCAAGAGAGTGCATCACACACGCCCCCAATTCAGCAAGTGGGCAAGAAAAAACGTGGGTCCCACTGATTTTTAATTTAAAAAAAAACTAAAATTGCCTTTTAATCTCATCCATCAATTTCATTCAATCAACGGTTCAGATTTGTGTACATGATACACGTTAAGGGCTGAGTACACCGGAACCAACCCCCATACATATACATATATATACATATATATACATATATATATATATATATATATATATATATATATATATATATATATATATATATATATATATATATATAGAGAGAGAGAGAGAGAGAGAGAGAGAGAGAGAGAGAGAGAGAGAGAGAGAGAGAGAGAGAGAGAGAGAGAGAGAGAGAGAGAGAGAGAGAGAGAGAGAGAGAGAGAGAGAGAGAGAGAGAGAGAGAGAGAGAGAATGGGTATATTGTGCACACCCCTTAGGGGGTAATTTGTCCACGATTTCTGTCCATTGATCGTTTGAGAATTGATGGATGAGATTAAAAGTAGGTTTTATATATATTTTAATTAAATGGCAGTGGGGCCCGCGCACTAGTGGTGGAATCCAGATCTACCCTCTCAAATGAGGCGCGTGTGAATCTGTGGACGGGTGGAGGAAACTGATTAAAACCCTAGGCCTCCTTTTAAATTCAGATCTGAAATAGCCACCACCATGGAAATCAAATCTGAAATCTCGGTGGAAAATCCGATCCGAAATCGATAGTTAGGGCAGTGGTGGCCGGCGGTGTAGTTGCGTATGCCAGAGAAATCGAAGCTTACCATGCCTTTGGTTGAGGTTGCGGCGACGACTAGAATGGTAGGGCAGTTCATGGGGATAGCGTTCACGGTGGCAGCGGCGACGTCGATTCGGATGGCGCCCATGAGATAGATCTGAAGCTGTTCGATTTACATCGTCCAGATCTGAAGTTGTTCGTCGCCCATCCCCACCACGGCGGCGTCGATTGAGGGCAGCGGTGGTACGATGGTGGTAGATCTGAAGCTGTTCGTCGCCCATCCCCATCACGGCGGCGTCGATTGAGGGCAGCGGTGGTACGATGGTGGTAGATCTGGCCGTGTTGAGGGCAGCGGTGGTACGATGGAGGCCGTGGTGGGGATAGCCGGATGGGCGACGACGACGTGTTGAGGATGTCGCCGGCGGTGATTGGCCGGGAGATCTCCTGGACGTGGCCGCTGAGGTGGACGATTCGGATCAAATCCAGAGATCCACAGGGAAGAACACACGCCAAACAGCACCTTAGACTGTTTCCCATCTTGATTTCAAATCGGAACGATCTGGTCGTGTTGAGGGCAGCGGTGGTACGATGGAGGCCGTGGTGGGGATGGCCGGATGGGCGAAGACGACTTGTTGAGGGCAGCGGTGGTACGATGGTGGCAGATCTGGCCGGTGGGTGGCGATGGAGGACGATGGAGGCGAGGCTGGCTCCGACTCCCCTGTTCATTCTCCCTCTCCTTCAATTCGATTCCCTAGTCATGGCGAGTCGAGTCGGTGTCGGTGGTGAGTGCGGTGTTGGTGGTGGCGGAGGGCGGTGGAGATGGCGGCGAAGATGGAGGGATATCGGGTAAGAGTTTTGCAAAGAAGCAGTGCTGCAGTGGTGGGCACCTACCGGAGTTTGATTTTTTCAACGGAGATTGGTGGTGGTGATGGTGTTTCCGAGCGGTGGCGGTGGTATGTGGTGATGGAGTTTGAATTTTTTTCAATTTTTAGAATAATAATTTTATTCGTCAATTATTATTCAGTGAAATGTCAAACATTATTCGTCGAAATATGATTCATCTTTCGTATAAATCGTACGTATTGTTGTTTAGGGATTTAAGGTTTCTTTTATCTGAAATTGATGAATAACAAAACAAAACATTTTTCGGTAGCATATGACAAATTATTCAATGGAATTGATAATTTTTTATACGAAATAGATGGAAAAAAAAACATTATTCGTTAGCATATGACAAATTATTCAATGGAATTGGTAAGTTTTTTATATGATATAGATATAAATAGATGAAATAAGATAACAAAAGATTATTCGGTAGCATGTTAAACATTATTCGGTAGAATTGTTAAATTTTTAAAACGAAATAAAATAGGTGGGAATTAAAAAAGCATTTATTTCTCACAAAGAAAAACATTTCTTTTTTCAAAAATATTTTATATAATTAAAAAAAAGGGAAACATGGATTGGGGGTGGGGGTTAAGTACACGCGCATCAATCAAGAGGGGTGGGGAAATCTTTCAACTGTGGACCCCACAACACATTAAAAGAAAATTAAAAAATCTGTTTTAATCGTGGTCATCCATCTCATATATATTAACGGCTCGGATGTGTGCACAAGGTACACCCTAGAGGGTGTGCACAAGGGAACCACTCCCTATATATATATACATATATATATATATATATATATATATATATATATATATATATATATATATATATATATATATATATATATATATACATATATATATATATATACATATATATATATATATATACATATATATATATACATATATATATATACATGTATACATGTATACAGATATATACATGTATACATGTATACATATATATACATGTATACATGTATACATGTATACATATATATATGTATACATGTATACATATATATACATGTATATATATATATATACATGTATATATATGTATACATGTATATATATATATATACATGTATATATATGTATACATGTATATATATGTATACATGTATACATGTATACTATACATACATGTATATATACATGTATACATGTATATATGTATACATGTATACATATATATACATGTATACATGTATATATGTATACATGTATACATATATATACATGTATACATGTATACATATATATATGTATATATATATATATATATATATATATATATATATATGTATTTATGTATTATATATATATATATATATATATATATATATATATATATATATATATATATATGTACATATATATATGTATATATGTATATATGTACATATATATATATGTATGTATACATGTACATATATATATATATATATATGTACATATATATATATGTATATATGTATATATATATATATATATATATGTATATATATATATATATATATATATATATGTATTATAATATATATATATATAATGTATATATATATATATATGTATATATATATATATGTACATATATATATGTATATATGTATATATGTACATATATATATGTATGTATATATGTACATATATATATATGTATATATGTATATATATATATATATATGTATATATGTATTTATGTATATATGTATATATGTATATATGTATTTATATACATGTACATATGTATATATATATGTATATACATAAATACATATATACATATATATATGTATATATATACATAAATACATATATATATATATACATATATATATGTATATACATATATATATATATGTATAGATATACATATATATATATATGTATATATATACATATATATATATATATATATATATATATATATATATATATATATATATACATATATACACATATATACATAGGCAAAGGTTCAAATGTAAAATTTTGCTTAAGTTGTAAAATTTCCTTAAAAGATAACCCCGCCCAAAATAGCTTTGGATTGTATTGAATGGGCTGGCCCTTTCTCCTCATAGCCCAAAAATAAAGAGGAAAAGAGAATTGGGCACCTTACTGATATGATTGAGATCTCCATGGATGATTGGAGAAGGAAGGACGATGTCAGAATTCGTCATCTAATTTTCTACCTTGTTAGGGTTGTTGGAATTCGGCAAGCACCTAAGGATGAATGTCGGAGGAGGAAGGAGTTGCAAAGATGTCGAGGATTTGAGGCAACAAAACCAGATGTAGAGGATGGCGAAGACGGTGGATGATATCTGAGAAGGAAGGAGTGGCGAAGACGGTGGCTGATTCTTATTGTTGAAGACTGTTAGAGAGCAAGAGGAGGAGCCAATGAACAACAATGAGGAAGATAAATAGATCATCCCGGTCTCCAGCCAAAAAAATGACGAAGTAAGAGAAGAATTCGATCCCTTCTCGAATGGTGAGTTCTCAAATTCTCTTATGGTTTTGAATCCAGTTGATAGCAAGTTTGGGAATTTGGACATGATGAGTCTTCAGTCTAGGAGTTGCTTATGGATTCGGAGATTGAGCACGATAGGTTTGGTCTTGAATTTTCTGAAATTTTGAGGCCTAAGTATGCACACAAGCTGTTTGTAGAAATGACTAGGCGAAGTATGGCTCCAAAGACAGCTATTGAGATGGCCTCTCTTTACCTTCATTTGCACTGTCTACTAAATATACAAAGATAAAAATTGATTGATGTGATCCAAGGATATATCAAATAACTAATTGAATCTGGCAGCAAGTGTTGATGGTGTAGGTTCTTGTTTGTAAATTTTATGCAGTAGGCTTTCTTTTGAGCTGTATAAATTGCTTGCTTTGATCCGTTTATGCATTTTGATCCTTTGATGAAATATATCAAATTTTATGCAGTAGGCTTTCTTTTATGCAGTAGGCAAACCATGTTTTTTTGCCCTCTGCCAATAATGAAGTCTTGAATGATGCTTTCTTTTGCTTTAGGGAAATAGGTTTGTATGATTTTACCATTAGTCAGTATCTCAGCAAACCAGTTAAGAGCTACAATTAACTAGTGCTTGAAGATTCTGCAAAACCCTAAAACCAGCAGGCAGTTCAATCTTCCACCCTTATTTATTCGCTTTATTTAGGTGAGCCTCTTCTTGAAGATGAATTTGATCGAGATTTTGGTGATGAGATGTTACCAGTTGCAGAAAAAGCAGAGGTCCGAAACTGAGCTATCCCTACTCTGCTTGAACTTTCATCACTAAGACTAGAATGACTCCGACTTAAAGACGCATCTGGTATTTGTAGCTCAATTTCAGATTGAGAAAGGGGCTTAGTTTCTGGTTCATCAGTCATGCCATTTTTCTCTATAGGTACAAATGTATGTCTCTTGGCGTATTTTGTCGAATCATCTTACTGACCTTGCCTTCTTTTCTTCCTAGCTTCCTTGGTCCAACCATGTAGTGCCTCTCT